>MEHQ01000945.1:92812-151495 GCA_008828725.1 Saccharina japonica | reverse complement strand
CCCCCCCCCCCCCCCCTGCTGTACCGCCAACCAGGTACAAGTAACTGCTACACTGTTTACTTGAGGAATTAACTGCACAACCATCGAAGCTCTCGTGGTAAACAAGGCTCAGCGTGGACACAAAACAAAACAAAAAAAACGAAAAAAATCACACCGATGACTTGACAGGATAGTAGGAAAATAACACTGATGAGTGATTGATGATTGATATCGGTATGTAAGGCATAACATATCGCATCATCAATATCACAATTCTTATCTATCTATCTATACTTCAAATCAATGTCCCCAGGAATAATTTAATACCCCGCCAGCAGGACACAACCCGTCCCATCAAGAGCACAACAAACTGAGACACGTTAACTACTTTTGCAAAAAAAAAAAAAAAAGTGCACGTTTTGTTTCTCAGCGTCATCGATGAACGCGCGGGATTTTGATCGGCTACGTTAGCCTCCCCCCGCCTACCCTACTGGGCAACAACTCCGCAATATCACCATCGTCTGATCCACCATACAACAAAATCATACGCCGTATACAGCATCATCTATATCAACTGTATCTGGTACAACAATCGATCCCCCCCCCCCCCCCCCCCCCCCCCCCCCCCCCCCCCCCCCCCCCCCNCCCCCCCCCCACCTCCCCACGCCGCCATATTCCCGCACAGAAACAGCGACACACGCAAAGCATCGGATGGGTATATAGCACCGCCATGCAAAAGCGACGCAACACCAAAAACCCCGCCTCCTCGCGTAGCAGCGGCTCAAAAGCTAACCCCAAGCCCCAAAGCCCCACCATCAACCGTATGATGACCCAAAACCGCTTGAGCGTGACTACAGCCAAGCGTCACATCAAACACGCCCCAAAAAAGAAAAAGAAAGAAAGAAGGCCCGACCACAGATGGCCCGGTGTCCGATACATCAGTAACGTCAACCCAAGGAATCCTTGCCGTATCCACATCCACAAGGATATTCCGCTCTCCCACCCCCCCACCCCCCCCCTCTGTACCTTTTACCCCCACGACCACGCAGGACATCTCTGTAGTACCGCCCCTCCCCCCTCGCACACCCCACCCCCCCCCCCCCCCCCCCTCTGTACCTTTTACCCCCACGACCACGCAGGACATCTCTGTAGTACCGCCCCTCCCCCCTCGCACACCCCACCCCCCCCCCCCCCCCCCCTCTGTACCTTTTACCCCCACGACCACGCAGGACATCTCTGTAGTACCGCCCCTCCCCCCTCGCACACCCCACCCCCCCCCCCCCCCCCCCTCTGTACCTTTTACCCCCACGACCACGCAGGACATCTCTGTAGTACCGCCCCTCCCCCCTCGCACACCCCACCCCCCCCCCCCCCCCCCCTCTGTACCTTTTACCCCCACGACCACGCAGGACATCTCTGTAGTACCGCCCCTCCCCCCTCGCACACCCCACCCCCCCCGCCTCACCGGCCTTCAGGATGAAACCGCCCACACACACTATAAGAGCAGCATGTGAGGAACTAAGGCCTGATTGGTGCAACGCCAGCTAAAGAGGACATGTCGCGATACCTTCCCTCCCTCGCTGGGGGGTAGAAACGCCACATTATCCATTTTTCCTTTGACCTTTCCAACACGCGAAAGGCGGTACTGGTACTCTGATATGTTTCATGTCTTGGCGGATAGGGGATAGCAACAACGGTCGAACATTGGTCAAGGGGGTATCACCAGAAATGGCGAGACGGTTACGGTATCCTACTAACAGGAGCATCATGCAACCATTATCGCCGTGTCACATCACGCCCCCCGCCAAACACAGGCCGGTGATTGGCCAATTCATCGGGCTTCCCTCAAACACCGCCCGCTGATTGGCCAACTCGTCAGTCCATTCAACGAACGACAGCGCACAGGTGCGTAGCCGTTGTTGCACCGCATTAGCCAGCAACCACCCTGAACAACAACACCCCCACAATAACAACAATGGCGCTTGTACCCTCTATAATCCTCTTTTATACACACACACAAAAACAACGCCTACAAATTATCAATCCCCTCGTGGCAACGCTGGCACAACGACCAGCCACCGCAAACAAAGAGGGTAGCAAATCGGCGGGGGCGGGGGGGGGGGGGGGGGCTGCCAACGCATCGCAACGATTGAAAAAAAATCCCGTTCATCCTTCCGACCCCATTACGTAGCTCAGCGCGATTCTTGCGGTCATATAAGTCTCTTGCCTCCATCGAAAAGCAACGTCCACCGCAAAATAACACGCACGCACTTCCCCCCCAACCCCTCCGTTGCTAGAGTCAGGGGCGTCGCAAAGTCTCCAGGACTCCAACCCCGCCACCCCTTCCCCCTCTCCCCCGCGTCGTCAATACGCCTCCACATCCCCACCAAAATCCCCCCTTCCCTAAATCGGATGATGCTCAAAGATCAACCATCCATCCCGGAGCCTCCGGAGGGGGGGGGGGGGTCCTAATTTTTTTTCCTCACGAGCAAAGAAACGACGTGGGCCACACCCATCCACAGCGCCGTCACTCGAAAAAAAAAAAAAAAAAACAAGCAGAATTTTTTCACCCGTCACAAAAAATCTTCCCACGTGTCTCCCGTCTCCCGATATATGGGTGGCCGTTGAAATAATATGCCCCGACATCCTTCGGCGAATATCATTGTGCCATACCCCCTACGGTGTATTTCGCCGAATTCGAACAACATCTACCCAAAAAGATCTTCGCCGGAATGTCCCCGAGCATATCTTCGTATAATAGCGCCGGTATTCCCTATATCTTGTCGTGCCTATGATAACGGGCACCCCCGCCATCTTGTCGTGCCTATGGCAACAGCCACCCCGCGCGAGCCTGCCCCCCGCCCCGCCCCTCCCCCCGCCTCCCCGCCCCTCCCCCCGCCTGCCTGACACTCCGTTCCACTCCCACCTCCCCCTACCCCTCCCTTCCTCCTCAGCGCCGGCGCCAGCCGAAGAACATGCGCTTGCGCAGGGGCTGCTTGGTCACCCCGCGTCCCGCGGCGGTCGCCGAAGCACGCCCGGCCTTCCCCGCCCCGCTACCCGCCCCGCCCCCCACCAACGCAGACGCCGTGTCGTCAGCCCCAGCGGCCCTCGCAGCAGATGCGGCAGCGGCGGCGGCAGCCCTCGGGGGGGCCGTGACCCGCTTGTAGACGCGCAGGGAGCCGGTGTCGGTGTGCGAGAGCCGACAGTTCTCCGAAACATACGAGATGTCCTCGATCGACTTGAGCGGGTCGGAGCCTCTGGCGACCTTGCCGTCCGCCCTCGCGCTAGCGTAGATGAGCTTCCAACTGGAGGAGCGCGCGGTAAAGGCAATGGAGGGGGGGGGGGGGAATGGCAGCATGAGGGGGGGGGGGGGGGGGTGTACTCATGTCGTGCATGCGTAGTTGAGTAGACCATAGAGCCGGGGGGGGAGAGGGATGCTGGGGCATGAGGCAATTTCGTAGCTGGGTGGGGGCCTGAAAATCGTGGATTAGACCATCACAGCACCAAAATAAATCGTAAAAATCGTGAGCGTAGACACAAGTCAACGAGCAATAAAGAAATGCATAAAATGTCAATCCCGCGCCGGAACGAGAAGCAACGGGGCGGTGCGCGACGCAGAAGAAGCGCTCACAGAGGTTAAGTCCAAAGCCTCGATGAGAGAGGCTGTTGGAGAGCCGTAGGAGTACAGATCGGCGAGGCTGTTGTTGCTGTTGTTATTCGCTGGCGGCAGCGTGTTGTTTAGCTGTTGTATCGTCGAGCAGGACGAGAGTGGAACGACGTTTACTCGTATCATTCTGCCGTCGGGGTGAGAATGATACCACGGCCACCACGCCACCAACCCACACCGCCTTGGTGGGTATCCATAACCGCAACTTGCATTTTGTGCGAAGCTCGTACGTACTACAACGGAGGCTGTTGTTGGCTAGCGATGTGTGTTTGCTCGCTGCAGCGTGCTGGCTGCTGATCGTTATCGTCGAACCGAGAGTGGAACGGTAGACTGGTATCATTCTGCGTCGGGGGTGGCTGATACCACTCATCCACCGGCACGCACCAGGTGGTGGGGTCACCATAATCCGCAAACACTTGTTTTTGTCGGCAGGAAAAAAATCTGCCAAGATGAACTACATCATTATGACTTGGTGGGTCATCCATACCGCAAAACTTGTTTTTTTCAGGAAAAAATTCTGCCAGATGATACATATATCCTTCATGCTCCCACGCATTGAGTTGGTTTCAACACCTTCGATAGCCCTACACAAGGTTGTTCGAATGAGCCTACTTTCATGCCGAGGTTCAAACTGTAGCGCTCGCGGTGGCCTCGCAGCAGAGGGCACATGGCCGAAAACCAAAACTCGAAAAATTGAGCAACCCCGTAGCCCGAATCGAAAAAACCTCCGAAAGACTTGGGAAATCTTTCTCTCTCTTTTTTTTCTTTTTTTCCCAGGCCCCCCTACTAAAAAAGTGCCGTTCAATCCCATCAAAATTCATCTAATCCCATACTTCGAAGTAGCATAGCAAGTAGAAATAACTGCCAGGGTGTCACGCCGACAAAGTACCTGGAATTAAGAGTTAGCCCTGTATAACCACTGCAAAAACACAAGAAAAAAACATTCATCGGATACAAACCAAAATTCCCAGTACTTTAAAAGCTGCACTTCAAAAAAAAAAACGGGGTCTTATTACTTACACAGCCAATGGAAGTTTCTCATTTTGACGGTGCCAAAAAAAAAAACAGGGACCCTTTGCGAGTGCCCAGAAGGGTCTGACACATACTTCGTGTACGTATATATGTATAAAGTACTGTATTGCTCCTGAACGGAATTGAAAGGACCGTTCGTGTACAAAATATCAAGACGTACCGGCCGTAAAAATCCCACCCAGTGTGGTACACGCCGTCCACCAGGAGGGCATACTGTTGACGGCAGCTGCTTTTTTCCCTTTGCTGCGCGAGTTCCGCGAGTTCCTGTCTATTCCTTCACAAAAAAAAGTTTTTTCTACCCGTCGATATCGACATCTACAAGCGACTTTTTAGGGACAGACAGCTATAAATAAACTACAGTATATTTCATATGTACATGCCACTCTGACCCGGAATTTAAGCACCTTTGGTACATTAATAATGAATCTAAATGCTCCTTATATTTCGGTTCAGAGTGGTATGTGTTAACATAACATAACATCGAGACACGATCTTACCAACCGGCGAGGCCCGTCCTCTGCGACCCGAAAGCAGCGGCGTTGTCCTGCAGCGCCTCCAGCTCAGAGGCCAAGCGGCGCACGTGTTCCTCGGCCTGTGCAAAAACCGACGAGGGGTAAAATTGACACACGACACGTGTGGTGAGCTTTCAAGCTTTGTTCTTACCAATGCGCCGTAGGGTAGCAACATGACCGTAATCCTAACCATACAGCAAGCGGAGAACAGAAAAAAAAAAACTTAGGGGTGTAAGCGTTTAAGCAAATCGACGCGAGCCCACGAGGGAAGAAGAGCCTGACGTCTTCTTGCGATAAAAACTCAAGGCTCATATCATGGGTGGGACGGTTGGGAGAAGAGCCTGCTAAAAAACGTGACCCCGGGTCTGAGTAACAACTACCTGGTATTACGTACGTAGCAAGAAGGGAGAGAAAAGAACGGCGAAGACATAAAAAATGGGATGGTCAACGAAATAGAAAAAACTGAAAAAAAAAACATCGGACAGATGAGATCTGTACAAGGCGAAAGGTTAGGCTCGAAGCATCTGTTCAAATCTCCGAACACGTCAGCACATCGTTGCCTTGAACGGAAATGGAAACAGATCATTCTTGATGTTATTCTGATATCATGACATTCGACACTCCGTTTTCGTTCTGAAACGAAAAATAAGGACCAGGTACGTACCCTGCGGATATCGTACTAGCAACAGGAATGGAACAGCTGCCGCGTCGCCATAAATGACGGACAAGGGGAAGCAATGGGGTGTCGCCGGGTGCTTGCCCCCCCCCCCCCGCCCCCGGCCCGTCCTCCGTCCGGCATATTGAGGATGGAGGGTCTTTGGTGTCATACGGGTACTTGCCATGCATGACATGAGTACATCCCACCCCCCCCTCCCCTCCCCAAACGGAAAAAAGGCACGTACGCACGCACACAATGGGTGTAAGTACGACCCTTTTTTAGGGTCAGTCCTTAGCATCGGAGCAAATCCATGACCCTTCTTCACCCATTGTGAAATAGACACATATGTCCTTCTTTGTTGACAAAAATTAAACTGACTCGGCTGGTGTGGATGCACGTATGTATGATGTACATTTACATTATACATGGGCCAAAGACACCGGTTGACGGTCAACTCTTGACCCGTCAAGACCGTCAACGATATACTATGCTACTGTGCTGTAGTTTTAGTGTACCTTTGACAGGTGTCCGCTTAGGTCAAGCAAGGGGCAAGGGTGCCGTCAATCCACATCTTTCACACGGCAAAGTACGTATAATAACGTTAACCCATTCAGAAATGAAAAAATATCCCACACAAATTCCAAGTGGTTTGTCCCCAAATACGTGGGACTAGTTCTCAACCCTTACCTGGTATATATACAGGACTGGAGTCCCGTTTTGGGGACAAATTACTCACAATTAGAGCGTTTTGTCCCCAAAAACGTGGGACCAGTTCTTTAGGGCAGGGCAACAAACACCACTCCTGGCACGAATTTCTTTGACGAGTTTCTCCGAAAGTGCTACTCGTACAGCTGTAGGGGGGCACACGCAACCAAAAGCCGGCGTTGCGACACCTCGCTATCCATATAGCCGTTTGCACCCTCCCCGGTGTCGGGCAACTGAGCGTGCTGGGAACATGTCTTAAGGGGGTGTCCTATCGGTATCTTGTGTTACTATCTGTAGGCTATGAGTGCTGGTATACGGTTCGTAGGGATGTTGTGGGCTGAGGGTACAGCAGTTATCATCTGGTGAACAGGTATCTATCTATCAGGCACAACTCTGCCTTGGAATACAATCCCCGTTTGATATTCCCATCAGCCATCAGAGAAGAAACTGGGGTTACATTTCGGGATATTATTAGGTGATATCAGGTACCTGGTATGTAAACAGAAATACTCGCAGCAGATCCAGGATATATTTGTTGATACCATTTACCTGTCACATGTCACATATCATAATGACACAATCAGTACACAACTTTTTCTCGATTCAAGCGATTCAGAGTATCAAGATATCAAGATGCAAACATCAATGTTCTTGGGATTTAGAATGTGGAATGTTAATGTTCCATGGGCGGATGATACATGCTACCCCATTGGTGGAAAAGACGAACGGACCGCATACGTACTTGCGTATACTAAGTGTATGATACCGTATCGAATTAAATAAAATTATTATAAATACGTCAGCTGTGAGTTCAACCGATTGAATAGTAGATACTCAACTTTGCGAGCTGCGTAGAATTTTTGTTCTATGTGTTATTTGTGTCGAACTACAAAAAAATCAAATGGAAACACGGAAAGGCGACTTGACCGGTGATGAGTGATGAGTCATCCACTAAGTTCAAGATTTCAAGTGGGGCCTCGTCGGCTTGGCGGGCTCTTCGTGAGAGCGAAAGGTGACGCACTATTTTTCGTGCTGTTCGTAGTACTTATCAATAACAGATATTTAGTGTACCTGCTGTGTACCAGGTGCACGATATATCCTCTGTTGCTGCTGTGCTTCGAATGCAAACGAGCACGAGAGCACCCGTCAGCTGTCAGCGGTGTGAGGCGTCACTTGGGACCAAAGTGGCCGGTCGATAGATTGGCTTGCAAGCTTGCACCATTGAGTGCTGCATGGAGTCACGGAATCACACATACATACGCATACAAGCAGGATTATAGCCCTACTAATATTGACTCCACAATAGAGCTGTTTTTGGACAAGTACGTAGGAGCAAGAACAGGCAGCAGTTCCCGCCGGGAGAATGTCCGCGCTTACGCATACCGTAGCGGGGGGGGGGGGGGGGGGGGGGACTGGGGGGGGGGGGGGGGGGGGGGGTCACTGCTGCGACTCCACTACTGCTGCTGTCGCACCGTCTGCTCTATGATACCTGGTACATGATACCGTGTGACACAAGGGTGATACTACTCTTTTTGGTCAGATAACACACCCGCTCGGACGAAATTCTAAGCCGGTTCTGGACTATGGAAGAGTGAAAAAGTCAAGGGTTAGGGCTGCATCAATCTATATGGTAAGGTCTCGGCGAGGTCTTTCCAAAAACACAATTTTCGTTGTGTGCCCCCCTAATTTAGGTCCAGGATGCTGCGCTATCTTGGGTGTATTATGATATATACGGTAACTTTTATCTGTGTCATTGGTCATCCGTCTTGACGAAGGACTGACTGTCACTGCAATCACTCTCAACTACTAATTGTGCTTCTCAGCATGTAGATATTAAGAGCAGTACTCTCAGGCGTAAGGACGTCACTGCCGCGGCTGCTCAAGTGTGTGCTGCTTCAAGTGCTGCTACGATTTTTTAAGGCCAACGAGCAATAGCCCAGGGCAATCCTAAAATATTCGTAGTCTCATCTGCCCAAAAAGAGAGAACAGACCACTATCTATATAGACCGTGACTACGTACATGATACATGGTCCGCCATCCCGACGAGCAAGCCGAAAACGTCAGCAAGACAAGAGGGTGGACACATGTACACTGGAAATGGAATGGATGCGGAATGGGATCTTCGCGTCTTCGGTGACACCTGTGCTAGGTATCATGATATGCACATGCGAATATGCCAGCATCTCGTACAAAGGCCACTCCCAAGTCTACGAGAGGCGGCGCAAGATAGTGCACGCGATGTTGCCAACGAGTGTTACTTTTGTAGCTACTGCTGTTATACAAGCATCAGTATGACGTGATAATTTACAGCAGTACTATAGAGCATGCGAGATAATTACGAAATACTTTCAGAAAAGCGCTGAACTCGCGCGCGCAGAAAATAAAACAAGCCTGAAAACAAATATATAGAAAATAGTACGGAGAATCAACACAACATGCAGTCAACCTCTGGAATTCTGTCATGTATCCCTCTGTCCGGAATTATAAGGATCGTTTCATGTCTAAATTAATGACCAAACGGTTTTTACATTTACGGACTAAGTGCTATTGCTTTGACGGATGAAAGTCCGCGGCGGACGATCACACAAGTGGGTGGCCCTATTTCCCCCCCGCCCCCCGCCCACACCACAGCAGCGAGAAGCTACGCAGGGAAGCCTCACCTTGCACGACATGCTGCCCCCCTCGATGCGGATGAGCGAGCACAGCTGGCTCTCGAGCGATTGCCTCTGCTGCTTGACAACGACCTTCTTCCTCAGCTCGGCGTACACCTCAGCAGCCTGGTATCCATAAAGCAGAACCGCATGCAAAAACGCGAAAACTTTAGAACCATACCCCCGATAGTACGAGAAACTACTTGAAAATAGAGAAGAAAAGCGGGTACAGCACAAACTACTTGAAAATAGAGTGGAAAAAACTCAACACGCACACTAAAGCACAAAGCACAACCACGAAAATACACGCACGGGTACGACGGCCGAACGATTGAGACCGGGCGATGAGGGGCAAGCCGTGCTGCTTTCCATGGAAAACGATATCGCGGGTGCTGCCGTGGGCAATCGGCCTAGGGTACTGCTGTATTGCCTCATGCGCCATGCGCTGTCGGTCGGACAAGTTGACGTGCGGTGCTACCAAAAGTAGGATGACGCACCCAATCGCTGTTTCGTTTTGTATTTTGTTTTGGGGGTGCTTCTCGGAACAAGCCACCATTCTGTCCGAAAATATAAGAAACATTTGGATGACGGTAATATATCACAAACGGTCCTTACATTTCCGACCCGAACGTTGGTATGATATGATAGATGATGCATGGGGGATTCGGGTATGATATTGGGGCGCCGGAACGAACAGCATTATGATCGAACACATACCAGAGAGCGCAAATACACTTGCGCGGCTGCAGCGGCTTTCGTAACGCAAGGGTTGCTCTCGGTTCTCTCAACTGGCTACAGACGAAGAGGGGGGTGGGGGGGTTATCTCTGGCTTGCCCCCCCCGCCTTCACCTCACAATGGGGGATCCGGAGACACCCCAAAAATAGCGATGAAGAAAAACATTTCAAAACGAACAAAAACGAAAAATCGCGTATGCTGGGCCGACTCCCTCTTCCCTCACCGTCGTGTCCACCTTGGCCTTCGTCTGCGAGGCGGAACCGATCACATCTCGCCAAGCCGCGGATACTGACCACGGGCTGGTGTCGCCGCCTCCGGGCTCCGCGCCGCCGTTGCCAGCCGTCATCGAGGGCGCAGATCGCTGAGTTGAAGCAGAAACGGCACCAGAAAATGCGCTGGTCGTACCAGGCCGAAGGGAGAGAGACGAGGGGGACGCCATGAAGGCAGATGCTGAAGGCAGCGCCAGGAGGAAAAGAGCGAAGAGCTTCATGACTATCTTCGTGGGAAGGGCAACACAGAGGGTGTTATGCCTGGGAGCGTTGCTGCTGCTGCTGCTGCTGCTGCTGCTGTGCGGTGTGGTGGCGGATGTCTCCCTTGCGGCCTAGCGCGTGCGTGCGGCTTAGGTATTGTTGGTTCGGTCTGGTTTGCTGGTTTTGCGGGTGCGGCTAAAAAATGTTATGATTTTATGGAGAAAGGGAGGAAGGAGGAATGACGGTGACGTTTCCTCTGAAATGCACCAATGGGCTACGTACCGCAGCTTCATTTTCCGCATCTTTTCATTTTTCGATTTTTGGTGCTCCGGGTGAAGAAATGGAGGCATTTGGTTGGTCGAATTATCCCGAATACAGTCCGAAAATCGGTACGAAGTACGAAGGTGCCTGCGCACTCTGCTGCTGCAGCATAATCCGTGCGGTTCTCAGAGTAGTACACAGCAGTGCCACGAGATGCGACGCATTTGCGCCAGCAGCAGAGGTTATAGTAGTCGTGCAAGAAGACTCGACCCGAACAGCAGCATGCAGCAGTATAAATCCGCGTACTGATTTTGCTCCGCGTTGCTGCTGCACCGCTTGTCAAAATTTTGCACAACCAACCAAGCAAGTTTGAACAAGTAATAATAATTGTTCCCTGTGAAAAAATACGAAAATGCAACGATGCCGTTCCCCCTGTCAAATCACACCTCTGACAGATCATGATCTACGACGCACAGCAGCAAGCAATAGATAGATATCACTACAATTTTAGTAGTTCCTCGCGCTGTGCAGGATCTGCACAGTACGATACATACCCAGGAACCATGTGCTAGATAGATCATCCAGCTTGTAATAGGGCTCCCACCCGCGGCAGCATGGGCTCTACTTATTATAGTTCACAAAAAAACAAGGGATCTATCTGACCTGGCAGATAGATCTACCACACACAACAGCAGCTGCAAGTAGATCAAGTAAGTGACTCAATGATGTGTCCGATGTTGAGTTATCGGAACTCGCTCTCGTACAGCAACACGCCACACATCATCGCGTCCGTGTCCCTTTTTCTGCAGAGTAGGACACCTATACACCTACAATTGATACTATTGAAAATGTGCACTACGAGTACTACGAGTGATTACGAATAGGAATTGCAAGAAGAAAAGCGAGGCTGAGATAAGCGTACGTGTTAACACACCCCACATATTATACGTATGGCACCAATTTCCGAGCCGAATTTCTCCAACAAACCCAGGCAGGGGGAACATACTATTACGCGCATACAACATAAATGATGGCTTTCGTAGAAAGATTTTATCTCGAGGAGATCGTTCCATGGGCGAACCATACGGTACTCACACAGGAAAACAAGATTATCGGGAGCTATGCGTTCCACTGACTGATGAAATTAATATACGACTCACTTAGTAGTCGTAGTGCGGAACGTGCCCTTATTTCCCACAGGTGAGCGTTGGTAACAACTGTCAAACTCTAATAGTACTGCACTACCTGGTATAACTGTGCAGAACCATATATTTGACACTAGATCCAAGTGCGCGTACCTTATCTCCAAATCAGGAGCGCAGTTATAAAGGGGGTGCACGCCGATATAACGTTAAAACTCAAAAACTCAAGCGAGTAGGATTATATACTTCGAAGTATACGAGTACCAAGAAGAAGAAAAAAAGAGAAATCATTTCGATATGATGACCATATGACACGTCAGAAACCGTTTAATTGATGCTGCTGCCCCCGGTAGAGCGCCAACCGAGCTTTCGATCTAGAATATTCTAAAAAAAAGCCTCCAGCTCCATCTAGAGACCCCAGCGCCCCATAAACTAGCCCCGTGCAACCAGCCACAGAAGAACCGAGAAGGAAAGAACCACCCCCCCCCCATCATTGTCGCCGTCAGAAACACATGCCGGGACAACAACAAAAAAAGTTTAAAGTTTTACGAACGTCGTACGAACTGGTATGTATGTATAACGCCACGATGGTACCATGTACACGGTCGGTGTCGACATCTCCACCAATCAGGGGGAAGCCATGATCTATGACCGCATGACATGATAGATCGTGAAACAAACGCAAAAGTTCGTGCGTTCCGACGATTAGTATATGATCGTCGTTACCTCAACTACCGGTACACACCACCACCACCACCACCACCACCACCACCACTTGTAACCTGTAACCGTCCAAAAGTTGGATGGATTCATTTTTTTTCTGCAATGAGTGCGAAGCGCACCCACTCTAAAAACGCACGCGTATGTGTGTGCCGGGATGGCCACCGAAATGGGCAAAAAAAGACAGCACGCCAAAAGGAAAACAACGAAAGCGTTGTCGCCTCGTGTGTTCTTTTTGTCGAAACTGGCTCCCCACCCAAGCGGGTTCGGGGCACCCTCAAGCGCCTACAGCAGTAGTAACAAACAGCAGCAGCAGCAGCAGCGGCAGCAACGAAATACTAAGCATCTTCGAGCGCCTGCTTACGCCAACTTGTCTAACACCCTATCACAGATCGTCGGGGAGCGGGAGAGGGTCAACACCTCGCGACACACTGTTGGACTGCCGAGAAACAGACACCGAGCATGTTATTACCGTGTTCGATCCTGCTCTTTTTATTTTCCAACATTTTCAGAGGAAATACACTCATAACCTTCTTCCCCCTTGGTCAATGGTCAAATGACTAAGGCAAAAGCAACAAATGAGTACGCCCCCACCCCCCTCCCCATCTTTCCAGCCCCCCAACGAAACCAATAAGGCTATTGTGACCGAGCGTCGGACGGTCAATCCTCTTAAACCTTTTTTCAAGGGAAGACGATCGGGTTAACCTCCACCCTCCCTACCCACCTCCTGCCACCCCGCCCACACGCCATGACGCGTATGAGCCGACACGTCTGGGGCCCATTATCTCCGACCTTTCAGGACATAGACAATCGTTAACCCCTCCCCCCCGCGACAAATCAACTCTTACGGCCAACTTTGCCGACTGGTCGGCTGATCCACCGGGTCATGATACCCCCCCCCCCCTACCGCCTACCACCCCTCTCCCTCTTCCCCCCCCGCCGACCAACGCCATAGGCGATGACCGAACATCGAGGCCAACTATCTCGACCTTCGTCAATAATTTCCTCTGAAAATCAGCAGTGCACACAGTTCGCAGTACTACTACGCGGGCACCACTATCAACCTGTCATAGCTCCGTGACCATGGCAGATGTCTAAGCCATGGCCTGTCTATTAATTGAACGAATATCAGATTCGGCCGGAGGGCGGGCAGGCGAAGCTCCCGCGGGAGAGCTTGTAGCAGGCACAGTAGTACGTTGGCAGCAGTTAGTTGGCAGTAAATACAGCCTAAGCTGCTGCGGGCGGCGCCGCGGGTTCGGGGGTGGCCGCCGGCTCCTGCGGAGGGAGGAAGAGGAAACACGAAGAACAAGAAAGAACGCAAAAAAATAGGGGGGGGAGGGACTCTTACATATAGCTGGTCGGTGAACAGTAGAAAAATACGCGAAAAAAAGTACGGGAAAAGAAGAAAAAACAAAAAAATAGATTGAAGGGGGGAAATATTACAGAGTAGTAGGTGAACCAGGGCGGACCGTAGAAAAAAAAAGGGGAAGAAATACTGTAAAAAATGGAAAAAAAAAAGGCACACAAAAAAAAGAAAAGAGACGAGGCAAAAGGGGCGCGTCAAAGATGTACACGCTTTCCGGGTCATTGGCCGAAATTGGTCGTCAAAACTCAAAACAGGGGTTCTGGTTGCATTGTTGGCTGTCATTGGTCAAACCATTATATTTAGATCGTTGGCTGTAATTGGTCAAAACAGGGAGCCAATCAAATCAAAAGCCACGGGGTAGCAAGTCAGCAAGCAAGCTAAGACCTTCGGGAAAGGTGGGTGCCAGGAGAGGCCTCACATGAAAGGACACCTGGTGCTATATATGTATATCCCAAGGCAGGCAAACATGATCTTAATAGCAGGAAAGGCCACCAGGGGAGGAGGGTGGCAAGGGGAGCTTCGCGCTTCGCACCAACGAAAGCTACATTTCCTGGTACTATATCCAAAGCCACCCTTCTTCGCTTCCCGACTATTACGAATACCAACCTGTCATACGAAGTAGCCCCATAAGAAACACAATAATGGCTGAGATTTCCGGGGGAATAAAAAAAACTCAGGAGCGGTTATACTAAAGTTAGTGTGGAGCACAGCCTAGACTTTCTCAAATAATAAATCGAGGTCCTAGGCCAGTATGTCTAGATTGATTTTCGTTTTGGAGGGCCGGTACTGCTGCTGTGTGCTCAAGGAAGTGTACGTATGACCGGTACGACCGCTCTGAAATCTGCCGCATTACACAACCCTGGTAATTATCTCGTCTCGTGTAATATGTTCAAGCACTCATCGCGTATTTCGCTATGCTCATGGTCATGTATTTTTGCTGTTGTTGCCTTCATTTGCTCCATTTGGTATTCAACCATATCGAGCGAGCGAGTGTCAACAACCGAGAAACACGATTAACCCCATTCAGAACTGAAAAAAATGTCCCGGACTAATTCCAAGTAGGTTGTGCCCAAATTCGTGGGACCAGTTCTTAACCCCTTAAGAACTGGTCCCCCGTTTTTGGGGACAGATTACTTGGAATTAGTGTGGGGTCATTTTTTCAGTTCCGAATGGGTTAAAGGGTTAATGAGCATAAAGTCAACACCACGAAACGTTCGAAAGCGCGAAACAATGTTGTCCTGCCTATATATATATATTTATTTTGTTGGTGTTGTATTATTTGTTATTCGCCTTCCGACGATGTGCAGGGTGTTATTCATTCAGAATGAAAAAGCTGACACAATTAATCGAATCTTGCTACGTATTCAAATTACCGTGGCTTGCATCAGGTTTGACACCACAGGTTGCCTGCCTCACCCGTTTACGGCTATATGTATATATACGATCTACAGCTATTGTCTACATATGTACACATCAAGTTAATAACCCCTTTTGGGTGCCCTTTTAATGGATAGAAGGGATATAAGGGATACGAGGGATACAAGGGATACAAGGGATATGAGGGATAGCGATCAAAACAATGATAACTTTGGTGCAATCGTCCGTCTACGAGCAAGCGCGAGCGTCCAGCAACACGGGTAGGATACATGTTGCACCCCCGTGCCGTACCGCTCCATGCATTGAAACCCGGACACCAACTCCTATATGACCCCCCAAATCACACATACCATAATATAGTGGCTGTTGCTGTAATCGTCACTTGTTATCATCAGTTACCCAATCACGAATATAGCAGTGGCTGCTGCTGCTGTCATCGTCACTTGTTGCTCGATCGCCCCGATGGTCGAGCGGTACCTTCGAATGCTACTAAGAGTTGTTTCTGGGGTTCAAACCTCACGTGGGTCGGATTTTTCGGTTAATTCACAAAAAAAACGGGATTTACTGCTGAGAGCGCCTATTAATAGTAGCGTGGGTAGGCGCAATTCGATGCGAGTCGACGAGGGAAGACAGGGCTGGAGTCTTCCCGCGATAAAAACAAGGCAAAAACCATAGTGGGGAGGAGGAAGAAGAGCCTACGTTGCGACCCCGGATCTGAGTTACAACTAGACTAGGAAGGAGAGAAAAGAGGGCGGCAAAGATAATAAATGGGATGGTGAAAAAAAACCCCGTCAGTTACCCAATCACGTATATAGTGGTTGGTGCTGTAACCGTCACTTGCTATCGTCAGTTACTCAAATCACGCAGCGGCTGGTGCTATAACCGCCACATTTATTCGTCAGTTACTCAAATACGCAGCGGCTGTTGCTGTAACCGTCACTTTTTTATCGTCAGTTACTCAACCACGCTGGTACTGTAACCGTCACATTTTTTATCGTCAGTTAGCCAACCACGCATCGTTTAGTGGCTGGTGTCGTAACCGTCACTTTTCTATCGCCAGTTACTCCATCACGCATAGTGGCTGGTGTTGTAACCGCCACATTTCTATCGTCAGCTACTCAATCACGCATATAGTGGCTGGTGCTGTAACCGTCACTTTTTTATCGTCAGTTACTCAAATCACGCAGCGGCTGTTGCCGCACTGATTGTCCCACTAAAGCCCCAAAGGAGGGCAAACAAGCTTCCACTACGCTACAACATTCAGTAGTAACAAGAGTCGAGCGAGTCTCACCGAGTCGTCTTCAACGCCGACCAGCTTGAGCAGCTCAGACATCCCCGCTGACCCGATCAGGGCCTCGCGCGCCTTCGTCTTCTCAGCCGCGGTCTCCTCGATGGAAGCCTGGACCCGCGTCGAAACGCCTAGCGAATTTTCACAAAAACCGGGTACAGGTCGGGACGGGGGGGGTTGGCGCACTGGTGGTGTAAATATTAGCAATCGATTCACATGGGGTATTTGCGTGTCCGGCACCAGAGCATGAAGGGACGGAGGGCGGCCGGGCGGCTGGCTGATTTGGAGAACTGGTGGCACAAATCAGGAAGTGAACCGTAACTAAAGCAGTAGCCATTGCATGCTATGGACATTAACATTGGTACGCGTAGCGAGTTCTCGTATTAATAGTAGCGAGCTCGTTGCGTACAAGACTTAAACTTGCCAGGTTTTGTAGACGAGCCGAAAACCTAAACACGCGGTACATCAACACGCGTGATCGAAGCATTTTATTACACGCAGCTTGCTAAATATATGATTTTCGAGGATATTTTTCGATCTTAACTGCTAAAGGTGTTTTTTTTTCACATTTACAAACCAATCAACCGGTCGTACTCACAGCTGACGTGCTTTATGTATTTCTAAAAATGCTATTAATAATAACCGTATCTTGATTTGCATGGAGTACCGTGCCGAGTGAAGAGCGATGAGTTTGCACAGGTGTGCGATCGTTTTTCGTTTTCAGCGCTCGATTTTTCCAGAACGGGAAGGTTAAGGTTGCCAATACCGAACAAAACGTTTTCGGAAATATTCCAAACTACCCGGAGAGATGACTCTTCGGGTGGCTATCCCCACCGCACCTGCCCCCTTCGGGGGTCAGGTCGGGTCAACATGCTCAAGTCTCCGGAGTGGTAGCAGCAGGGGCTGATGCTTCCGAGAGGGCATGGAGTGAACTGACACACGGCACGCAGTGAGACGTGCAAGTGTGGAGGGCTCAAGCTTTATTTTTACCCATCCGCCGGAGGATAAAATAAATAAATAAATAAAATAAAATCTGGTAGAGAGGCCTTCCGAAAATAGAATGTTCGACTTGTATGTAGAGCACCCTCTGACCGTTTTCGAGGGAAATGAGCGCTGGAAAACGATCGCACCCCAGTGCGAAGTCAGCGCTCTTTACGGGAATGGCGCGTTCGACCAAAAAGCACAAAGTACAAGGGAGGGGGGTCACCAGGTCACCAGTAGAGCGTGCTGGCCTCGAAAGCGGGCGGTCAATCTCTTCACCACGGCAGACTGCAGAAACGATCCCACTCGAATTCCAAGTAGGTTACGCCCGAAACGTGATTGCTAGAGCTGTACATAAGTCGGCACGAGTTAAGCCACCAACTACAGGTAGTTAGTAGTCGGATTAACAGCTATTAATAGTCGTTTCCCGGAGGTGCCGAGTATCCGACTTATTGGGGTTTCCATGTTTGTAGGAAGGATTGTTCAGTGCGGGATACATTTTTAATTTGAAGACGGGCCCCCCTAGGCTGGTTTGGCTCGCTGCTTCGCTTGTCTGGTTTCAAGTCGGAAAGTTGGGCTGGCCATCAGCTGGCCTCGGCAGCCGACTACAGTCAGATAGTCGGCTCACGGCATCTACCGACTACCAGGTAGTTATTAGTCGTGAAATCCTGCCGACTCCTAACTCTACCAGTATTAAATAGTGCCGGTATGCGCCAGGTAAAAAAACACTGCAAACACGATCCCACTCTAATTCCAAGTAGTTTCTGCCCGAAACGTGATTGCATGTAATAATACAGTAGTGCTCCCCCTATAGTGCCGGTAAGCCCTGGCCAAAAATACCGGCGCCACAGAGGCAACCGGCACTACTCCGCACACTGCCACTCTGGTGATTTCCATCTGTGCCAAGCAATTCCACAGGCACTATGGCGGGCAACCGGCACTACTGAACCGGCACTATAGAGGGACTACTACTAAGCTGTAGTGCAAGGGTTCACACATTGGGCTGACACACCATCGATTCCGACTGCATGCTCTAGATATGTTAGGGCAGATATTTTCTTGACC
This sequence comes from Saccharina japonica, assembly GCA_008828725.1. Taxonomy (NCBI): domain Eukaryota; class Phaeophyceae; order Laminariales; family Laminariaceae; genus Saccharina; species Saccharina japonica. The sequence goes on along the minus strand of MEHQ01000945.1, from coordinate 132,884 downwards.
TGTATGATCTGTATGATCTATAGTTCATGTTGCCGAGCTGGAGTCCTTTAATTTGCATCATCTAGACATGTTTCCTGGGTTGGATCTGTACTGTACAGATCCTGCCCAGCACCTCAGAACGGCAGGATAGGGTCTACATGATCTACGTATCGTAGGTCGCGATCTGTCGAACATGTGGAAGGGTGTATAACCCTTGGCTATGGGGAGGCCTTGAGGTCCACTGCACCCTTCCCTTCCTCCTCCTTCTTATCCTCGCCTATACGTACGCGTGTTGTGTGAAGCTCGAGGAAACTAGTGAGGCGTGTTATGTCAAGCTCGAGGAACCTACGTCGCGAGGCGCGTTGTGTCAAGCTCGAGGGAAATCATGAGGCGCCTTGTGTCAAGCTCGAGGGAACTAATGAGAGGCGGTGAGCGCACTCTGTCAGCGCTGCAGCTTGAGCTTTGGGTCGCCAGGATCTAAGGACCAGCAGGACAGTGGACAGAACAGGACGGAGCTTACGGGAAGGGTCGTCCACGTTGACACCCGCTTTCTCTTGGATTTGGGAAACAATCCGCACAATGTTTTAATAATCCGCACACGGAAAATATCACGGCTCTTCATTATAGTCCTGACCCCAGGCCACAGGTCGGGTCAGGAACTTTTTTAAAAATCACGGGTCGGGTCGGGTTGGGTTGGGTCGGGTCAGGAAGCTTCCCGACCCGACCCGACCTGGCCCGCGAGGTTTGACCTGACCCGTGAACAGCCCTTGAAAAAAAGAGCACAGAAAGGCTCCTCGGGATCCACGTATTTTTCACCAGGATTAAGAGACAACAGGACGCGCCGGTTGGGAGATACAACATACCAGAACCTACCGATGAGGAATAGGGCGCACGGAAAAAAGCTTACAGGAAAGCAGCTCGTCGACATCAGCACCCACTTCAAAACTCGGATTCGGAGACAATCCGCAAGATATGTTAGGGCCTGTACACGGTGAAAACAAAAATAAAAATCGAACCCGTACACTGGGAAAAGGGACTACCGGAACGCTTCTGGGGATCGGACCGCCTTTCAGTCAGATTCGGAGACAACCCGCCCGATTTTCGAGGACCAGAACACGGGGACAGGCGTGACAGGAATGCTGCGCATGATCGACACCCACGTTCACTCATATCGGGACACAGCCCCGACACATGTTATATATGGGACGCGGACAAATAGCAAAGCTTTTGCAGGAAAGCTCCCAGGGATCGACCCCCCCCCGTAAATCAAGAGGATGGGAGACGAATCGGCTGCTCAGATTCGGAAACGATGCGTCAGAATCTAGGAACCAAGGCGGGTAAGAGAGCTTGACCCTTTTAGTACTGCACGGCTGTAAATAACCATATATTTGCCTCTAATTCCAAGTAATGCTTCTCTTAAACTGGAGTGCGGTCCTCTACTTTAACCCATTCAGAACTGAAAAAATGTACCAACACTAATTCCAAGTAGTTTTTCCCCGAATTCGTGGGACCAGTTCTTAAGGGATTAAGGGGTGAAAATAAAAAGGAAGGCTTGTCAGGGGTTGACACCCACCTTCGCTCATATTCAGAGACCACCCGCTAGAGCTTTGGAGGACCCCCTGACACGGAAAAGAGATTTTCACAGCTGGAACACTCCACGGAATCGACACACCCCCGTCACTAAGATTAAGAGACAAAAATCCGCCGCTCAGATTCGGAGACAAAACCGCCAGAATCTAAGGACCAGGACAGGGAACGTAACACACCTCGCGGGCAGATAATCGATTTCCCAATTAATGATCTATAAACAGTAGACCTTTCAAGGCAGATCTATTCCCGATCTGTGTCAGGTATGATCTACTACTGTAGCCCATGTTACCGGGTGGGACGCGAATATTCTGATTTTATCTGGCGCAAGTTTCCTGAGTTGGATCTGTACTATGCAGATCCTGCATAACCCCTCACAACGGCAGGCGAGGAACTAAATGATCTACTGCAGATACATAGATAGATAAATCATCACCTGTCGGGCGTGTGGAACATAACTTAACCCCTTAAGAACTGGTCCCCCGTTTTTGGGGACAAATTACTTGGAATTAGTGTGGGATAAGTTTTTGAGTTCTGAATGGGTTAAGAGGAAGGCTCGTCGGAGTTGTTGACGTCTCGTTCTAGTCAGAATGGGGGGGACAAGTCGCTAAAGCGTTCAAGGACACAGTAGTGGAATAAAGCTTACAGATACGCTCCTTGGGGATCGACACCACACCCACCTCATTCAGAAAAGGGTGTAATCCGCCACGAAAGATCGGAGACAGCCCAGCCAGCCGTCAGATGTTTTGAGGACCCCGAACTGAAAAAGGGATCATTACGGGAACGCTACGATACTGCAGATCGACACCCCATTTACTCAGACTGGGAGACGATCGGCCAATCAAATCCGGATACAATGCGCCTATCAGATTCAGAGACTATTCGCCAGTCAGATTCGGAGGCAACCCGCCAGTCAGATTCGGAGGCCACCCGCCAGTAAATATTCGGAGACAATCCGCCTGTCAGATTCGGAAACAATCCCTCATATATATCAGATTCGGGCACAATCCGCAAACAGATTTGGAGACAATCCGCCAGTCAGATTCTGAAACAATCCCTCATATATATCAGATTCGGGCACAATCCGCCAAACAGATTAGGAGACAATCCGCCAGTCAGATTCGGAAACAATCCCTCATATATATCAGGTTCGGACGCAATCCGCCAATCAGATTCGGAGACGATCCGCCAGTCAGATTCGGAAACAATCTCCACATCAGATTCATAGACCCTCCGCCATAATCTAAGGGCCAAGATACCGACCAGAGCTTTATATACAGGAAAGCTCGTCGACATCGACACCCACGTTCACTCAGATTCGGAGATAACCCCGCCAGAGGTTTGAGAACCCGCACCGCACACCGGAAAATAAGGTAGCGAGACGCTCCTACAACACAGTACCGCACAGTAGTAGTAGTAGTAGTAGTAGTAGTAGTAGTAGTAGTAGTAGTAGTAGTATATAGTACAATTGTAGGGGTCGATACCCTCTTCGCTCAGATTCGGCTATTAATAGCGATAATGCATGCGCCACTCCAATTTGAATATATATCCGCCAGAATCTAACGGCCTGCTGTTACAGAATACCCGCCGCTCAGGTCGATAGAAAACCCGCCCGATATTCGAGAGGACTATTTATGTAGGGGACGCGGGGCAGAGTTTATAGGAAGGCTCGTCGGGTTTTGACCCCCACGTCCACTTAGGCTCGGAGACAGCCCGCCAGGAAATGACTATTTATAGACCGGCGCGATTCGTTTTCGTTTGGGGATAACGTTAGTCTTTAGATTCCATATTCTGCCCCTATATAGCGCTACTATTGGCCCCTTTGGGATCCCTTAACTTCTGCGCTACTATATCCACGGTTGGTCTCATCTCTTGGATCCCCGTGAAATACTGCGGTGCAAGGTATACGACTTTGTACTATTACGGTGGACACTAGTAAATAGTACCTAATAATGTTAGTAAAAAATGGTAAATATATAGGGTTTTGTGTGTGCCGCAGGTCCTATTTACTAGTGTTTACTATGGTCTCCCGTAATATTAATAGTCTAGAGGCTCGTGTCATCGCAAACGGCGTGGCGTTGGCCACAGAAGACAACTTTTTTCCAGGACCGATCACGGGTCGGGTCAAAACCTCGCGGGTCGGGTCGGGTCGGGTAGGGAAAGGGTGACACGACCCGGCCCGTGAGAAAAATCATCTTGGCCCGACCTGCGGGTCGGGTAATGACCAACCTGAGTACACGTAGAATCGTACGTATGTAGGAGTCGGTGAACCAATTACTAATATAAATAGCAGCATACGTATAGCAGTGTAGCAGTGCTTAGAAGAATCATCCCCGTTTTTCGGTTACGATTGGCGTGATGAGAATGAAATTACTTCTACCTTGCGTAGGAAAATCCGTTCAATCTTTCACAGATGCTCCGAGAATACTCGATGCTCCGAGTATACTCGGAGTATCGAGTATTTTTCGTACTCCGAGTACTGAGTACTACAGTACTGGTGGCCAAAATACTCGGAGTACTTGGAGTATGAGCAGCAGTGAGGCCCAAATACTGCGAGTATTGGGAGTGTGGTCAGTACAGAACCCCGAGTAAACGCAATACCTGCGGTATCAAGTTGCGAAATACTCGGAGTACAGGCCGTATCCGCAGTACAAAACCTTGAAATACTGCGAGGACACAAAGCACCTGAAGGACTTTTTCTCGAAAATACTCCAATTATACTTCCAGGTAATCGGAGCATGTGTGAAATGTGAAATGCTATAAACGCCATGCTCCCAGAACCTGGGAGCAATGACGGCCGAGTCTTCAAAATGCTGCAAAGACTGCACAGATGCTCCGAGTATACTCAATACTCCGAGTATTTTTCGTACTCCGAGTACTGAGAGCATTAGAGTACTGGTTGCCTAAATACTCGGGCAGTATGAGCAGTACTGAAGGCCCAAATACTCCGAGTACTGGGAGTATGAGTATGAGCAGTATGAGCAGTACTGAAGGCCCAAATACTCCGAGTACTGGGAGTATGAGCAGTACTTATACTCGAGTACAAGCAGTACTCGGAGTAAAAACATCTAAATTACTCGGAGTACTCCGAGTATCGAGAGTATTGGACACCGAAATACTGCGAGTACACAAAGTACCTGAAGTATTTTTTCTCGAGAATGCTCTAATTATACTCCGAGGCAATGGGAGCATCTGTGAATTTTGAAATGCTATTAACGCCAGTCACATGCTCCCAGAACCTGGGAGGATTGACGGCCGAGTCTTTAAAATGATGCAAAGATGCTCCTAACGTACTCCACACTCCGAGTATACTCCGAGTATCGAGTACATTTCGTACTCCGAGTACTTAAGAGTATTAGAGTACTGGCGGCCTGAATACTCGGAGTACTTGGAGTATGAGCAGTACTGAAGCCCCAAATACTCGGAGTACAAGGAGTACCCGCAGTATCGGACCCCGAGATACTCCGAGTACAAGCAGTATCGAGAGTGTTCACACCCGAAATACTTCGAGTAAGGCAGTATCCCGGAGTATCGAACCCCGAAATACTCCGAGTACACGAAGTACCTGAAGTATTTTATCTCCAATACTCTTTACTTTACTCCAACCTTGGTACTCGGAGCATCTGTGCAAAGATGCTCCTGATGTACTTAATTCACACTCGGAGTATACTCGGAGTATCGAGTACATTTCGTACTCCGAGTACTGAGAGTATTAGAGTACTGGCGGTCTGAATACTGCGAGTAACTGGGAGTATGAAACGCGTGCTACGATAGAGGTGCACCATGTTTTTTCTGAGCTCCTCACTTGAGGAGCGTCATACCTCACCGAAAAAAAGATTTTGGAGGAAAATAAAAGTGCTGCCGGTTGCGAAATCCCATGACCGAAGTATACTCTGAAACAGTATTCGCCACAAAAATGAAAGTCCGACGAATTGGCTTAAGGAGTTCGATCGTTCAGAAAACGATTCAGCCAAAAAGTGCTACCTCTACCGTAGCACGCGTCATGAGCAGTACTGAAGGTCCAAATACTGCAAGTACAAGGAGTACCCGCAGTATCGGGCCCCGAAATACTCCGAGTATGGCAGTATCTGCAGTACAGAATCTCGAAATACTTCGAGTACGAGCAGTATCCCGGAGTACGTACATGTAGAGCCAGGTAGAGCCCAAATACTGCGAGTCTGCGAGTACACGAAGTTCCTGAAGTATTTTGTTTGTCTCGACTACTCCTTACTTGACTCCAAGGTACTCGGAGCATCTGTGCAATCTTATCTTTCTTGGTTACTCTGTGCTTTATACTACGTTCGCATTTGCTTTCTATGGCGGACATGACCATACCGTCAACTGGCGCTAAACAACCCTGGTGTACCGTTTTCTGTCCAATAGCCAATCGGACACATTCGTATCGTAATGGGAGCCTCCTTTCTTCCCACTCGCGGTGCGGCTACGACCTACCAGTACGTATTATTACAGTAGTACGTACGTACGTACCAAACTTTGTTCCAAAATATAAGGACCGTTTAAATGTAATATTAATATCAAAACGGTCCTTATATTTAGGGACATAGTGTCGTGTAATCTTTTTGTTGTCCAGTCCCGTCGCAGTCGTTTTGAAATTCGATTCGAGGCTTTCGCGGCTGTGACAGCTGATCAGCACTGCAAACAACTCGTACTACAGCAGCAGCAGTAGAGTAGTAGTAACTGCGTTCCAACCAGAACCAGGGTCTACGAGTATCGTACCAGGGGTACCACAACATCGGCCCGAAGAGTAATAGCTCTGCAGTCTGATGTGCTATACCAGATATACGAACCTCATTGCTGCTGTCTGTTGTACTTCAGATGTTGGCGAGATGCGTCGCCTGTCGAACGTCGTGTTTATGCCGCGTCTTTCGCTTTGGCTCGTACCCTTGGTATCGATCATGATAAGTAACATTCGGAGCTGCTGCTGAACTACGTGCGGCTCTGCTGGGGAGGTGGTAACACTGACGATCTGGCGAGCGTCGCTCTTCCTGCTAGGTGTTTACTCTACCGAGCGCAAAAGCTCGGCCTCGTGGGCTAGCGAGCCTCCCTTTTGAGTTGGCCTCGTCTGGTGTAGGCTGTGCGCATCTGCGATATGTGGTGATTCTACTGAGACTGCTGACGTGCGTGTTTGGGTTGCTGTCTGCACCATCAACAGCAGCACTACTACTGCTGCTGCTGCTGCTGCTGCTGTACCAGGTATATCAAACATCGTCCAGCCATACAAACTGCTGTCAGTAAACCTGCGCACGACGGCACACGTCTCGAAATGGACCCCCTATGGCATGAATCAAGCGTGTGCCACGAGCAATACCCACCTCTGCTTCCAGCCAAACAGCGCTTGTACGTACAGGAGAGCATGACACAGCAGCAGCAGCAACAGCAGCAGGAGCGCAGCACCGCCCAAGCAAGATTTTGCTCCAAAGCGCCTGAAATGCCAATGCAAACTGCGGCTTCCCAAGCAGAGAAAGCCGAGCGGTCACATACTACACGCACTCCTCCAATGAAGAACGCTGCCATGGCTCCAGCAGAGAGGAATCCAGCGCACTGCGGTGCTGCATGAACCAAGAAGGCCTTCGGGCTCTCGCTTGCTCGCTCGTGACGGAGCCAAGAGAAATCGAGGCAAAAGTTGCCAAAGCTTTGGGAAAGAATACAGACTCACCAGACCGGACCGACACCGGGACGATGAACGCCGAGGCGCTTCCGAGCACGCACAGCGAGGCAGCGACGGTGGTGAACTTCATGGTGGTGTTGGTGGTGAGGGTGTAGAAAGGCTGTAAGGCAAGTAGACGCTTCAGATGATTTTGGCAACGCACAGAAGCAGAAGAAGCAGCAGGCAGCACAATCCGGTCGTACTTTTTTTTTTTTTTCATGTTTTCGCAAAAATTGTACCGACCGGGCGTCATTACCGACGGATACTCGCTGTGTAACCGCCCTTTTTTGGGAAGTCACGGGACGCGAGAAAATCCTACGGGAGAAAACGGGATACGGGATACTTTTCTTTGGAGGCAACTTTTTTCCCCGTCAGGCAAGGGAAACATCAGCCACCAACAGCAGGGAGCGCAGCGCAAGTCGGCAATCACCCAAGCACGCCTTCACGAGCTTCCCCCGCTACCTCTGGCCTTCCACAACACATGTTGTATTGCTTGGAGTCGTGAATCCCAGGTTCTACCTCCGCCGCTTGCTGCAACTACGTAGAGGCCGATTTTTTTAGCTCTACGTACGTTATACCACACTGGATATACTTCTACGTCGGTCCAGGTCTGCAGCGGCTGTTGAGGAGGTTTTGGCTTGAGAGGTTGGTTGTCTGGGTTGGATACCTCTTGGTCGGCCGGCTCGCGCGACATGGGACTGCAGCACTGAGTTCGTGGCGTGTTACCAAAACAAGGAAGGCCTCCTGGTTAGGCAAGGCGCACCTGCGGGACCGAGGATAGAAGAAACGGGTCGAGAAGGCACAGCAGCAGCAGCAGGGGACACAGCAGCGGCGGAACACGCGTTCGAAGAGCAGCAGCAGCACCACCACCACCACCACCACCACCACCACCAGTAGCGCGCAGGTCGATTTGAAATTAACCATGCTCGAGTCAGGCTATATCTTCTTGTTGGTCATTCTGGGGATGGTGGCAGCCATCAGCATCCTCGTGCGCTACGGCTATCGGTCCAAGTATGGCTCCGATAAGGTGCGGAATCTGACATTGGGAATCTGTGCTGTATCTGAAATCGAACAGCCGCTTTTCTAATCGTTCACGTTGGTGTCTGGTCTGCCGGTCTCTGTGGTCTTGTGGTAGGATATCTTTTGATCTTTTGTCAGTCGGTCGACACGTAAATGCTGTGTGTGTTGATGCCATGAATACCACGTACAGATGCATATCATACATACATGTATCACCAACACATACTGCGAGCATCCGCCAGGCTCGCCTTTTGAGGGGTGCTGGCGTAAGATATTTGCCGTGGGTCAGCGGTGAGCGCTATATAGCATACAGGTACACCATGATATTCGTTCAACTCTTATTGTTCTTGTCAACAACCAAGACATGATGAACGATAGAATCCAGATCACGAAAAGCAGACGCGTAAAACGATGTCTTATAACGACCGAAAAATATGACATCGTATGTACGCGTACGTACTGCAAGTTCTTATTCTCTGGCCAGGGTAAACAATGTCCCGTTATAATCATACAAGTATCAGAGTTGATACGGGGATTATATCCCAGACCAGATAAGTGCATATAAATAGCCTACCGTATGTCGAGGTTGCGCAAAGATTGATGCCAAAGTAGTCGTTCATGCCTTACGCGTAGTCTTGCCCAGACAACAGCAGCAATGCAGTTCTTGGTGGGCCCATACTGTACGAGTATTGACTCGCTGAGCACCTCACGGCGTTTCGCCCTTGGTGCCAGCAACATCTTCCTGATCGATGAAACCCGACGTGCTCCGTCCCGGCATTTTGTAGGAGTGGGAGAGTCGATGGCCATACACTACGGCCATACATGTCATGAGTACAACCCCTCCCCCCCTCCGCCGACCCTGCCCCCCCCTCATGTAGTACCCCTTGCCGCTTCCGCAGACATGCACACCACAACGCCCATACCAAATATACCCTCCCCCCCCCCATGTTCCGTCTCGAAAGGGATGCGTGAATGGTCAAATGACTAAGGCAAGCAACAAATGAGTACCCCCCCCCCGTCATATAAATATTGATATATTTATAGGTTGGGTTGGCGTCGGTTGGCAACGACGCTGTAAAACACGCCACTCGCTGCGTGAGCTAGACAACCAGGGTGCCGTTTTTTTTTGTTATTTTTTTGGCGGTCACCAAAGCTGGCGGTCGAGTAGATCATTGTGCGGGGTGGAGAACCTTTGTTCCGCACAAGGGGAATGGTCGTATCACGTAGTGTTAATATGGTAAGGCGTCCGCGAGGCAGTTACATAGTAAAACCCATTGCTGTCTCCGGAAGTGGCCACACCAGAAATTAAATTAACTCATTGAAGCTGTCGTCCATATGCAAGTCCGCCTCAGAGGCGGTTCTTAGCAGGATGCAGCTCACCCTCCATGCGACTCGCCCAATACCTCACGGCGTTTCGCGCTTGGTGCAAGCAATGTCTGCCTGGTTGGTGAAAACCCAACGCGCTCCGTCCCGGCATTGTAGGGATGCGAGGGTCTATGGTCATATGACTACGGCCGTGCACAACATGAGTACACCCCCCCTCCCCAACAACGTCTGGTGTGACCCACCTGCTCCGTCCCGGCATTGTAGGGATGCGAGGGTCTATGGTCATAGGACTACGGCCGTGCATCACATGAGTACCCCCCCCCCCCCCCCTCTGAGCGCTTATGCCCCCCCCCCCCCCCCCCCCGGAACGAACCTCCTTCCCTCATGTAGAACTCCCTTCCGTTCCCCTCTGTTCCCTCCATCGAACGTCTCCCCACTTGCTACGCAAAACTGCGCACCGCAGGAGGAGGGACAGGGGCAGGAGGACAAGCGGGGCGAAGGCCGCACGAGCACGCTGGCCGAGCGAATGGAGGACGTCCTGAGAGCGCAGCCCGACCAAGACGGCCGATACTCCCCCTCCTCCTATCGTCGCCGATCCGTGGCAGCGGCAGCAGCAGCCACAGCAGCAACAGGGGGCTCGAGCCGCCTCCGGCCCAGCTCATCCTTCAGGCTGGCAAGCCGCCACCACGAGGATACCTCCACCCCCCCCCGGGAAGACTCCCCTCTTCTCGGCCCCCGCCCCTTCGAGGAAAAGGAGGAGGAGAAAGCGGAGAACCAGCGCTGGGATCTCCTGGCGCAGGGCGAAGATCAGCGAGGCATGGCTGGTGGTGGTGGTGGTGATGTGGAGAGCGGACGCGGAGGAGGCGTGTCTCCTTCGGGGGGAAGCGAGAGCGGCAGCGGCGGCGGGAGGAGCAGGAGGACTACGGTTTCGGCCGCGCCTACGACGCTAAGCGCGGCGGACGATGCGCTTCTGGGGACGTTCATGGAGGTCATGTCGGAGGGTGAGAGGAGAGAGTGGAATACAGTAGGAGTCCCTCTATACGTAGTGCTGGTTGAATGTATAGTGCCGGTTGCTCGCTATGGTACGTGTGAAATCGCTTTGTCGCCGATGGGATTCACCAGTGGGGTAGTGTGCGGAGTAGTTAGTGCCGGTTGCCGCTGGAGTGCCGGTGCTGTTGACTGGCGCATACCGGCACTATAGCAGCAGCCGGCACTATTAGTGTACCTTCACGCAGGGACAGACCACGACCTACAGTAGGTGATCTACTTCGACGTATGTATCTATATGCCCTGAATTTTCCCTCGCTGAGACGCTTGTGCAGGAACATCCTTGCGTCGTACGGACCCAACCCAGGAAACATGCGCCAGATCATGCAGATGTCACGGCTTCCCACCCCCCCGGCAACATGAGCCGGACCATGCTAATCACGTTCTAACACATCCACCCTGAACAATCTAGATCGTGAAATGGGGATCTGATCTGCAATATAACGATAGTAATAGTGTACGTGTGGCACTTGTCGGTGCATCTGTCTTTAAACCCTTATCGGCTAAAACGAAAGGCCGTCTCGGTAGGCGGCCGTTTGTTACGTGTTTACTCGACATTCGGTAATGGGTTCCTCCTTTTCGTTTTCGTTATTCGGTATTATTTCGGTATGTTGTGTCTGTTGTTCGATGTTCGTTACGTGTTATTCGTTATTTGCTCTTCGTTATTCGTCGTTCGGCATACGTTGTTCGTTGTTCATCATTCGTGTATTTGTAGCTCGTTATTCGGTATCAGGTAGTCGCTATTTTGTTTTTCGGTACCAAGGTGTTCCTCACTCGGTATCCCGCATCCAGTTCTCGTTATTCGGATTTTTTTTGTCGTTTTTGTTTTTTCGTTGTTTTTATCGGCATTCCGTCGCTATAATACGTGCCAGGTATGAGGGTAAGTTCCAGCGAGACCGTTTCCGACGCACGAATCTTCACCGTTAGCACATCAGTACTATATAAATGCCGCGTCGAGATGCAGCACATGAATGATTGCTCGTCCAGAGCTCTAAACGACGTGGCACCTAATATGCCCTCCCTGCCTCCCTGCCCTCCCTGCCCTGAAACATCCAGGGTTGCCGATCAAGATTCACCGTTCCTCCGGCCGTGTGAGAAAGACAACGATGTGGCTCAAGGACACCGACACCCTCGTGTGGTTTACGAAGAGGACCGTTGGGGGGAAACGGTGGCACAAGCTGAGCCTCAGGGGCGTAACGAGCGTTAATGTGAGATACGAGGGTGTGTGTGGTGTCTTAACTTTGAACCGTCATTTATGTTATACCCGACGACATCAGCACATTCAGCGTCCGTTCTGATTCTCCATCGTTATCGAGATCCAAAATATGTGGACACAGACTGTGACGCACAGAGAAAAACATAATAAATTCAATTTGGAGCCAAGGAAGCAAACGAAATGCAACAACGTACCGGGTACGAGAACACAATAAACGGTGTACATTTTTTTCCCCGTTTGGGTACAGGTCTGCCACACAAGGTGTTTCTCTTTGCTGACTGGTTTACAGCTGGATTTTTCCGTTTGCCGATTGGTCTGTTGGTTTACGGTCGGATTTTGCCGTTTGTCGATTGGTTCTTATACCGCCGCATTGTGCGGTTTGCGTATTGGTCTACAACCGGATTCCGCCGTTTGCCTATTTGGTCCACCACCCGGTTTTCCGTTCGCCGATTGGTCTATCGACGGGTTTTCTGGTTGCCGATTGGTCTAACGCCGGATTTTTCGTTTGCCGAATGGGTTACCACCGGATCTTGCCGTTTGCTGATTGGTCTACGGCCGGATATTTGCCTATTGTCCCACAGCCGTTTTTTTGTAGTATTCCGATATGCCTGTCGCCGGAGTTTGCCGTTTGCTTATCGGTATACCGCTCGGTTTTGCTGCTTGCCTCTTGCCGATGGGTTAAAAACCAGAGGTGCTCCGTCTCGGCATTGTAAAGATGCAAGGGTCTATAGTCATACGAATACGGCCATGCATGAAAATGAGTACCTCCTCTCCCGCCCCCGTTCAAACGTCGCATTTTTCACCCTCTCACCACCCCTCACTCCCCTTGGCCAAAACGCCACATTGTTAAGTAACCCCCCTCTCCCTCCTTCCACCCGCCCCCACCCTCCACCCATCCTCCCCCCCCCCCCCTCTTCTAATCCCCCTTCCCTTCCCTAATTCCTTCCCACCCCCCCCCTCTCCCCCTCCCCCCCCCCTAACCCCCCTCCCTCATCCCCTACCCCTCCTCCCCCCCCCCTAACCCCCCTCCCTCTCCCCTACCCTTCCCTCCCCTCCCCCCGCCACGGACTACCGCTTCTCCTGACTCCGTTTTTCACCTTCACAAGACCGGGAAGAACTCCGAACCCCTGGAGAGCAGGTCGGCGGCGTCTGCAGACCCAGCGTTGTGCCTGTCTCTCGGATTCCCATCCCTCATCCTGGGTCTCGAAGGGTCGAGCGAGGTACGTACCAGGAAACATGCACTTTGTCAGGGGACATTAAAGGTTGGTCCCCGGGTTTGCTATTGTAAAAATGTATCGTATGGCGGGTAACGGACAAGACCTTAATGATTATATCTATGAGATCGTGGTTCGACCTCTTGACTGACCGCCCCCTACACTATAGCTGATATATTGAGGTAAAAAAAGACTCTGACGTGCCCGAAAAGACCGCTTTCTTATATTCCACTCTGGACGACAAATTAAATAAACGCTTAGGCGTTAATAAGACTGTTACACGGTCCTTACATTTCCGTCACCATATTGATACCAGGTACGAGTCGTAGCGCGTTTGTGTATCATACCAAAGATACTACCAGTATATACCTGTGCCCACGCACACCCACCTCATTTTGTTACTCCACCCACCGTACTGCAACACTGCCGTACTCAATCAACATCGAGTCTGCAGCCTGCCTCTTGCCTTCCGTACGCAATCAACTCCGAACCTGCCCCCGGCTCTCTGCCGTACTCATGCAACTCCGAACCTACGCCCTGCCCCCCTGCCTGCCTTACCCAATCAACTCCAAACCTGCCCCCTTCCCTCATGCCTGCCATACTCATATCAACTCCGAACCTGTACCCTGCCCCCCGCCTGCATGCTTACCGTACTCATATCAACTCCGAACCTACCCCCTGTCCCGTACCTGCGTGCATGCGTGCACCTTCTCCCGCAGCTCGAGCGGGATGCCCTCGTGCAAGGCTTCTCGATGCTCATCGAGGACCTCAAGGCAGCCGACGACCTGCAGCACTTCCGGGACCCCGAGATCGGGACGATTAGAAACATTTGAAAGATGCCGACGACGACCCAGCCTGCTTGCCTGCTCCCCCCCCCCCTCCCCTCTGTTGCAAGCAATGTGTGCCTGGTCGATGAAAACCCGACGTGCTCCGTCCCGGCATTGTAGGAATGCGAGGGGTCTGTGGTCATACAACTACGGCCACACCTGAGAATGGGTACCCCCCCCCCCGGGCGCGCCCGCCTGCGGCTGTAATATTGTCTTGGCGAAATATCGTCACTTCCCTACACTACGGTTTGACGGGCCGTGGGAGGGGTTTCCAAGCTAGGAGGCTTTGCACAACAGACGTCCATGTCTCTGGTATCTGTAGCGGTGCCTGCTTGGAATCGGATTGGTATATAGGCTTGAAACGGTGCTGGGGTTTCGGATTGGCAGGCGTTTTTCTTCCATGTTCACGCACGCAGGAAGGTCTGTAACGGTGCTTCGGAGTGGTTAGTATATAACGGTGCTGAGTTCTCGGATTGGCAGGCGCTTTTCTTCCATGTTCACGCGCACAGGTCTGGTCTGTATGTAGCGGTGCTTCGGTTTGGTTGGCATGTAACGATGCTGGGTTTTCGGATTTTTGCAGGTGTTTTTTCTTCCATGTTCACGCACGCAGGTCTGTACTGGTGCTGAGTTTTTCGGATTGGTACGTCATAGGTGTTATTATTCCATGTTCAAACAGCGCGCAGGTCTGTAACGGTGCTGGGTTTCGGAATGGTGGTGCTGGGTTTCGGATTTGTAGGCGTTTTTCTTCCGTGTTCAAGCGCGCGTGTTACATCAGGCATTATTCAGACCGGTATGTACTCAACCGCAATTTTCTCCCAATCTACGAGGTGTGGTACCGGGGCTTTGATTTGAAGGTTGTTCTCGACGTAACTGCTGTATTTGGAATTCTGTTTTAGATAGTTTGTCCATCGTGCATCGACCGCCGCCAATTTTTGTTTGTTTGTTTTTCAGTTGCTGTTCGTGAGCAAGCGCGGCGTAATGTTGTTTCTGCTGCTGCTGCTATTGGTCAATGTCCCCCCGTCGTGTTACACGCGTGTGCGCCGTCGGTATAGGTCCCGCGAGTTGGTGTTTTTTTTCGAAGCTCACTTAGAGGGCGATGGCGCCAGCCTAAGGGGACAAACAACGCCCGATCGCTTACAAATAGGAGTTTTTGTTTTTCGTTAAAATATTGTGATCGTTGGATTTTTTGCGTTTTTTCTTGGTAGCAGTCGAACATTCTGTGGGAAATGCTGTAACCGTTGAGCGAAAAGCACCCCCGCCCCCGCCTCCCTCTACTCTCTCTTTCCTCAGTTAGTTATGTGGAACCCCCGATGGTACCAGCTGAGCGAAAAATAACCCCTATCCCCCCCCACCACTCCCCCTTGGCTCTATTGGTTGTGTGGAAACCCTTATGGTAACTGTTGAGCGAAAAACGCCCCCCGCCCCCCCCCACCTTCCGCTCAGCTTGTTGTGTGTGGAAACCCTTGTGGCGTTTATTTGGATGTTCGCATGTTAACGCGACGTTACATCGACCTTCGCAAGCAGGACGTCGTGTGGTGGTGTCGGTAGAAGCAAGCAGAGCTATGGTAAGGGATGGGATGAGGCGGGGCTTGAGGGGGTGCGTGTGTGCTTGAGAGAGAGAGAGATAGAGATAGCAGAATATGGATTTGCCCTCGAAGGCCCTTGATAGAGATGACAGCACCCGACTGGGACAGTACGTGAGTGATATTTTGATGGAAGCGCACGGCACAATTTAGCCTGTCTGCGAATCCTTTGATACATACGCGTAGCCGGGTTGGGTCTCAGAGAAAGGCGTTCACGTCTAATGGCCTACAGGAGTAAAGTGTATCGGGTACGGCTGTCGAGATTGCGTTTTTTCGAGGGGGGGGGGGGGGCGACGGACGGGAACCCTGCAAGTGTTTGTAAAGTGTATGGGGCGCGAGGAGCTGGTTTGGTTAGATTCGCTTTGCAGTTCTGTGCGGAGCGGCCTTCGAGCTTGGGCTTGAACATACACGTCTTAAGCGTGCTCTCGTCAAAATAGCGTTTTCGAGGGACGCGGGTGGGGGAAGGGGGGGGCCCTGCTTTTTTTTGGCAAAGTGTATCAGATACGAGGAGCTGGCTTGGTTGTACAGTAGACGCGCAGACGTTCTGCCTACAGTAGGAACCCCCTTCCTTTTAACTTGATGCGTGAGATACGCGGACAGTAGAGAAGCCGGTTGGGTTCGGTTGCAGTCACTGCGATCGTGCTCGGAGCACGGCTTTCGAGCTTGGGCTTGAGATGTGAGGTGTACGTGCACACGAAGGAAGCTCTGTTTCGGTGCCGTTTTTGTTGTTCTGTTTTATAGGTCTCACACTTCTTCTTCCTAGCCGAACAACTTTTCTGCTCTCTTTTATGGTACATATTATGTTTTCCAAAGGTGTTATTGTAGGGCATACGTCACACTGTGGAGGCATCCGGGTGCCTACCCAAGAACCTACCCGAGTAGGACCACAACAATCAAGTTCGGTACCCGGGTACCCAGAGTATACTGTAGCGTATACACTCTGGAGGTACCGGGGTGCCTACACGGGTACCTTCCTGAGTATGGCCACAACAACCAGGCTCAGTACCTGGGTACCCAGAGTATCAGTAGGGTATATATATAAACTCTGGAGGTACGCAGGTGCTTGCACGGGTACCTACCCGAGTATGGCCACAATAATCAGGTTCGGTACCCGGGTACCCAACGTATTCACCTTTCGGTAGGGTGTATATTCTGGAGGTACCCCGGTGCCTACTCGGGTATCTACTCCTATCCGAGTACCTACCTGAGTATGGCCACAACAATCAGGTTTGGTACCCGGGTACTCAGAGTATATACCCAGTGCCCTACTAAAACACCTTCTTCCTCTCGTGTAGTGAGTGATTTTTTATTTTATTTTTTATTTTTTGTCTGAACGAGTGTTTTCGATCTTCGAATTTGCTGCGCTGCGGTTCGCCGTGCTGTGAATTTTTGAGTCAAAAATTGTTTCGTGTTGTATATGGGCTCTGTTTTTCGTCGTGATTTTGTTTTCTGTTGTGTTGGGTTTCTATTTCGTTGCGACGTGTTGTGTTCCGATTTGTTGTGGTCGCGGTTCGTTGGCTTGTGATTGGCTGGGCTGTGTTGTTTCGTGCGTTCTGATTGGCGATCTTGTAATTTTGCTGTGTTGTGATCTGATGACCTGCTTTCTTAGCAGTGGTGGCGATTTGCTATGTAACCCCAGCGCCTTGATTGAAGGAGGGGCACCCTGCCGCATGGCTACGATGCGTGGCGGTAATTCATAGACATGGGGTTGGGTTAGACTTAATATAATTCACTCACTGCAGCACAGGAAGCATCTTGATGTATTTATAATGCTATAGGAAACCGACCATCAAAAATGAATTTGACCTGAACTTTCCGTTTTAGTTTTAGTTTTTGTTCACTGTAAAGAACGTTGAACTTCGTAGGCTGATATTTCTTGAATAAGAGTATGGGAAATTCGGGAGCCGTTATATTGAAGTTATTGTGGGTTGCACCCTTTCCCAGGTAATATGCCGATCAATCCAGCCTGAGCCAGCATTCACTCCTCATTCCTGTTTCTAAGAAAGTAGGTGTCCGGGTACCGGTGCGAGTGTGTCGCAGCTGCCGCGATAGGCGCGACCTCGTAGCATCTCCACCTCGCCGCTATTCGGTTCGCTTTCGTCGGTGCAAAGCTTTCCGTATCGGAAAAAAACTAGCTCTTACTTAAGGGGGAAAGTGCGCGCGGGTTTCTATCACCCCGCGCACAGCAGTCTATCTTACTATGGCAGTACGTACAGTATTATCACGTACCACTATGTACCTAAATATAAGCAACTTTTATTATTAATATGTAATGAAAACGGTTCTTACATTACGGGACAGAGTGTTCTGCTTCATTTTTCCCTTCGACAATGTATCGTACATTTTCCAGCCTGACCTAAAATAAAAAAAATATATGTAATGTATGCTGCTGCTACCCTCTCGTGTAGTGAGTGAAATCTTATTTTTTTGTATTTTTTGTCTGAACGAGTGTTTTCGATCTTCGAATTTGCTGCACTTTGGTTCGTCGTGCTGTGAATTTTTGAGTCAAAAATTGTTTCGTGTTGTATATATGGGTTCTGTTTTTCGTTGTGATTTTGTTTTCTGTTGTGTTGGGGTTTTTATTTTGTTGTGTTCCGATTTGTTGTGGTTGCGGGTCGTTGGCTTGTGGTTGGCTGGGCTGTGTGATTCCATGCGTTCTGATTGGCTGTGTTGTAATTTGCTGTGTTGTGATCTGACGACCTGCTTTCTTAGCAGTGGTGGCGATCTGCTATGTAACCCTAACGCCTTGATTGAAGGAGGGGCACCCTGCCGCATGGCCACGATGCATGGCGGTAATTCATAGACATGGGGTTGGGTTAGACTTAATATAATTCACTCACTGCAGCACAGGAAGTATCTTGATGTATTTATAATGCTATAGGAAACCGACCATCAAAAATGAATTTGACCTGAACTTTCCGTTTTTGTTTGGCTTTTTTGTTTTTCACTGTAAAGAACGCTCGTAGGCTGATATTTCTTGAATTAAGAGCATAAGAAATTCGGAAGCCGTTATACTGAAGTTATTGTGGGGTGCACCCTTTCCCAGATAACCTATCGATCAATCCAGCCTGAGCCAGCATTCACTCCTCATTCCTGTTTCTGAGAAAGCAGGCGTCCGGGTACCGGTGCGAGCGTGTCGTAGCTGTCGCGATAGGCGCGACTTCGTAGCATCTCCACCTCGCCGCTATTCGGTTCGCCCCCTATCCGAGTACCTACCTGAGTATGGCCACAACAATCAGGTTTGGTACCCGGGTGCTCAGAGTATATACTCAGTACCCTACTAAAACACCTTCTTCCTCTCGTGTAGTGAGTGAAATCTTATTTTTTTGTATTTTTTGTCTGAACGAGTGTTTTCGATCTTCGAATTTGCTGCACTTTGGTTCGTCGTGCTGTGAATTTTTGAGTCAAAAATTGTTTCGTGTTGTATATATGGGTTCTGTTTTTCGTTGTGATTTTGTTTTCTGTTGTGTTGGGGTTTTTATTTTGTTGTGTTCCGATTTGTTGTGGTTGCGGGTCGTTGGCTTGTGATTGGCTGGGCTGTGTGATTCCATGCGTTCTGATTGGCTGTGTTGTAATTTGCTGTGTTGTGATCTGACGACCTGCTTTCTTAGCAGTGGTGGCGATCTGCTATGTAACCCCAACACGTTGATTGAAGGAGGGGCACGCTGCCGCATGGCTACGATGCGTGGCGGTAATTCATATGCATGGGTTGGTTAGCCTTAATATAGTTCACTCACTGCAGCACAGGAAGTATCTTGATGTATTTATAATACTATAGGAAACCGACCATCAAAAATGAATTTGACCTGAACTTTCCGTTTTTGTTTGGCTTTTTTGTTTTTCACTGTAAAGAACGCTCGTAGGCTGATATTTCTTGAATTAAGAGCATAAGAAATTCGGAAGCCGTTATACTGAAGTTATTGTGGGGTGCACCCTTTCCCAGATAACCTATCGATCAATCCAGCCTGAGCCAGCATTCACTCCTCATTCCTGTTTCTGAGAAAGCAGGCGTCCGGGTACCGGTGCGAGCGTGTCGTAGCTGCCGCGATAGGCGCGACTTCGTAGCATCTCCACCTCGCCGCTATTCGGTTCGCTTTCGTCGGTGCGAAGCTTTCCGTATCGACAAAAACTAGCTCTTACGTAAGGGGGAGAGTGCGCGCGGTCTTTTTTCACCCCGCGCACGGCAGACGCATGCTACGATAAAGGTGCACCATGCTTTTTCTGAGCTCCTCACTTGAGGAGCGTCATACCTTACCGAAAAAATGATTTTGGAGGAAAATAAAAGTGCTGCCGGATGCGAAATCTCATGACCGAAGTATACTCTGAAACATTATTCGTCACAAAAATGAAAGTCCGACGAATTTGGGTTAAGGCGCCCGATCGTTCAGAAAACGATTCGGCCAAAACAAGGTATACCTCTACCGCAGCACGCGTCGGCAGTCTATGTTACTATTACGGGGGACCATAGTAAACACTAGTAAATAGGACCAAATGTTGTTAGTAAAAAAAGGAAAACATGCAGGTTTTCGTCTGTACCGTAGGGCCTGTTTACTATGGTCCCTCGTAATAAGGCAGTACTTGCAGTACTACGTACCACTATGTACCTAAATGTAAGAAACGTTCTTGTATTAGGGTTATGATGCAAGCGTTTCTTATATTACGGGACATAGTGTTCTGCTTCGTTTTTTCCCTTCGACAATGTATCGTGTATACATGTTCCAGTCTGACATAAAAAAAAAACTACGCAATATATTGTGCTACTACTGCTACTACTGCTACTACTGTTACTACTACTACTACTACTACTACTACTACTACTACTACTACTACTACTACTACTACTACTACTACTACTACTACTACTACTACTACTACTGCTACTACTGTAGTTGTTGTTCAGTAGTATGGGCTAGATTCATAGTACACCGGTACATTTCACTGAATCCATACTATTTTAAGACCTTAATTAGCTTTCACCAACGAGGGAAACGATATCGAACACCCCCTAAAGCCGCAAGCAGTATTTATTCTATCACTCTAAAGGAGCACATATCCCACTTACTTCCATCCCTTCCTTGAAAGTCCCTCCTTGCCCCCCCCCCCCCCCCCCCCTCCCTCCCTCCCTCCCTCCCGCTCTCTCTCTCTCTTGGCCAACCTCCGTTTACCCTACTCTCCTCTTCCAATGCTCCACCCCTTATGCGTCCTTTCGTGCCTTTTTTTGTAAACATCTTAGTCTCCTCCATAGAAAACACATACGTTTGCGCAGTGTGGGCGCAGTGTGGAGTAGCAGCATTATCCAGGTACAAAGGTTGCACGAACGGGACATATCACGATCATCTATCTACTATTACGAGGGACCATAGTAAACACTAGTAAATAGAACCTGCGGTACACACTAAAACCTATATATTAACCTAGATTTACTAACAATATTTGGTCCTATTTACTTTCCTTTTTTTGTCCACCCCATTTATCATCTTCGCACTTCCGCCTTTCTCCCTCCCTAGTCGTAACTCAGATCCGGGGTCACACAGTAGGCTCCTCTCCCTCCTCCCCCACTACGGTTCTTGCTTTGCATTTTTATCGCGAGAAGATTTCAGCACTTTCTTCCCTCGTCAACTCTCGTCGAATTTTGCTTACCCACGCTATAATATGCGCTCTCGACAGTCGGTGTCATTTAAAAAATAAAACGAATCGAACCCTCGACATCCGGCCCAAAAGACTTCGTGGCTACCAGTTAGACCACCGGGGCGACCGGCTCTATGGTCCCCCATAATAGTAGATCCTAACCTACCGATATGAGATGCTGCACAGGATCTGTATAGTACGGATCCAACCCAGGAAAACATGTCCTACAGTAGATAGTGGAGATTGTACGGTTCCCATCCGGTAACATGAGCTAGATCATACAGATCATACAGATCATACAGATCATACAGATCAGGGATTCGTGTGTCTTCCCTGAAATATCTACTACAGTGCTCTGTAGATGACGAGGTGGGAATCGACGATCTGTCTGAGGTGTTGAAACGTGGTACAGCGACAAACTCCCCAATGTATTTGCTTTGTGCCACCATAGTAAATAGGTTTCCTAGTGGATGCCACCTGCTCTTTGGGTTTATCTTTCGACAGCGTTTCGTCTCTCGACAAACAGCATAATCGAGCGCAACCGTCGTCACAATCATCATACTGTGACCCTTATCGTCAGCGTCTATCAAGCATAAATCGTCGTCATAATCATCATAACCATTATCGTCATCGTCTATCAAGCATAGTCATCATCACCGTCATCATATCCATTATCGCGATGGTCTACACTGCCTCGTGATGGCATTTCTTTCTCCCGGAGCAGCATTCTACCACTCGGAAACAACAATATCACCACCTAACCGTCCCAAAAAGTATTTTTTCGACACCTAACTATCTAAAATGGTCAGAATGGAAAAACAATCGGAGCACTGCTGTGATCCCTGGACGATTTAGCACAAAACAAGTTTTTTTCAACTTTTTTTTTCTGAATTTTTCCAAAAACCAAGTGATTGGTTTTTGGAAAAATTCAGAAAAAAAAAATGTTTTATTCTAAATCGTGTAGAGGTCACAGTGCCAATATTGTTTTTTCCATTCTGACCATTTTAGATAGATAGGTGTCGAAAAAGCACTATGTGATCGCTGCATGATTTAGAACCAAAACAGGTTTTTTTTTCCCCCGAATTTTTCCAAAAAACCAATCACTGGATTTTAAAGAACCCAGATGAGCAGTCCTAACAGACTCGCACCTTGACACTAGAATTAAGAGATGTATACTGATGAATGTGATTGTACCAAAGCTAGAATATGCAGGAGAAGTATGGGAAGGGAACCCAAAGCTCGTAAAACAGCTGGAAACAGTACAGATGACAGCAGCTAAAAAAGTACTAGGATGCTCAAGTACAACGAGTAATACAGTATTGAGAGCAGAACTGGGAATGTACCCACTTAAGACAAATAGAGACGTGCGTAAGTTGAAATGGCAATATAAAGTAAAGAACATGCCAAATAAGAGGTTGCCAGCCATAGCCGATAAAGCTGTATGGGAGAAAGTAACCAAAGGGCGAGCTGGAATAAGGTGGGATAGCGTAGTCGAGAAAGTATGGAAGGAAATAGGAAACCAAAAAGAGACGCTGGCCATAGATAAATTTAGCGGATACAAGACAGAAGTGAAAGAAAGGATAGAAAGAAGGGAAAGGCTAGCACTGAGAAAGAAGGTGGAAGGGGAAGAACACTTAGAGATGTACGGGGGGTTGAGAGAAGGAATAGGAATGAAAAGGTATCTGCACGGCCCAATGGACTTCGCGAAAAAGCTGAAACTGCGATTTCGTGTAGGGGACCTGGACCTGCCAGAAATAAGAAGGAATGGGTATACCAGTAGCCGGGAGGAGGAAGTAGAGGCACAGATGTGCCCATGTGGCAAAGCCATAGAGAGTAGACTTCACATAGTGGGAGAATGTGAAAGGTACAAGGAGGAAAGGGATGTGCTAGAGGAGGAGATGAGGAAAATAGACGAGTGTGACATGGAGCAGTTTGGTACACTAAATAGTAGCGAGAAAACGATCGCTATCTTAGGAGATAGATGGTGGCCACAGGCGGCGAAGCAGGAAGGGGATAAGATTAGCAAAAGGTTTCTCTGTAATATATGGAAACAACGTAATGAGCGCCCAAGTGTTGGAGGTGTCTCTATTAGGAGTAGGAACGGTGCTCCGTCTCGAAAGGGATGCGTGGTCAATGGTCAAATGACTAAGGCAAGCAACAAATGAGTACGCCCCCCCCCACCCCCCCCCCCCCGAGCACAGTGCTCCGATTGTTTTTCCATTCGGACAATTTTAGATAGTTAGGTGTCGAAAAAATGCTTTTCGGATGCCCTAACTGTTCATATTTATTTTTTTCCCTCCGACAATGTATTGTACACGTTCCATCTCGACTAGAATATAATACCCTTTAACACCACAGTAGTAGTAGTAGTAGTAGTCTCTCTTCAGTCACTCTGAACCAGTGAATATCTCACCTTCCCTTCTTGAAGGCCCCTACCTACACCCCCCTCCCTTTCATAGGAAACCCTCGTTTACCCTACTCCTCGTCAATGTTCCACCCCCACGTCATTGGCAGCAGCACTCCAGTTTACTCCCTCTTTCCTGGTAACAGCCGCCCCCCCAGTTCAAGTTTGTGCCGGTGCACTCTCGGCGTGACACCGCGACCCGGGTGGTCACGGGAGATTACTTAGAAAATAGTTGCTTGATACGTGCAGACGCCTTTCCTGGCTAAGGATAAGCTGTTCCTCGTAGACTAATGGATAAGCCTTTCCTGGGTAAGGACAACCCGCCCGTCTGTCCGACGATGATTTGTCGCCACCTGGTCGATCAGTTCGTTGTCTCCCTTGCAGAAGCGCCCAAAAGGTTTCCACCGCGAGGGTGGCGAGTTTATAGCTAGCTGCGCTCGTCGAAGGTTTCCCTCGTCCCGGCCGAGCGTAGCGGCTCCGCTTGCACGCCTCATATTTGAAAGCAGCCGACCCGCCTCGGTCAGTGTCTCCTGCACAAATGTGGCCCACCGCTTGTGGGCCTGTGTACGTGAAGTCGACCAGTATGGCTTTGTTCCGATTCTCCGATACCGTAGCATCTCGGAGCTTTGCCTCCCTCTCCGACCACACTGCCCATTCGGAGATCTCTGTAGGCATGGAAGGGATCTCCGCTTTCCACCTCGGGTGGCGAATCGACATATGATACGTTTAAATGATATGGAGAGCGCGTGTACCACAGGGGCTGGCGCTGGTTGACCTGCGCGCCTGATCGACGACAAAATCGCGCATGCCGCGTGTTTGCGTCCGTTGCACCACAGCACGGGCACCTCGTCGCCAGGAACTCCTCCGTCCCCAGAAAGCGCCGTCCCGCGGACTCGAACTCCGATGCTGGGATAAATCTGGACGAGTCGACGGTTCTCGCCCTCAAGAAGGTGGTGGCGCCTGGTGCCGATTGGCTTCTTTGCCGGGTCTTGGCGAAACCTCTCGCCTCCTGCTTGCCGTGTGAGTCGCCTGTTCCCCGCGGAGGTGTCGCCTCGGTGGAGTTCCTCAAGGAAGCGGCGTGCTTCCCATAGCGTACCCGATTCACCAGTTTCCCTAATCCGTACTGGGCTTTGCTGGAGCTTGTCGTTCCTGCGTCGTGTGCAGGCAGGACTTCCTTAATCGACTTCCCGGAAGCGGCGTACTTTCCATAGCGTACCCGATTCACCAGTTTCCCTAATCCGTACTGGGCTTTGCTGGAGCTTGTCGTTCCTGCGTCGTGTGCAGGCAGGACTTTCTTAATCGACTTCCCTGAGGCATCTTGCTTTCCTGCTCGGAAGGCTCTGTCCCGCCAGCTTTCCGGGACGATTTTAGCCATGGCTTCCCCCGAAAACCCCTGTGCACGTCGCGAAGGTCCTTGACGCTCCTCCAAATGCGGCGGACGAGGTCCGAGTCGGGGAGCCCCCTCCGGACGTTCTCCCCTATAACGCCCGAGAAATCGGCAAGAACCTCTGGTACCGTCGCCACCACGCTCGCGACGGATGCTGACGTCCTCCGTACTTCGGTCGACGACAGCTCAAACCCTCCAGCCCCCGTGGACAGACTCGCCTGCGCGTGTTAGTGGCGAAACAATGCCAATTGACTCGTCGGGCACCCGCTCTCGAAGGACGGCGAATCTTTCTGCTGTCCCCGAGAGATCAAATAGGTTTTCCAACATCCATATCGCCCTGTTGTCTTCATTTTGGCGTGCAGGCGGGGACGACTCCGGGTCCAACATCCGCTCGATGTGTGCTGCTCGCTGCTGGATTATGGGGGCGGTGGCAATCAGGTTGTCCGAGTGCTTGTCTGATGTGCGCGGCAGCATCCACATGAGTTGTCTCCCTCCACCGTTTTCAATGGTCTCCATCGCGCTCTCACTCACGTATGTATGCGTCGGTACCGTGGGGCATCCCAGCCACATTCACTCCGCACCGTTCCGCGATTCGGGTGTCAACGCCTCTATGAAGGATACAGTATTTGAGCGTAGGTATTTGCCCCTTCGGAGAGGCAAGGCGACCGTTTTTCTCCTTGCTCATGGCAATACCAATATTGGCCAACTCTAGCTGGAGGAAAGGCGCAACCTCCACAGTATCAGCTGTGACTTCCTTCCATCATCCCGATGCTGATGTCGTTCAAGTAGGCGGACGCTTCGACACCCCTTGGCTCGAACCCCCCTCGGGGCCCGCTTCAGCAACGGGAAGAGCGACACGCAGAACAACGCCGGTCCCATGGCGCTCCCTTGTTGCACTCCACTGGGGTAGTCGATCTCTCGCCCCTCTCCCGAGTCCATCTGGAAGAACACGGGAGCATAATATCTCGGCGTAACATTTTTCGACGACCGGTGTGAGGTGCCGGCACGCAAGTGGCCGCCTCCACGAGCACCGCCGTCCGTCTGACCGTGTTGAAAACAGTGGAGCAGTCTGCAAAACTCAGCCAGTTTTTTCGCCTCGCGGTTCACTCGGGTGCGTAACGCCACCTGTCCCACGCCCCCTCGTATTCCTACCCCCAAAGCGTCTCGCCTCGCGGTTGATCTCCTCCAGCCGCGGCCGCTAATGCCGCATAGTCCCGGCTACAAAGAGGCGTCTCCACGTCATTCCTGCACATATGTGTCGAGATGTTTTGGTCAATGCAGTGAGGTTGGATTGCACGAAGAGCTGCCAAAACTCCGGTGGAAAGGCGCTTGGGTCATCGAAACTTCGCCTCTAGGTAGGCCTCAATACCAGCGCCGAAACTTCTGGCACCCGAAGCCAGTCCTGTCGATTGACTGTAAGTGCGAAAAGCGCAGGCCGTCGCTACGTGCGCCAGGCAGCGCGTTTCGAGAGTGTGTGACCTCGAGGGCAACCTGACGGTCGAGTTTTTCTTGCAGGCGCCACTTGGGGCAACTCACTTCCTCCGAACTCGAGGCACTTGCTGCTACCTATGCCGTTGCTACCTTGAGAACTGTGGTCGGATATTCGTCGGGGAATTTCGCCTTCACTCGCTACCACGTTGCCTCGGCGCCGTTCCGCGAGAAGACTGCGTGCTGCTACAGTCACAACCCCTGGATGGCGGCATGTGGTGATGATGCCCTTTTGAACTTCACTGCGTCCGTGGCGTCGTGAGCTGGGTCACTACGCCTGGCCGATGCCTGACGGGTGTATCCCGTCAGCCACGGGAGAAAAAATAGTAACGTCCTCGCGTTTGACAGACGCGAACCTCTGGCGCCGCTTCACCCGTTCGTCTTGCGAGTGCAGCAGAGCCGGCAGGATGTATACGATAACTATAATGCCCCCTAGGAGCGAGTTCGGCGTCTCCGATTCCCTGTTCTGCCGATGCTCCCCTAAGGCGTGATTGAGGAGGCCGAGCACGTGGGTAAACAGCTTGGCATGGGCAGTAGCCAAAGTCGGCTGCACTTTTTTGACGACGGCGACGAAGCGTTGTTTGAGATCCTGAAGGGGGACGCCATTGAGTGGGCCTGCTACCCCCCACGTTAGTCGCCCTGTCTTAGGGTACAGGGGTGAGGGGTGCAGGGTGTAGGATACTTTTGATATTGTTTCTGTTTCCAAGCACACCTGACTCGACCATGTGTGTAAGTTTCAAAATGCACCCCTTGGCAGTACATATATACTACAGCAGTGACATTTGCGTCCTTGATTTACCTGCCTACATCCTCGACCATTACGGGCATGCGCGGAACCTCAGGCGGGCGTCAGCCCGCCACGGCGAAGCTCCTTTGTATATACCGCTACAGTAGTAACCCCTTAATAACTGGTCCCACTTATTTGGGGACAAAACACTTGGAATTAGTGTGGTCTTTTTTTGTTTCAGTCTTGAATGGGTTAACCACTGTTGCAAATCTCTGGTATAGTATACCTGTATACGGCCGTATTACGTAGTGGTCGGGGTGTCGCCCCGACAGACACAGCAGTTGATTGCTTAGCCCAGGTATAGTAGTTTAGAGACTAGAGGGGTCTACGTATACAGTGTTGCTGTGAGTAGTAACCTAAAACGCGAGGAGGAAGAAAGAGTGTAAGTCTTACGACAGCACTTCTTGTATTGATACTATTAATAGTGTAGAATTTTGTACCAACCAGGTAATATACAGTACTGTAGTCGCATTATCAATCATCAATCAACTTTGTGAAACCAAGTACAGGCCGTGTTAAACAATAGCGAAGTACGATTTCGCGCGAGTGTCATTTTGCTGCCCGCCTGTCGTACATCACGTTTTTGCTCCCCCACCTCCCCCCTGTGAGGGTCTACGAATGGTCATACGACTACGGCCGTGCACGATATCAGTACTCCCCCCACCCACCCCCGCCCACGACTCGCCAAACACCTCACGGCGCTTCGCGCTTGGTGCAAGCAATGTCTCCCTGGTTGGTGAAACCCAAAGTGCTCCGTCCCGGCATTGTAGGGATGCGAGGGTCTATGGTCATACGACTACGGCCGTGCACGATATCAGTACTCCCCCCACCCACCCCCGGGGCAACTTTCTTAGTGTGACTGATGCTTGCTGTATGCAATACGTACGATACCGTAGGTATGTTTCCATCTTGGACGCTTTTGTTCCATCTCAAATCCGAAAGAGGTTTACCCAGCAGTACAAATAGCACCAACTACAACAGTGTAGTCTAGGTTCCACACGTCGGGCAGATATAGATCGCGATCTATCTACGAGTACACAGTATCTACAGTAGACAATTTAGATCCTAAACTGCCGTTATGTGAGATGATGTGCAGAACCTGTGCACTACAGATAGATCCAACCCAAGAAATGTCGTAGTAATAGATCATCATGCAGATTATGCGGCTCCCACCTGGCAACACGACGGGCTACCATAATAATACGTAGATCCTACGAGTACAGATAGATCAGCAAGAAGAATGCATCATCTGCCCCTGAACGATCTAGATACCAAGTGGAAATCGATTACTGTAGTATCTGTCCGAGCTGGTCCGAGGTGTGAACGTGTGTACAGATGAAGGTTCCACTATATGTCTGCTTGCTCCTTGATGCCCGTCCGTCGTTTGTCTCCTACCGGTATCTCGACCGGATGAAGACACGTCGTACGCAGGTACGGTTTTTTGTTGTTGTAAAAAACTAAATACAACGTACGTACGTACTCGCACTGCAGTTTGTTGCTGTGCTGTCCGTCAGCTGTGAGTCGTCCCGATCAGTCGATACTCAGCTTGTTTTACGTGTTTTTCATGTTCATGTACATACTCGAACGTACGTACGAGTACCGGTGTGGACTACTATTAATACTACTGCTGTACGTATGTACGAGTATTCGTCGTATACGTTCCGTGAAACAATAATCTACCGTAAAAAAAACACCTTGAGGGTGACCGGGTCGAGATTATTTGCTTTTTGACACCAAACACCGAACAAAAACCGATTTTACTTGAAGATCGAAAGATACACACCACACACCACCCAGTGGCCGAAAGGGAACTGCTTTGCATTACCCTGCTGCGGGTGATACACGAGAGAGTGCACGTCGTGAGGCCTAGTGCCTGGCTATAGGGTTGCATTGTGCGAGCGCAGTTTGCTCATCGTGCGTATCATACAGTCAGTATGTATTCCTCGGCCTTGTGCGGACGTCGAAGTTGGTCGTTCTCACGCTTTCGTCGAACCGTAACATACTTTTCGTGTTTTTTATGACCGTTTCGTCTTCTGTACAGCGAAGAGCTACATTTTTTTCCAGTTATTTTCTCCATTTCCCTACCAATTAAATCGAAAATATAAGGAACAATTTACTTTCATATTGAATGAACAACGGTCTTTACATTTCCGGACACAATTGGTATTTTTTAGGTGCTGAATATCACACGTGAAGTACGTAAGCATTCAACATTTGGGAGGAAACCTATCACACAACCAAGGCAAAGGTGTGCACCAAGGAGCTCCAAGCTCACAGCTGCCCGACCTCGCGCCTGCCTGCCCTGACACTCTGCTGTCCCTAGAGCACAGCGTGGAGGTTGCTTGCTGGCCGAGGATTGCGCCCCGCGAGCACACACGCAGCAGCAGCGGCTCGGCGCACACGCTGAAAAAAAGTATCTGCAGCCTGCAGCCTGTTGTTCTTCTTTTTTTACCGGCCCTGTTGTGTACGAGTATCTCTGGCCTCTTCTTTTACACTCGCGCGGTGTGTATGATACGTGGACGAATATACCGACTTGAAAGCTAGACGGGCTGAGCCGCTGCCGCCGCTGCTGCTGCTGTGCTGTACTGGGCGAGAGCTCGCACAAGCCAACGCTCCTGCCTACTACGGAGCACCAGAGACAGAGCTCGGAGAAACACTGCTTGCAGCTGGAGGAGGAGGAGGAGGAGCTTTGAGAACTAGCGAGAGTTGGCGAGCCTCGCCGCTGAAATCAGATCTGTGGGCAAAATCGGAGACGGACGGTTGGTTTTGCTGCTGGCTGCGCTGGCTGGTGATTGAGAGCTGACTTTTTTTCTTTAGCGAGAAAATACAAGGGAGGGAAATACGATGAGGAAGTACCGGTTGGTGGCGAAGAAAGGCGAGGGCACGTTCAGCGAGGTGCTGAAAGCTCAGAACGTGAAGGATGGGAAGTACTACGCTATCAAGTGCATGAAGAATAGGTTTGACAGCATAGACCAGGTGAGGTTGATTGACTTTGACTCCGTACGGCAAGCAGTAGTAGTTGTGGTGTGTGAGACCAAAAAAAAGTTACCGACCGAGTCGAGCGAGCGAGTGGGATTGGGTTGATGAGTGCAACTGTAAAGTACAGCAGTAGTTCGTTCGTCGCTGCTGCTGCTGCCTGCGTGCAGGATAACGAATGCGGTGCGTTTGGAAAGCATCTGGAAATCATGCCAATTGCTTTACTGCTCTTGTTATCGCTGTACTGCAGTATATATCGTCGTGTTGTGTTGGCCGGGTATCATAGCATCCAGGGGAATTACCGGCCTGCACGTATCCTTCACGAGGAAGGCCCAGTAGAAAACGCGTGATCGACGCATATAGATATATATGCTGCTGGCATCGCGCAGCTTGCAAATTTGAGGGTCGGGAGAGCTCACACCAGAACATCAGTGCAGCCTGGTGCAGCTAATAATAATAATAATAATAATGATAATAGCAGTTGACGTACACGGCATCAGACGCACAGGCAAGCAGGCGTAATGTATGTCGACTGATAACGCTATATACTACTGCAGCTACGACAGAAGAAGCTGTGGTTGGTGTACAATCTTCTGATCGAGTGAGTGAGGCTGTCACGGTGCACTTGCTGTGTGCTTCCCATCCAGCACGACGAGTACGTAGCGTCTTTACGATAACCATAAATAGGACTGCTGTACGTACAGAGCGGTAATAATGCAAAACAAAACCGAAGGAGATTATTGTCGTCGGCGATTTTTGAAGCTTTTTCTGTGTTTTGACACGCGTCGGACGGATCAGGATGTACTGCTGTAGTGTAGACCATCTAGGAATAGTAGATCGTGATCTGTCGGTATGTTACAGGTGCGTATGTTGTGCGGGATCTGTACACTACAGATTCAACCCAGGACGCGTGTCCTAGATCAAGCAGATCATATATACTTTTAGCAT
Source organism: Saccharina japonica (assembly GCA_008828725.1). Lineage (NCBI taxonomy): Eukaryota > Phaeophyceae > Laminariales > Laminariaceae > Saccharina > Saccharina japonica. Next base: position 101,799 of record MEHQ01000945.1, on the reverse strand, counting down.
AATACTCCCATCCAGCAACATGAGCTACTATTAATAGACGTAGACCATATATATATACGTACAGACGAGGAAAAAAAACTGCCTTGCAATATCTACAGTTTTTAGTAGATCAATCATCAAGGTGGGAAAAACGATTGTACACAACGATGTGTGAACGCTTCATAATCCTTCCTACCCACCGACCGGCGGACGATGCCAGTCAGACAGACAGGCAGACAGACAGACAGACAGACAGACAGACAGACAGACAGACAGACAGACAGACAGACAGACAGACAGACAGACAGACAGACAAGACAGACAGACAGACAGACAGACAGACAGACAGACAGAGACGCCCATTGGCTGTGGTTTTATACAAGCACTTCTACAGTATATACAAACACGTCAACTGTGAGTCCGACCGATACTTACTGCAGAGCACTTTGCAACCTGTGAGCCGCACGTCGGCCATGTCCGTTGAGTTCAACATCCTCCCCCAGTGCAGGATACATTATTAACCAGGTACCAGGCACTACTCTGTCCCAAAATATAAGGTATATTTGGCTTACACCCTTATAAGACTGGAATCCCGTTTTGAGAACAAATTACTTAGAATTTGAGTGTTTTTTCTCCACAATGGGACTGCAGTCCTAAAAGGGTTAACTACTGGTATACCAGGTATATATTTTCATACCTCGGACAGATGATGATCTGTAGATCGTATAGTTCCTCACCTGCCGTTGTGAGAGGGTGTGCAGGATCTGTATTAGCACAGATCCAACCCAGAACACGTGTGCTAGACCACGAAGAACATACGAGTCCCACCCGGCCACATGAGCTAGATCATACAATACCAGGAAAATACATTCCTTGAATGATCTAGATCATCAAGAGGGAATCGATGATCTGTTCTGAGGTGGGAAAAAAAATGTCCTTATATTTCAGGACAACGTTGTGTGTGATACTGTTAGGCCGGTAACTCCCCCCCTCCCGCGCAATGTGAGCGTAAAAACATGCATGTGGGGTTTGCTCCTGTACACAATGCAGCACACCATTATTATTAGGCGTAAGTGCCGAATTGAGGAGTTGTCGACACCTTGTGGGGGTTTGCTATTACATGTACAGAAGTGCTCAATGTCTCCACAAGGATTTTTCACGCCGACATAATAATACTTTATGCAAGGGACGGGGGTCCCGGCCTCCTGTGAGTATGAGCTGCCAGAGTAAACATCAACAACAACAACAACAACATAATAACGTTTTTTACACAATATGAAAAGGCACCCCACCTGGGTGAAGCTTTTGATCGATTTATCCGACCAAGTGGTGCCTGAAACAAGCCCCCCCGCCCCCTCTTATTGACCTGAATTGCACGCCGACTGTTTCAGTCACCACGCTTGTCCTTTATATGTATTTGTCGAAAATTCTATACCAGGTACATATTTAATATGCTCAAGCTGCTTGTGAGTCGCACTTCGCGATCGTGCCTGCGACGGGGTGGCCTCATGAAGGATATAGACCCTAGCAGGACGACATTGGAACAACAACAACAACAACAACAACAACAACAACAACAACAACAACAACAACAGCATAGAACTTGATGGTTTCCCTTCGTTTTATTATTTCTGGGAACGTTTCGCACCTCGGGCAGATCACGATCAAGATCATTCACTATAGATCCTAACCTGCCTGTTATGGTATATATATTGGTGCAAGATTCGAATGGTACAGATCCATCCCAAGAAACATGTCCTAGATCATGCAGATTATTCAACGGCTCCCTTACCGGGCAACATGAGCTACCGTAGATCATAAAACAGATAAGGAATCTATATTGTTATGGTACTGCTCCCAGGTGGTCCCTTGTGACCACCTCCTATCTTTTCAGTCTTTCATCGTGGGAAAAGAAATAAACTGCTCTTCTTCTATCTCTAAGCAAACAACACACGTGAGTAACAACGAGTACCCGTTCCATAGGCTGACCTGGCTAGGGATACTCTGTGCCCTTACCCTAATCTTATCACAATATTCAGATGAAACATCTACAGTAGATCATGATTCAGGAATCGATGATGCGTCCGAGGTGTGTGTTCCGGAATGCGTATGAGTGATCAAGGTTGAAGCTCACATCATGCCGCACATTCTCGGTTGACCAACAAAAAAAATAACAATAACAAAATAATGTCGTCCACGTGGAAAAAAAAAAGAAGACAAAACCCTAGTTAACTATGCTGTGAAAGGGAAAATGTTGTCGAATGTCGTACCTGGTATGTCGATAACATCCAACCCGCCTCCACAAACTCCGCATTCCTGCCACTCGCCTTAACATATATGGGTGAGTTATTCGTTTCCAAACACTGATAGATATTTCGGGACATATCTATTTTACAGAGGGGTATGGATGGATGAAATTAATTATTCAACTACTTGAGCTGCTGTACGAGTAGTGCTGTGGTGTGGATTGATTAATTAGACAAAAGAGGAACACGAAAGAGGGAGGGGAGAGGTACTATTTATATAGAGGGGGGGGGAGGGTGTACTCGATATTCATGCATGGCCGTAGTCGTATGAACCATAGACCCTCGTATACCTACTCGTACAATGCCGGGACAGAGCCTGTCGGGTTTTCACCGACCAGGCAGACATTTCTAGAACCAAGCGTGAAGCGCCGTGAGGTGTTCGGCGAGTCGCATGGAGGGTGAGCTGCATCCTACTAAGAACCGCTTGTGAGGGGGTGGGGGGGTTGGCTCAGGTACTTAGACGGGATTATCCTGTCGCAACGAAATATATATTTTGGCGATGAGTTAATGTGAAAACAACAACAACCATACGTGATGAACACCAGGTGAACAATTTGCGGGAGATTCAGGCGCTGCGACGGCTGAGCCCCAACCAGCACGTGATAACATTGGAGGAGGTTCTCTACGACCAGCCCACCGGCCGGCTCGCGCTCGTCTTCGAGCTCATGGACGCGAACCTTTACGAGCTCATCCGGGGGAGGAGACATTACCTCAACGGACAGGTGCGTTTATGTCCTGTTAGGGTTTTAGGGTTACTACCTTAACCCCTTAGGGACTCCTTTTAAGGGATAGCAGGGGTGTAAGGGATAGAAGGGATAGAAGGGATAGAAGGGGTAGAAGGGATAGAAGGGGCAGGAGGGATATAAGGAATAGAAGGGATAGAAGGGATAGAAGGGATAGAAGGGATAGAAGGGGTAGAAGGGATAGAAGGGGTAGAAGGGATAGAAGGGGCAGAAGGGATATACGGAATAGGAGGGGTATAAGGAAGAGAAGGGACAGGAGGGATATAAGGAAGAGAAGGGATAGAAGGGATAGAAGGGATAGAAGGGGTAGAAGGGATAGAAGGGACAGGAGGGATAGAAGGGATAGAAGGGATAGAAGGGATATAAGGGATAGAAGGGATAGAAGGGGTAGAAGGGATAGAAGGGGTAGAAGGGATAGAAGGAATAGCAGGGATAGAAGGGGTAGAAGGGATAGACGGGACAGGAGGGATACAAGGAATATAAGGGATAGAAGGGATAGAAGGGGTAGAAGGGATAGAAGGGACAGGAGGGATATAGGGAATAGAAGGGATAGAAGGGATAGAAGGGATAGAAGGAACAGAAGGGACAGGAGGTATATGAGGGAGTAACCCTTCTAGGACTGCAGTTCCATTTCGGGGACAAACCACTCAAATTCTAAGTAAGTTGTCCCCAAAACGGGACTCCAGTTCTATAAGGGTTAACTTGGGATGACACGGGCTACGATAGAGGTAGCACATTTTGGCTGTTTTTTTTTCGGAATGGCGGGGGGGGCGGATTTTCGTTCTTGTGTTGTACCAGGTACTATTTTTCGTTTTGTTTACGTAAGGCCGCGCGGGATTGTTTATCGGGTACGAGCACTTTTGTTTTCCCTCCAAAAACAAAATTCGGGTGAGGTTGTAGAACTCCTCAAGTGACCAGACCACCCTCAGGTAAAACACGGTGCACCTCTACCGTAGCATGCGTCAGATATAAGGGATGTAAGGGACGTAAGGGATGTAAGAGATATAAGGAATATAAGGGATTTAAGGGATGTCATGGACAGCGACCAAACCAACGGTAAAATTTGTGTCAGCAACCGTCTACGAGCGAGCGTGAGCCGGAAGCACGGGCAGGATCATGTTGCTTACGCCCGTGCCGTACGAGTCCTTGCATTGTAACTGGTGACACCAATGGGAATTACCCCCCCCAATCCTGCAGTGGCCGTTGTTGTCCTAGATCATGCAGATTATACGGCTCCCACACGACAGCTATTAGTAGATCGTACAGATCATACAGATCATACAGATCATACAGATCATACAGATCATACAGATCAGGAATATATCTGCCCTGAAAGATCTAGATCACGATTTANCTTTTAAGGGATAGCAGGGGTGTAAGGGATAGAAGGGATAGAAGGGATAGAAGGGGTAGAAGGGATAGAAGGGGCAGGAGGGATATAAGGAATAGAAGGGATAGAAGGGATAGAAGGGATAGAAGGGATAGAAGGGATAGAAGGGATAAAAGGGATAGGAGGGGTAGAAGGGATAGAAGGGGCAGGAGGGATATAAGGAATAGAAGGGATAGAAGGGGTAGAAGGGGAAAAGGGATAGAAGGGACAGGAGGGATATAAGGAATAGAAGGGATAGAAGGGGTAGAAGGGGTAGAAGGGATAGAAGGGACAGGAGGGATATAAGGAATAGAAGGGATATAAGGGGTGTAAGGGATTAAGAGAAGCTACGATAGAGGTATATTTAATAGCACATTTTGGATTTTTTTTTCGGAATGGCGGGGGGGCGGATTTTCGTTCTTGTGTTGTACCAGGTACTATTTTTCGTTTTGTTTGCGTAAGGCCGCGCGGGATTGTTTATCGGGTACGAGCTCTTTTGTTTTCCTCCAAAAAAAATTCGGGTGAGGTTGTAGAACTCCTCAAGTGACCAGACCACCCTTATGAGGCAAAAACACGGTGCACCTCTACCGTAGCATGCGTCAGATGTGACGGATGTAACGGATGTAAGGGATGTAAGGAACATAAGGGACGTAAGGGACATAAGGAATATAAGGGATTCAAGGGATGTCATGGACAGCGACCAAACCAACGGTAAAATTTGTGTCAGCAACCGTCTACGAGCAAGCGTGAGCTCCCGAAAGCACGGGGAGGATCATGTTGCTTACGCCCGTGCCGTACGAGTCCTTGCATTGTAACTGGTGACACCAACGGGAATTACCCCCCCCCAATCCTGCAGTGGCCGTTGCTGTCCTAGATCATGCAGATTATACGGCTCCCAAACGGCAGTTATTAGTAGATCGTACAGATCATACAGATCATACAGATCATACAGATCATACAGATCATACAGATCGTACAGATCATACAGATCGTACAGATCATACAGATCATACAGATCATACAGATCAGGAATATATCTGCCCTGAAAGATCTAGATCACGATTTAGAAATCGATTGTCTGTCCGAGGTGTGAACCTTCAGGGTAAAATCGGAGGTCCGGGCGTAACAGGTGGGCGGACCCCGGATTGCGCTTGTTGATAGATATACACTACAGTACGTACGTCGTATAACCACTGAGTTATATAGCTGTCATCGCTGACCGATAGCTCAGTGATTTTGGTGCATACCTACCGTGTTCTACGCAGGAAACATGGACAAACATCTCGCCAAGCTTTCTGCCTTTTAAAACTTGACGGCGCAGTTTGGCACTCCCCTCCCTGTGTCTCGCACTACATCGTACCACACCAAGCCGCCACCTGTATGTAGAATATGCCCGATACGGTAAGGCTACGACAGGTAAAAATACATTTAAGGCTGCTGGTATACTCCAAATATGATAATTGGGATCCTCCCCCCCCCCTCTACCGCCCCTCCCCCACACCCTCCCCTCCCCTCCGCCTTTCCCCTCCTCCCCTCCACTCTTCTGCCCTCCCTGCCCCTCTTCTCTTCCCCTTTTCCCGCCTCTCCCGCCCCCCCCTCCTCTCCCCCCCCCCTCTATTCTCTCTCTCTCTCTCTCTCTTTTCCACTCTCCTCGGACCGAAAAACGCCGATTTCGGTTCGGACGCAGATGGTGAAGAGCTACAATGTACAAACTGCCTGAAGGCTTGGATCAACATGCACAGGAAGGGATATTCATCGGGACTAAAGCGAAGAATATTTGATAGAGAGCACCAACGACCTGAGGCCGTGGGGCGCTGTAAGCTGGCGATTGGCTTGACAGGGGATTACTCTAGCAGGTACGATCCCATATACGAGTCTAGAGACGAGACTACATATAGAACATTTTTCTGGCGGTGTTGATTCAAATAAAAAAAGTTTATGCCTCATATAGTAACGGGGCCGGCCGGGCGGGCCGGGCGGGTTGGGTCGGTCTGTCGGGTCGGGTCGGGTCCGGGTCGGTGGTCGGGTCCGGGTCGGTCCGGGTCGGGTCGCTCGGGTCGGTCGGGTCAGGGTCGGGTCGTCAGGGTCGGTCGGGTCGGTCGGGTTCGGGTTCGGGTCGGGTCGGTCGGTCGGGTCGGGTCGGTCGGGCGGAGTAATAATAACCTATTACGGATCGGGTGGGTCACCCCTTTACCCGACCCAACCCGACCTGAACCACGGGGTTTGACCGCGGCTTGAACTGCCTGAATATTACCTTTACGTATGCCAGTGCGTACATAGGAACAAAAAAAACTCTGTAGATGAAATCTATCAAGAACGTAAAGCGGCGATAAGTAGTACAATTGGGAAGAAAAAGGGAAAGGAAAAGAGGATGAGAAAAGAGGGAAGAAGCAGGAAGAGAAGAGAGGAAGGGAGAAAGAGAAGGAAAGGAGCTGTGAGTCGGTGCGATTTCACGAGTGATAATTAAGCCTGAAAATGTTAATAATTTCACATTTGCCGTAGTAGATAAGGTAAAAATACCTTTGTAAGTTGGAAATTAAATAAAATTACAAAATTTGAGGGCTTCCCTATCTCCGTCATCCTTAACTATAATAATATATAATTATAAACTCTGCCCTTTTCTGTATTTTCTACGTATTGTCGCTATAACTGGCAGTAGTCATGTGTGACCACTCATAATACATCCCCAATCCCCGTCAACAACGCCAGATCGAACCATACACATCGTTAAACCAGCGAAGGGCCATTATATCGTCCAAAAAACCACTCACCCGCCCCAGTCACCCACTCCTATCCCGCAAAACTAATCGCAAAATTGACAATCCAATATCCCATGTAAATGCCTGGCATGAAGGCCTTTCTGTTTGACACCACTCCCAGACTTCCCACTCCCCCCCATCCCGCCATTAAGCGAAACTGTTGAAACCCATACACATGTTTCGCTGGCTGAAGGCTATTTATCGTCAAACCACTCCAAATCCTCACCGCCTCCTCCCCCCATCCCTCACAAACGCAATAATCTGAAACCGCAACCCACGGTTCGCTGAAAAAAGGGCCTATTTATCGTTAACACCACTTCCAACCCCCCGCCGCCCCCCGTCCCATCCCACCCAAAAAACTCAAATATGAAACCCATCCCTCAAACTAAAAAGCCGTAACGGAGTAATTTCAACACTATGGTACCGAGCTCCGAGAATGCCTTGCTTACGGACGGGTACCTATTGCCTGAGATGGACCAAATGGGGAGCGGGCTGTGTGTTTTTCGAGAACATAACCAGCCTCTACCTCTCATTTCCGGCCACCCAATGAGCTCGAATAGATCGGTCGGGTGCACAAGGTGAGACATAAGACGGAGTTGTAAGAGGTGGGGAAGGCCGGGAGGAGGGGGAGGAGGGAGCGAGGGAGGAGGGAGTTTCGTAGAGAGACGGCGGGAGAGAGAGAAGTGGGGGGGGGGGGAGAGAGTTGCTTCATCCAAGCAAATAGAGGGGAAAGGGGCGGGAAAACGTTTAGAGGGCAAAAAAGTACCAAGGATTGAGAAAATCACAAGCACGCCGCGAACAATAATTTGGGCGGTAAGAAAACTGGACGATATCGTCGAGTGCACAAGGTCTTAAAATCCGATATAAAGGACGCTTCGCCCGAAGAAAACTTTGGGGGGGGGGGGGGGGGTTGGTATGGTGCTGTTAGTGTGTGGTGTGGCGTATTGGGATGGGGAGGCGGTGTGGGTGGGGTGCGGGGGTCGGTGTGGTAGGAGGGGTGGAGCTGGATGTGGAGATCGGTTCGGTAGTGTGGTAGTGTCGGGAGGGGGTGTGTCAGGATGGATGAGTAATTAAATCGAAGTTGGATTGGGAGATACATACACAGTACATCTATCACCTGGTAGCCTGGTAATAAGTAGTGTTGGTGAGTGTTCCAGTCTGTTACGTTCTTGTTCTATTTTTATTTAGGCGGCGATGTTTTTGTCGGCCAGACGAAGCCAGCAGCGGCGAGTTTTCCAGCGTAGGTGTATCGCGTCCCACCCGGGGTCGACGCCCGAATAACGCTCGTAATCTGTTACAGTACGTCGGTAGCCGATTCCCAACGAAACGCGCAACGAAGCTCCAAATAACTTCAAGTTCAAGTCACACTTATTCTCGCTTTTGCTACGGCAGAGTACTGATAACCGAAATATTATTGTTGAAAGTCAGTATTAATAATATTCCTTCGGAAAACATGGATGACGGCTATAGCTTTACTTAAGAGGTTAAACACTGCTAATTTGAAGTCTAACGTAGTTCACCCTCGGGACAGATCATCGATTCCTGGTCATGACCTAGATGCTTTCAAGCCAGATTTGTTTTTTATCTGTAGTGTGATGTGGTGTCCTTACGGCCATAGAAGATTCCTAAGGACTTATAAAGCCTCTGTGATACTGATCTATTGATGTAGCCGAAGGAAACTTCTGTAACACGAGAACAAATCTTAGCGCCACTAGGCTCCTTCACTTGTTAGATTCTATCAAACCAATTCTAAAACCGTAAGGACACCACATCACAGTAGGATCTGCAGCATCTTAGCGACCACTAAGGCTCTTCGACTTTTGTATGTATT
>MEHQ01000945.1:67450-82410 GCA_008828725.1 Saccharina japonica | reverse complement strand
CCCCCCCCCTCCAACTCCCCTCCGAAGGAAGTTTCCACTCCTCATCGTAGGGGCTCTTGAATTAGTCATGACGCTCCTGAAATAGTTTTCCCCCTCTTCCCCTTTCCATTCTTCTTCCCGAAGCATTACCAAATCACCGTTTTCTCCCCTCCCCACAGGGGTGTCTTGAGACATGCCAGGGATAATCTGACGCCTCGAAACAGTTTTTGCCCCCCTTCCCTTTCCATTATTTCCTCCAAATCCTTACCAAAAACACCCTTTCTTCCATCACAGGGGTTTCTTAAGGTAGTGCATATGGCGTCCCGAAACAGTTTTTCATCCTCCCTTACCTTTATTTCCTCCTCTAGCAGAGGTGTCTTGAAGCATACCATGTACCAGGTATACCGTAAAGAACGTTGAGTCCGCACAGCGGCGTGATCGTTTTTCAGCGCTCTGCTATTTTTCCAGAACGGGAAGGGTTTCCAATACCGAACAAGGCGTTTTCGGAAAGATCTGGTCGAGGGCCTTCCGAAAAAAAAAATTCGACTTACATGTAGCCCCCATACTGTTGTCGTAAAAAAAACGCTCTCATAGCGCTGAAAAACGATCGAACCCCCTTCCCGTTCCTCCTCCCAAAGCATGAACCAAATCGACCTTTTCTCCGCTCGAGCATCTCGAGCATATGACGCCTCGAAACAGTTTTTCCTCCTATCTTACCTTGCCTTTCTCCCCTCTCAGGGTTGTCTATTAAGGGAAATATATGACATCCCGAAACAGTTTTTGCGTACGTACAGGTACGTAGCCCTTTCCTTTCCTCCATCCACTTTTCGTGTCGTACACATATAAGAATTATCTTTCAAACATATCTCCCACTTTTCATCCCCTTCCATCTCTGTCCAACTCCCTTATCCCTCGGGCAGCGGTATAGCGAGACAACATCGTCCGGAAAACAATGCCCCCTCCTTTTTCCTTTCCTTCCTCTTCATACACATGGGGCAGATAATCGATCCCTAATTCACGATCTAGATCTTCCAGGGAAGGTCTACTCCTGATCTGTATGATCTGTATGATCTGTGTGATCCGTGTGATCTGTATGATCTGTATGATCTAGCTTATGTAGCCGGGTGGGAGCCGAATAATCTGCACGATCTAGGACATATTTCCTGGGTTGGATCTGTCCTGTGCAGATTCTGCGCAACCTCTCACAAGGCAGATAGAAGAACAACCTACTACTGTAGATCATATCATAGATGATCTACAGTACATCAGGTCGTAGACGATCTAGGTCGTGATCTGTTCGATCTGTGTTATTGTTTCCTCTAAACCCCACCCCCGAAACCTACCCCGTTCTTCCTCTCTCGCAGGGGTATGGCATGACGTCCCGCAGCAGCTTTTCGCTGATGCAAGCGGCAGGGGGAGGAGGGGGCGCCGGAGGTGCCGGGGGCAGCGGGGGCACGGGGAGCAGCGTAGGCTACGGTATTGCCAACGGAGGCGGGGGCGGGGGCGGGGGCGGCGGGGGAAGCGTCCCCGGGGGTGGTATGCCGGTCCAGGCGCCAGAGCGGGCGCGAGTCGGCAAGAATACCACTCGATACCGGCAGTTGCGCTGACACAATTGCTGCTCGCTGTGGTGGTGGTGGTGGGGGTGGTGGCGGTGGCGGTGGTATGTGTAGTCGTAGTGGTGGTGGCGGTGGTGGTTGTGATGGTGGTGGTGGTTGGAGAATAGTCTCCTTCTTCGTATCCCCCTTTTAGTGCTTTTATTTTCGATTTTCGATTTTTCAGTTTTCAATTGTTCAGTTATTTATTTATTTATTTATTTATATATATATTTTTTCTTCCAATTTCTTCAGATTTTTTTTTTGGTTTAATTTTGTTTTTCTAAACTTATTTTATTTTTACGATGTGCGTACGTACCCACGTATATTACGTATACGTGATGTTGAGTTGCTGTTTTTGTTGTTGTTGTTGCTGCTGTTTTTCTTCGGTTGTGTGCCTATCTACTTCACTACGGTACTACACAACTGAATGATATCCTATATCCCCGAAATCGTTTGTTTAGGGGCGTGTGAAGGCTATATACCGCTCTCGCTTTTGTAAACAGAGACCACGGACGGGGAGACCCTCTCGGTAAACGCTCTGGAAACCCTGAGATGGCATTCTTATCGGGGGAACAAAAAACGCACAACACCGACAAACCAATCAGTCGTTTTTTTCGTTGCCCTCTGTAAGTTCATCTTTCCAGCGAGGAAAAAACTACGAGACGGACACGGATAGACTGAAAGGAGCCCCATCGTTACACCTGGTAGTACTGCTGAAAAAAAAATGGTTCAACACGACGTCGGTAAAAATAGTTTTTCGGCCCAAGACCGTGGGTGTACTGGTTCTAAGAAAGGGCTAAGGAAAATCGCCGCGTTTGCTCCGATTGTTTTTTTTGAGTCAGTGAACCCCTATAATACGCGTAGTGTCTGTAACAAAAAAACGTGTTCGCGCGCAGGGGGAATGCGAAAAGCGGCACGTACGTAGGTACTGTAGGTATAACAGGGGCCTTGTCAACCCTTACCTGGTAAAAGTATACACTTAAACTACAGATCTAGGCAATGATGTTGTTTTACTCGAAGCCCGATTTTGTTTTTGCGAGATTTGGGAGTGTGCGGTTGGTTCTTCGAAAAATGGGAGCCGTATGTACGTACGCGTAAAACCCTTTTTTGAGAAAACTGAGTCCCACGTCTTTTTGAGTTTTGGAGGAGTCAACTGAACCCCACGTTTTTTTGAGTTTTGGAGGATTACTTGGAATTGGTGTGGTGGGATACGTATAGATTTTCTGGCGTTTCGGCGAGATTTTAAGTTTTTGCTTGATTGATTGAGAGTCCCACCGCCTCTTCTGAGACTTTTTTTGCTAGCATGCTTAGTGGAAGGGAGTCGTCGAATCTGCTGCATGCGGCTTGTTATGACATTTGTCACTCTGGGCGTTGATATAAGGACCGTTCTGTATTGATATTTATACCCCAACGTTCTTAATATTGTAGTCCAGTTTAGAGTGGTATTATTTTTCTGCGAATAAAGCGGAGGCGCCTTGTCCGAAATACCTGGCACCTGGTAGAGGTAGGTACGTACGTAAGCTACGTGATGTGTTGTGTTGTGTTGCTTCGAAGTCTGTTGGTTTGTTTGTAAAAAGGCGTTTGTCACTGATTGGTTGAGGTCTAGGTCTACTGTTGTATTTTGTTTCCACTACAGTACGTATGGGTAGCAGTACTCATCGAAGGAAGACCATGTTTTTGGATGGCTCCTCCTGGTTCGGAGGAAGCGTACGTGTTTTGTGTTGTTCGTTGTTTTGTTATGTGTTATGCGCTGTCTTAGGTGCGTGGTATGTTGTTTGTTGTGGGTGTACATTTCGTTTTTTTTTGTCTTGTCCCGCTCGTGAGGAGCGACAGTCGGGATGGCAACGGTGCGGGAAACAGCAAAGATGAGAAGAAGAACAAAAAGAAGATGAAGAGATTAAAAAAAACTGAAAGCACAGAGAAAGCGCGCTGGATAACACCATCGGCACCGTCGGCACGGCAATTCAGGCACCCTCCCTCAGTGTCGAGACCACGAGCTATTTTTAGTGTAGCATTGTAGCATTCATTGCAGCATTCCAGCAGCAGCAGCAGCAGCAGCAGCAGCGGCGGCGGCGGCGGCGCGCATACAGCGCATGCATGCAAAAGGTCTCTTCTCTCTTTCTTCATGCATTACTATTCCGGGAAAGTAAGCTCTCCACACCCCGGACAGATCCTCGATTTCCGCTTCGTGATCTAAATGTTTCAAGGCAGATCTATTCCCGACCTGTATATGATCTGTATGATCTGTATGATCTGTATGATCTAGCTCATGTTGCCGGGTGGGACCCGTATAATCTACGTGGTCTATTAAGTGCGGGGGACCATAGACACACTTACAGATATCTCGCCCAGGGATCCCTCATCCCTGCACTCTCAGAGCTCCCACTTCGAACACCGCCTCCGTTCATTACTTGCTCATTCTCTCTCTCTTTGTTCCCTAGATACTTTAGTTGGCGAAAGGCTTCTTCCTCTTTCAGTTATATCATTCAGTTGTTTAGTACCGTAGAAAAGTAGATAAAGGCACACAACCGAAGAAAATCAGCAGCAACAACAACAGCAATAACAAAAACAGCAACTCAACATCACGTATACGTAATATACGCGTGAACGACACGCACATCGTAAAAAAAAATAAGTTTAGAAAAACAAAATTAAACCAAAAAAAAAATCTGAAGAAATTGGAAGAAAATATATATATATAAATAAATAAATAAATAAATAACTGAACAATTGAAAACTGAAAAATCGAAAATCGAAAATAAAAGCACTAAAAGGGGGATACGAAGAAGGAGACTATTCTCCAACCACCACCACCATCACAACCACCACCGCCACCACCACTACGACTACACATACCACCTTATACCTACAGTACCTACGTACGTGCCGCTTTTCGCATTCCCCCTGCGCGCGAACACGTTTTTTTGTTACAGACACTACGCGTATTATAGGGGTTCACTGACTCAAAAAAAAACAATCGGAGCAAACGCGGCGATTTTCCTTAGCCCTTTCTTAGAACCAGTACACCCACGGTCTTGGGCCGAAAAACTATTTTTACCGACGTCGTGTTGAACCATTTTTTTTTCAGCAGTACTACCAGGTGTAACGGTGGGGCTCCTTTCAGTCTATCCGTGTCCGTCTCGTAGTTTTTTCCTCGCTGGAAAGATGAACTTACAGAGGGCAACGAAAAAAACGACTGATTGGTTTGTCGGTGTTGTGCGTTTTTTGTTCCCCCGGTAAGAATGCCATCTCAGGGTTTCCAGAGCGTTTACCGAGAGGGTCTCCCCGTCCGTGGTCTCTGTGCCTTTTTTTTTACAAAAGCGAGAGCGGTATATAGCCTTCACACGCCCCTAAACTAACGATTTCGAGGATATAGGATATCATTCAGTTGTTTAGTACCGTAGAAAAGTAGATAAAGGCACACAACCGAAGAAAATCAGCAGCAACAACAACAGCAAAAACAAAAACAGCAACTCAACATCACGTATACGTAATATACGCGTGAACGACACGCACATCGTAAAAAAAAATAAGTTTAGAAAAACAAAATTAAACCAAAAAAAAAATCTGAAGAAATTGGAAGAAAAAATATATATATAAATAAATAAATAAATAAATAACTGAACAATTGAAAACTGAAAAATCGAAAATCGAAAATAAACCTATATCCCCGAAATCGTTTGTTTAGGGGCGTGTGAAGGCTATATACCGCTCTCGCTTTTGTAAACAGAGACCACGGACGGGGAGACCCTCTCGGTAAACGCTCTGGAAACCCTGAGATGGCATTCTTACCGGGGGAACAAAAAACGCACAACACCGACAAACCAATCAGTCGTTTTTTTCGTTGCCCTCTGTAAGTTCATCTTTCCAGCGAGGAAAAAACTACGAGACGGACACGGATAGACTGAAAGGAGCCCCATCGTTACACCTGGTAGTACTGCTGAAAAAAAAATGGTTCAACACGACGTCGGTAAAAATAGTTTTTCGGCCCAAGACCGTGGGTGTACTGGTTCTAAGAAAGGGCTAAGGAAAATCGCCGCGTTTGCTCCGATTGTTTTTTTTTGAGTCAGTGAACCCCTATAATACGCGTAGTGTCTGTAACAAAAAAACGTGTTCGCGCGCAGGGGGAATGCGAAAAGCGGCACGTACGTAGGTACTGTAGGTATAACAGGGGCCTTGTCAACCCTTACCTGGTAAAAGTATACACTTAAACTACAGATGTAGGCAATGATGTTGTTTTACTCGAAGCCCGATTTTGTTTTTGCGAGATTTGGGAGTGTGCGGTTGGTTCTTCGAAAAATGGGGGCCGTATGTACGTACGCGTAAAACCCTTTTTTGAGAAAACTGAGTCCTACGTCTTTTTGAGTTTTGGAGGAGTCAACTGAACCCCACGTTTTTTTGAGTTTTGGAGGATTACTTGGAATTGGTGTGGTGAAATACGTATAGATTTTCTGGCGTTTCGGCGAGATTTTAAGTTTTTGCTTGATTGATTGAGAGTCCCACCGCCTCTTCTGAGACTTTTTTTGCTAGCATGCTTAGTGGAAGGGAATCGTCGAATCTGCTGCATGCGGCTTGTTATGACATTTGTCACTCTGGGCGTTGATATAAGGACCGTTCTGTATTGATATTTATACCCCAACGTTCTTAATATTTTAGTCCAGTTTAGAGTGGTATTATTTTTCTGCGAAAAAAGCGGAGGCGCCTTGTCTGAAATACCTGGCACCTGGTAGAGGTAGGTACGTACGTGTGCTACGTGATGTGTTGTGTTGTGTTGCTTCGAAGTCTGTTGGTTTGTTTGTAAAAAGGCGTTTGTCACTGATCGGTTGAGGTCTAGGTCTACTGTTGTATTTTGTTTCCACTACAGTACGTATGGGTAGCAGTACTCATCGAAGGAAGACCATGTTTTTGGATGACTCCTCCTGGTTCGGAGGAAGCGTACGTGTTTTGTGTTGTTCGTTGTTTTGTTATGTGTTATGCGCTGTCTTAGGTGCGTGGTGTGTTGTTTGTTGTGGGTGTACATTTCGTTTTTTTTTGTCTTGTCCCGCTCGTGAGGAGCGACAGTCGGGATGGCAACGGTGCGGGAAACAGCAAAGATAAGAAGAAGAACAAGAAGAAGATGGAGATATAAAAAAAAACTGAAAGCACAGAGAAAGCGCGCTGGATAACACCATCGGCACCGTCGGCACGGCAATTCAGGCACCCTCCCTCAGTGTCGAGACCACGAGCTATTTTTAGTGTAGTATTGTAGCATTCATTGCAGCATTCCAGCAGCAGCAGCAGCAGCAGCAGCAGCGGCGGCGGCGGCGGCGCGCATACAGCGCATGCATGCAAAAGGTCTCTTCTCTCTTTCTTCATGCATTACTATTCCGGGAAAGTAAGCTCTCCACACCCCGGACAGATCCTCGACTTCCGCTTCGTGATCTAAATGTTTCAAGGCAGATATGTTCCCGATCTGTACGTATATGATCTGTATGATCTGTATGATCTGTATGATCTGTATGATCTGTATGATCTGTATGATCTAGCTCATGTTGTCGGGTGGGACCCGTATAATCTACGTGGTCTATTAAGTGCGGGGGACCATACAGTAGTAAGTAGGACCTATAATACGGTGCACACAAAACATGTATATATACGAAGTATACCCAAATTCCCTATTTTTACGAAAAGTATTCGGTCCTATTCACTACTATGGTCCCCCGTATTAGCACACTTTTCCTACAACACGATAGCTCAGTAGGCAACACCTTCACATCTGGCGTCGTCGGTAAACCGCGGGTTCGAATCTCACTTCGAACGTTTCTTTCTATAAGCAACGTTTCTTTTGTAGAAGCGCTTGCCCGTTCGCCCCAAAAAACTTATCTCCCTGGTTCCCAAGGTATTGAAGCGAAGCGGGTACTACTACTGTGGATCAACGTGCGGCCGTATACCGTGCCGTTGCGTCCCAAATATCCCGCCGGTCAGAGGGGGGGGGAGGGTGTTTATAGCGATTTACCCTAGGCTGGGTATAGTAACCGATCGACTTTTTGCCCCGATAGCCCAGTAAAGGTAACAGAGGAGTACGAGATAGACCCTCTTTCTCCGCGCTCCGCGCCCCTTTACACGCGCGTGCTACTACTTGTACATGCCAAAACACCCTATCTATGTTGAAACACAGCCCAAACCCTCCTACATTCTGGGCTACAAAAAATAAGTACCCGTGGTACCTTGGTGGTACAGATCATTTCCAACGAAAGGGGGAAAATACGCACGAAAAACGTCCTGGCGGGGGGGGAGCCTCTTTTCACGTTGTACCCATTGTACCTGGTATGATACAGCAGTATGCCCGGTACACGTAAAGCCGGCCACAACATTTCCAGTAGTACGTACAGCACTCACACACCGTCGATAAGCGGGGTACCCGAGGGCAGTTGACAAGTTGACAAGGTTATGCTCGTAACACTACTGTAAGTACCCACAGGCAGGCATTTTGCGCTGCCTATACTCACACGACTCGATACATATACACAGCCGACTGCCAGATGGTACACATACACACAACACGATCTGTCCTTTTACGCTGCTGGCCAGCTCGCCAGCACCACCTCGAGCAAGCAGCGCTATCATGAGCCCTTCCGCAGAAAGATCGCAAGATCGCAAGAAAATACGATACCCCTTGGAAGGCCTTGCACACTAGGGGCTCCCTCCCATACGTGTACTTGGCGAAAGCAGCCAAAACCCACTTGATTAGCAGGACAGAGCTCGCTACTGTCAGTACGATCCCGATGTCCCACAAGCGAGCTCGCAAGCAGGCGGGAGGAGCGCCTGGGTGGGATGTTCTTCCTTGGAAAGCCATCGAACCACCTCTCGAGGTGAGACCTAAAGACAGAGCAACACCAAACAACAACTTATGTCAACAGGTGGAAGCAGCCATGCAAGGCAGCCATAGACAGCTGCAGCGCAGCAGCAGAGCCGAACCGTTTTTTTTTGTCCTCTTGCTTACCTAGCAGCCGCCTCTCTTGACTATGCTCTCGATGTTCCGCAACGCTCAGGTAGATGCTAGTCTCACTGCCTGTCGTGGCTGGCACGAGGCTGCTGCTGCTGTGCAAACACAAAGAGGCTCTTAGACAACCATGTCCGGAAATATAAAGATCATTTTATTATTCATATTAATACAAAACACTTCTTATATTTACAGACAAAGTGGTTGTACGTGTTTGCTGGTGTTGTTCGTGGTATGGAATGGCTGGCCAAGGGTCAAGCCCCACCCAAGCTTGTGCGCCCTACGTGTACGCAGGTACAGACTGTTGGGTTGTTAGCACCCAGGTTTCACATCCGCCGATCTGCATATATATGCACTGTGCTGCCACACGGGGCTGAGAGTAGGTTGACAGCATCCACCCACCGTCTGTCCGTAGTAGACAACAAGGCTGGCTGATATTTCCTGCACTGCATCCCTACGTACGTACCATTCGCGGGACTGTCAGTTTACCCCTCTGTCCTCTGTGCGGTATGGTATCAGGGTACCAGAGGGTACCGGTACCTCAGACCTGGTAGTCGTAGAGCAGCATCTTGCCAGTTAACCCGTAGTGTAGGGGCGGAGGCCAACACCTTTTGGGAACATTGCAAGAATGTGATCACGCATTTTCGCTGTGTGCTATGATATGCATGGCTGCGTTCCTTTCGTTTTTTTAGTAAGCTGCTGCTGCTACTGCTGCTGCTGCTGCTGCTACTGCTGCTGCTGCTGCTGCTGCTGCTACCGCCCTCATGCCGCTACCGCTGCTGTTCTTGCTGCTTCTATATTCCTCTCATATGCCTGCTGCTGCTGCTGTCGCTGCTGTCTCTGTTGCTACCACTGTTGTTGTTGCTGCTGCTGCTACCGCCCTCATGCTGCCGCTACCGCTACTATTGTTGCTGCTTCTACATTCCTCTCATGTTACGCTTGCTGCTGCTACTGCTGTCGCTGTCGCTGTCGCTGTTGCGCCACGTGGTGTGCAAAACCAACGATGTGTGATCAACCCCCCGCCAGCGAGACGATGGTTGGAAAGGCGCCAGCGGCGACGAGCAGGCGTTAATGTACACGCTCGAGGAGATCTCGGGCAGCGATTACGCCCTCCACCATGACCACGGCGGCGGGTCCCAGGTGAGACCAGCGACGATAAAGGGCGGAAGAACGAACTGAGGGATAAGCCGCCAGACGCGCGGCTACTGCTGTACTGCTACGTATGATCATACTACTGTGCTGCGCTTGCGATGACGTTGGTGTTGGTGTTGTTGCTGTTGTTGGTGCCGTGCTGCTCTGCTGTTTTGCTGCTTTGCTGCTTTGCTGCTTTGCTGCTGTGCTGCTGTGCTGCTATGCTGCTGTGATGATGTTGGTGCTGCTGCTGTGAAGATGTTGCTGTTGCGCTGTTCTGCTGTGCTGCGATGGCGTTGCTGTTGCTGCTGTACTGTGGTGGCGTTGCTGTTGCTGTGCTGCTTGGCTGCGACCATGCTGCTTCTGCTGTGTTGCTGGTGTGCTGCCATGGCTGCTGCTGCTGCGATGATATTGCGCTGTGCTGCTGCTCTTTGTGCTGCTGTGCTGCGGGGGTTTTGCTATCGCTGCCGATACTGCTGTGCTGCGATGTTGCTGCTGCTGTACTGCTGTTCTGCTGTGCTGCTGTGATCGGCGTGCTGCTGTTCTGTTTTGCTGCTGTGCTGCCATAATACACCTAAACCCCTTTGATACTTGATCGTAGTATAAAGGGGAAAATTGGCGAAGCACATGGTGAGTACAGCAAGGCATTGGCCATCCATCGGTCGCAGCCCGGACTGCTGTGTTAGGGCTGTGCTTCCTTTAGAGTCCGAACCACAATACCACTAGACGAGTTAAACGGCTTCCGCATAATGCTACATGTACCCGTACCCGCCTACCGCCCCACCGCACTGCTGTGGCTCATGCGCTTCCACTCGACGATTGCTACCGTATACTGTACTCAAGATAACACACGGGCCTGAGATGAATTTCAGAGCCGGTTTTCCCCCCCAAATCAGGGGGGTGCACACAACAAAAATGGCGGCTTTGGGAAGACCTCGTCAGCATTTTTCCATAGCCAGACCCGTCGCTCGGCGTTTTCTCGCTCTCCCCGTTGTAAACAGAAGTTCGGCTTCAAAATCCGCCCGAGGGGCTGTGTTACCTTACTATTATACTAATATGAATAGTATCAAAATACATAAAATTATGTATGACCCGTGTGATACGGTAAGGCGGCACTGTTTTTTTTTCTTTTTTTTTTCTGGTTGCGTGGTTTGGTCTGGGTCCCGAAAGCGACGACGCACAGCGCGAGGAGTGTCTGTGCACCTTGGCCCGAGTTCGACACAATGGGTTCACACATTTGGACGGACCATCGATTTCCGCTTGATGATCTAGATCCTTCATCGCACAGATAGGTTACTGATCTGTAGGATCTGCACTTGCAGGGTGAGAGCCGGGCTGTACAATCTGCGCGATCTACAGTCGGACATGCTTCCTGGGTTGGATCTGTACTGTACAGATCCTGAACAGCATAACGTAACGGCAGGTTGGCATCTAGATGATCTGTAGAGGATCTATCTGTAGATGATTTGTCCGACGTGTGCAATGGTGCGAACCTGCTTGATTTTTCGGCATACCCCTACAAACCGCCTGGGATTTTTTTAGGATCTTTCTCGGAACAAAAAAAAACAACCAGGAGTTAGGATGGGCTCTCAATTATTCTGTCGAAGCTGGGCCAAGTCGTAATAAACGTTGTTGGCCCCCCACCCCCCCCCCCCCCCCGACGCATTCAGCACCCACCATGCAAATTTCAACCATGGCTGTTTAGCACCAACAATATACCCAAAGCTCTCTCATTCCTTTCTGTATGATTGGCTCGTACTCGTATTATATGTATGATAGGCGAAATCGTTTGAGCTTGCCCATCTGGTATAACATTTGTTTCAAATATCTCTTCGTAACCCCTCCCTGTATGCTGTACTCGTACGTGTGTATCGGTGAGATCGTTTTGGTCTGCCCCTGATACGTACAACATTTCTCCAAAAAAACTGTCACTCCTTCCTGTATGATTTACTCGTACAAATAGACGAAGTCGTTTTGGTATGCCGCTGATATATATATATATATTAAAAAAAAATACAGCTGTGAGGTCGAAGATTTCGTCGAAACTCATTCTTGCTAGCTGAGTGTGATACTTCGATCGCGCGTACTTACGGGTTTTATATGTCCTCATGCAGGATATACATCCTATATGAGG
This sequence comes from Saccharina japonica, assembly GCA_008828725.1. Lineage (NCBI taxonomy): Eukaryota > Phaeophyceae > Laminariales > Laminariaceae > Saccharina > Saccharina japonica. The sequence continues at coordinate 70,589 of MEHQ01000945.1, read as the reverse complement.
AACATACACTCTGAGGCTGTAGAATTCTATGCAGCATTTTTTTTTTTTTTTTTCTGAACTGTTAATAAACGGTACGTGCTGTTTCGCTTTCTTGGGGCCCCAAAGGTGCTAGTCGCCGCCACCTCCACCACGGACAAGCCTGCCGCCGATGTCGAGCCTGCCGCCGATATCAAGCCTGCCGTGGATGGTGCTTCCTCGGCAGCGGTGCTGACTGCGGCAGCGGCGGCCGTGGCGGCGGAAGCGGCAAGCGGTGGAGGAAGTGACGAGCGGAAGCCGAAAAAGAAGGGCGAGAAACGCCAGGCACCGCGGCCGCGGGGACAAGCGGACGGGGCGGGCGACAAGGGGGAGGGGGAGGGGAAAGAGGAGGCGGAGGAGGGACATGAGGCTGTTTCTTCTTCCAACGCTGCTGGTGCTGATGGTGATGGTGGTGCTGGCACTGGTGCTGGTGCTGGTACGGGTGGTGGTGGTGGTGGTGGTGGTGGTGGTGTTGCCGGAGACGGGGAGGCACGCGTTAAGAGAAAGAAGAGGAGAGGTCTGGGGAATAAGAAGAAGAAGAAAGCAAACGCAGTGGCTGCGGCTGCCGCTGCGGCTGCCGCCGCGGCTGCGGCGGGGGGGGTAACACCGGCGGTGCCGGCGTCGGCAGGGGCGGCGGGGGGTGCGGGCGCTGCTGACCAGACGGGTGCTTCGACCGCCGACAAAAATAGCGGTAGTGGTGGTGATAGCGGTGATGGTGGTGGGGACGGGACGGTTGAGGCTTCGCGGGGGGGTGGGAAGCAGAAGCAGGAACGGGTGCTAGCAGAGGGGCAAGCCACGGAGGGGGGCACTACCGCTGCCGACGCACATCCAGCGGCGGAGAAGCCGAAGGCGAAGAAAAGGAGGAGGGACAACGAGAACAGGAAAAAACTGAAGAACAAGAAAAGGAGGATGAAGAGGAAGTTGAAGGAGGCGGGCGATGGAGGTGGTGATGATGGTGGCGACGGGCCGAGTCGGAAGGTGGGGCGGGACTGGGAGCTTGGTGTGGAGGAGGCGGCGGAGATGGCTCCCTGGCTGTACCTCGGGGTGGAGCTCCACCCTGCCCTTGTTTGGCACCTGCACAGACAGGTAAGCCGTGTTGGTTGGTGTTGGTGTTGGTATTGTTGGTGTTGGTGTTGGTGTTGCTGGGTGAGGGCTAGGTTGGAAGTGGAGATGGGTGGTGGTGTTAGCGTGTGGTGTTTGTGGTGCTGTTGGTGATGGTGCTGGTGTTGTTGGTGTTGTTTCGGTTGCCGCGGTTGCGGCTGTCATTGCTGCCGCTGTTCTGCGACGAAAACAGGTATTGAATCCCGACGCCCTCCCCGGTCGTCGGTTCCACCTTACCATCAAGCACGCCACCACCTTCCCTACCTATCAAACCCTGCATGCAACCCCCCCCCTCCCCATAACCTTACCTTGGGGATATCCAACCCACGAGCGGCAACGTCAGTGGCAACAAGCACCGCCTTCGGGTCTGACGTAAAACGGTCCTGCGATACATCAACGACAAATCGCCAGCGGAGGCGGTACGTGGGGAAGGGGGAGGGGGGGGAGGAGGGGGTGAGGGAGTGGGAATCCAAAAACAAAAGAAAACCCCTTGAAAAGCCAATCATGCCATGCACAGCGTTTAAAAATGACAAAGGGTACGAAGGTATTCATGAATGCCGGGAGTAGGGTAGGGGGAAGAAAAAAAACGCCAACCCAAAACATTGAACATTGTGTCCCAAACGCCGCTCGTTTTCGCCGCATCACACAAGAAAAAAAAACGGAAACGCGGCTCCCTTTCCTTGGTATGCCTCCAAAAAGAAATAAACGCCTTTGGCACTGAACTCCACCCATGCGTCGGGAACAAAATACTTGGAATTGTAGTTGGATCGGCATGCAGTGGTACATAGTCCACACATTAAAATAAGCACTCCTCAGGAACGGTCGGACGGCAGAACGAACGGAAGGAGGGGGGGGGGGGGGGGGGGTGGGGAGGAGGGAGGGAGGGAGGGAGGAGAGGACAGCAAGAACAAAGAAGCACACGACTCACCAGGCTCTTGAGTCTCTGCCGCTGCTGCATCTGCGCGTGCAGCGGAGTCGCCGGAATTTTGAGCGAGCACAGGAGCACGGCCAGCCTCCTCGCGCACGCGATGGCGTTCACGAAGATTAGGGTGCGGCCGGGGTAACTAGCGCAGAACAGGTACGCATGCACGTCTTTCTCCATCTGCAAACTCTTGATGCTGCACAGCCTGAGCGTAGCCGGCAAGGCCGGCACCTCCGCCTCACCCCCCCCCCCCCCCCCCCCCCCCCCCCCCTCCTCCGCCTCTCCAGCCTCACCCCCCTCCCCCCCCAGAGTACGCCTGCCCATGTCAATGACAGCCGGATCGCCACGAACACCGACACGGTTCATGATCTTCGTTACAGGGTCCTCCTCCCCAGCAGCACCGCCGCCGCGTCCCTTACCCTTGCCCTTCGACTTGGCCCCCGCCGCTGCTGCCGCGGCTGCTCCCGAGGAAGAAGACTTCCCCTTACGCTGCTGCCGCCCGGACTGGCCCAGGGTAAGTGTCGCCGAGAAGACGTAGGTCTGCCGGGCGAAGTCGTCGCGGGCGGGTGGTCCGCCCCCGGCGCTCGACGAAGCCTCCGCCGCCGCCTCAGAAGCAGCGGGGGAGGACGAGGTCGCGCCTCCAACTCCAACTCCGACTCCGACTCCGTCCTCGCCGACGTCTACCTCCTGGTCTGAGTTTACGCTTGCGTTTGCGTCGTTGGTGTCGTCGCCCTCGTCCTCGTCCATGGCATCAAGCGCGTCGGCACTGGCGGTGGTGGCGCCGGCGGCGCCGGTAGTGTCCACGGCGGCGCTGGAGGCGTCGCCTTGGGAAGGGGACGCTTCACTACCTTCTTCCGCCGGAACGCTCCAATCCCCCCCCTCGCTGATGTCGAACGGAAGCTTGTAACGCTTACCGCGGTGGCCTCCGGGTCTCTTACCCCCCCCCGCCTCCGCCCCCCTCCCACTACCCCCTCCTCCGCTCCCAGCGCCCTCCCCTCCTTCCTCCCTCCCTTCCGCCTTGTCTATCATGGCGAAGAGGCGCTGGAGCTCGGGATAGTGTCCCCTCTCGAGCATGCGGTCGGCCTCGTCGACGACAAGATG
>MEHQ01000945.1:37402-66130 GCA_008828725.1 Saccharina japonica | reverse complement strand
CCCCTCCCCCTCCCTGTCCAACCCTTACCCTAGCCCCTGTCGCCAACCCTACCTTAACCCCAACCCCTGTCTCCAACCCCAACCCTGAATTCGAATCCTCACCCCCCATAGTAATGTATCATCCCTGATCCCTAACCCTCACAATAAACCCCTATCCCCCGAATCCCAACACCAACCCCAAAATTCGAAACCCCAACCCCTTGCCATAATCTCTGACCCCGAACCCCTATAACCCGCACAATGTGGAGTGCTCACGTGGTCAACTACGACGCGGCCCGCTCTGCCGCCGACTCACATTCCAATCACACACTCTATCCCCTAAAAACCCAACCGCTACTCTGACCCCAACCTCACCCTACCCTGACCCCTAAGCCTCTATCCCTTACGCGAACGCCCACCTTACCCTACCGCTAACCCCTACCATCCCCTAACCCCGACTCTCACAAGATGAAGCACAGGGTCCACATGGACGTGACGCGCTCTAGACCTTTACCCTAGCCCCTATTTTAGACCCTAACCCCTACTACACCCAACCCCTACCGTGATCCCAGACTTACCCTACCCCCAAGCTCACCCTAACCCTAACCTTCATCCCTAATCCTTACCCCTATCCCCTGACGCCGGCTCTCACAAGGTGGAACACGGGGTCCACGAGGACACCGCCCGCTCTAGAACTTACCCCAGCTCCTATGCCAAACTCTGACCCCTAGACCCAACCCCTACCCTGACCCCAACCTTGCCCTAACGCTGACCCCCATCGCTAACCCACACCCTCTAAGCCTGGCTCTCAAAATGTAGAGCACGTATTCCACTACGGCACGGCCCGCTCTGCGTCCGCCTCGAACCGCAACCCTTGTCCCAACCTTTATCGGCGACCTCTGCCCCCAACCTTACCCTACCTTTACCCCCCCACTTCTATCCCCTATCCCCGGTCCCCAACCCCAATGTCGAACTCCAACCCTAACCCCTATCTCCCGACGCTCGCAAGGTGGAGCAAGTGGTCCACTACGATGCGGCCCGCTCCGGACCCTTCCCCGCGACTCTAGCGCCAATCCCTATCCTAACCTCAGATCGTATCTTGACCCTCACCCTCCCAACCTCTTTCCTTGCCATCCCTGACCCTCACAAGGTTGGAGCACGTGGTTCACTACGACGCGGCATGCTCTAGACCGTCGCTGTAATCCCTAACGCCAAACCCTGCCCCAACCCCAACCATACCCTAGCGCTCATCCCTCTTTCCTTCCCCTGACCCCAACCTTTCCCTACTAACCGTAACGAGCAATGCCTGCCTTATAAGGGTGGCGGCTTATTCCGAAATATGACCTCGAAGAACGTTTAGCTCGCGCAACCCCACGAAAGGTTTCTATGTGCTAAATCATAGAAAGACAAAAAAGTCTAAAAGACGTACGTACGTATGTACTAAAAGTGTCTATCTAACCGGTAGTTGGCTCACCTGAGAAACTCAACCGGTCCAAGTGACAAAATATTGCCACAGAAGGCAAAAACTAACTGCAACCCCTATATGGTATACCATGGGTTAAGTCTAACCCCTAACCCCTATCCCCAACTCCGTATCTCCTGGTCCTCGCAAGGTGGAGCACGTGGTCCACTACGACGCGGCCCGGTCGGCGGAGGTTTTCATACACCGTGCGGGGCGTACAGCTCGCGCGCGCGCCGCCGGACTGTCGCTCTCGATAGTGGCCCCAAGAGATGATGCGAACCATCGGCAGACGTGCAAGGTGCTGGGTTTGCACGACGGCATGAAGGCGTTTCCTCAGGAGGTTCGCCTCGTGGAGCGCGCGAGGGAACGCGTCGGCATGGCCCTGCGGGTGAGAGAGAGAGAGCGGGGGGGGGGGGAGGGTGTGTACTGATATTATGCATGGCCGTAGTCGTATGGCCATAGACCCTCGCATCCCGACAATGCTGGGACGGAGCAAGTCGGGTTTTCACAGACCAGGTAGACGTTGCTTGCACCAAGCGCGACGTGCCGTGAGGTGTTGGGCGAGTCGTATGAAGGGTGAGCTGCATCCTAGTCTGGATATGAAGAGGTATCGAAACGATGTACCTGGTGTTTTCGATAGTGGTACGTAGTGCTTGCAAAACGTCCCCTGCCGGCAGTGAACACGTACCGGACTCGCAGGCATTTGCAGTGCGAGTGTTTGCGACTTGGACCAGCTTCGATAAAATGGGCCGTAGTCCACACTATCTCTCCTCAATACCTGTTAATTTCGATGTTTGTCCCAGGTGATCGGAGTTCGAGGTATAGGGTTTAGGGCTACCTTCTGGCAGTGAATAATAACCACCGTTTGATAGGGATATCAGACTATGAACGAAGATTATATTGGCGGCCAGAATTGTCTTTTTCAAACATTTCGTCAAAAGATCGGCTAAGGTTGACAAAGCCCTCTCGGGTATTTGAGGCCTATGCCGTCTCCCCTCCCCCCCCCCGCTTACCACCCGCCGAAATATTCCATGTGCCCATTTCCCCGGCTGTTCGTGTGTCCGCCTGGCCCGCTCTCCCACAGGTGCTCAAGTTCCAGGAGCAACAGAACAGGGTTTCTGCTTCCAACGACTTTTTCCGGGGATTGTCGAAAGACGCTGATTTGGTCATGGACGGAGATCTCCTCATGGTGAGCTACCTGAGCATGCATGCTCGCTGTGACGCTCCGTATGACTATGATACGATTTAAAGTTTTTGTGGGGTCGTTTCAAACTATAATAATGGTGTGTTATTTTCCGCATGTTTTGTCCGAATTTTGGAATCGGTAGTTATTTTTTGCCCCTTACTCGTGACCCCTTTCAATACTGCCTTTTTCCCTCTCCATAAGAATTGCTAGTGTTTCGTCACCGAAAGCGTTGGGTACAGTTCTGAATGAGTTTTGTTTTTTTCAAGAGTTTCGGAATCTGTGGTTTTTCGTTTTTAAGGGTTTCCAGTCTCGCCTTCTCAGTTATATGTGTTACACTGCTGTGCTGGTGTGGGTTGATTTGGTTGGGTTTTAATCTACGTGGGCCATGGAATCGTCATCGTTCACACCTCGGACAGACAGATCATCTACAGATCATCTACATATCGATCTATCTGCCGTGGAAGGGCTACTGCTTATAGATCATGAACTGGGAATGATCTATATAATCTGCCCGTGGTGTGGAATCGTTTGGCCTTCTCGATTGTTTGGTACCAGGCATCAGTCTGACCAGCAATATGGTCCCCGCTGGGAATGTGTGTGTGTGTTTTTTTTTGTCGAAACGGTTCTTATATTTCCGTCAGGCCAGAGTGGTACGGTAGGCCATTGATTGGTTGGTGAGAGTTTTGAACATTTTCCCGGGGGGAATTGTCTCGCCTTCGTAATTGAGTTTGGTTTTTATCGGGTTGAGCTTTCTTTTTTTCTCTTACGTGTGTTTTGGTTGGTTTGTTCGTTGGTTGATTGGTTGGTTGATTAGTTGGTTAGTTGGATGGTTAGTTGGTTGATTAGTGGGTTGATTAGTTTATTGGTTAGTTGGTTGACTAGTTGGTTGCTTAGTTAGTTAGTTGATATCTTGGTTGGCTTACTGGTCGATTCGTCGCGTGATGTATTCGTTGGTTGGTTGGTGGGCTGGCTGTTGAAAAACAAATGGGGGCAGAATTGTTGGTTCTAAGGCATGATATTGTCTCGCCTCTTCAGTCGTTCCTTATGATTAAAAATAAAAATCAATCATGCTTCCTTCCTCTTCGCCTCCTCCATCAGGACCATGCGGAAGGTAGCTCGGGGGCTGGAGGTCAGGGACGCGGGGGCGGCGAGGGTCTAGGGCGCAAGGGCAACCAACACGCGGCCCGGTTAGCCGCTGAGGCTCGCCGAGCGCTAGAGGTATGTGTGTGTCTTCACATTATACCGTTATTTGTACCCACCGACGCCAGTACACCCAGTGTCCGTGCTGATTCTTCACCCGAGAGAGATACGATACGATTTTTGTGGTCACAGACTGCTGTGACACAGAAAAAGCCAAAATAATCGCAGTTGGAGCAAGGTAGGCGAGTCGATTGCCAACGCACCGGGTACGAGAACACAACAAATTGCCACCCAAGAAAATAAGAACTAGGAAACAGCTCAGATCGGACAGACCAGATCTCTACTTCATTTTCTAGATGTTTCGGTGTGGATACTGTGCCTGATTCCATATATATGATCTCCACGACCTATGGACCTATGAATAGGTCATGTTTTTCCTGGCGGGTGGGACCTGTATGGCACAGCTCTTGGCACGGCTCTTGCACAGCATGTCACGACGGCAACTATAGGACCTATAGTATCGACATATAGTATCTGTGTGGGTGTATGTGTGTGTGGGTGTTTTGTTTTTTGTCCATCCCATTCATTATCTTCGCCCTTCTATTCTCTCTCCCTCTTTAGTCGTAACTCAGATCTGGGGTCACAAAGTAGGCTCTTCTCTCCCCTCCCCACTACGTTAAGTGCCTTGCATTTTTATCGCGAGAAGATTTCAGCACTTTCTTCCCTCACCGACTTGCGTCGGATTCCGCCTACCCACGCCACGAAGGCGCTCTCAGCAATGGATTCCTTTTTTATTGTTTCAAATAAAGTCAAATCTCACCACGGTGGGATTTGAAATCGGGTACCAATGCTAGTAGCCTTTGGAGCTGACCACTAGTCTACCAGGGCGAACTACAGTACAGTAGATCGTGACATGTCCAATGTGTGGGTTATTGCCGGGCGATCCTATTGATAGTTTATCACTGACCTGCGGTACACACTTTTTTTTTTTTTTTTTTTTTTTTTACTGACCTGCGGTACACACTAAAACCTATTTATTTACCCATTTTTTCTAACAAAAAATTGGTTCTATTTACTATGGTCCTCCGTAATAGATTTGTTTTTCCACAAACTAGGAAAACGACAAAAAACTGAAACGCAAGGTCACCATGCAGACCCTCCCCTCCGCTTGCTTGCTGGCCGATCCCAACCCAATATACTCAGCCCAAACTCGGCGTCTATCTGTCGCGACCAATACTGCTCATGGGTCCACCGACATCACAAATAACCCCCCCCCCCTCTCCGGTTCCACCCCTCCCCCCCCCACCCCCCCCGCTTGCTTGATTCGCCTGGTCGAACCGAAACTAGGTGTCCTTATCACGGCCGTTGCACAGTGACCGCCGCAAGCTCATCCCGGTAGCGCAGGCGCTGACCGAAATGAGAGAGGTATCCCAGCGGACGGCGGCGGGGGATCTGGTGGGGAAGCAGAAGACTAGGACCGGCAACCTCGCATCACCGCCGCTGCAGCAGCAATGACCGAAACCTTGAAGGCTAGGACCGGCCAAGAGTACGTCACCGCGTGGACGAGCAATAAAACACTGGAAGGCTTTTTTTCCCTTCTGTTTTATCCTTTCTGGGACGCTGAAATATCGAACCTAAAAAATGACAAGCTTGGGCATACATGGAGGGACTTATTTTCGTCGATTTCCACTTGATGATCTAGGTCTTTCAAGGCAGGCAGACTCCTGATCTGCAGGGCCTAGCTTCTGTTGCCGTGTGAGAGCCGCATGGTTCAGTAGGGCAGGTTTTATTGGGTTGGATCTGTACTACACAGATCCTGCACAGCATCTCATAACGGCAGGTTCATATCTGGTGATCTAGATCATGATCTATCTGTAGATGATCTATCTGTCCGACGGGTGCAAGCTTGGTCTCACCACCCAGCCCACGACTAACGTGCGCGTGCAACAGTACAGGTACAACTGCAAATAGGGTCATGCCATCTTCCGCCGACGCCCACGCACCAATTTCCTGCATTGTTGTGGTCATGGCTCGGCTTTAGATCCTCATCATCAGCCAACCAATCAGTGGCCGATACCGTAGTAAGTGCCGTTACTCTCTGTCGTCGTCGTTGTCGTTAATTTTCTTTGAAGCCCTGAAACGGTTTATAGGAGCGACATCTGCATGTCGCCGGCGCTGCAACGATGTACGAACAGGAGAAAAAAAAATATGGAAGACAAGGGGGGCGGAAACCACACGCCGTAGCCGTAGCCGTAGCAGTAGCCGCCGTACTGAGCCCCACCTGAGCCCTAGTGGCGCCGCGCCGCTCGTACCTGTATCGTACCGATGCCGCTTGATCTATTTATGTTAACCCTTTTGTTGTAATGCAGAGACGGGAAAAAAAAGGACGAATGCCATTTTATCAATCGTCTACGAGTAGGAAGAACGTGCGACAGCGGTACGAGTTCCACTCACCATGACATGCCGCTCGCGTGTCGCTCAGACCCTTGTGTTGCGGCTCGGACGCATCCTCTACCACCCCAGCTAAGCCCGGGCTACGTCGTGTGGCCGGTGCTGTAATTTTTCGTTTATGTTGGGACATGTTTTCCCCATCAAATTCATCAAGTCCCAAACGGGTTGCGGAATACGAAGGTAAGGGGGGGGGGGTCATACAACAAGTAAAACGTAGGTAGGTTTGTCACGTGTTTCTGTTCGGCTTCGGCAGTTCCCGACCGAACTCTGATCTTAACCTGTTGGTTATATAGCATAGTCCACTGGCCTACTTGGTCAGTGGATTATGCTATATAACCAACACGACCATCACCGCCTCGATCTGTAATGGTATGGGCTAGGAAGGCCGGTAATTACCTCTGCATAGGTAATTGGTCCGTTTTCGTATAACTTGGATGGCATTCGTATTCGGTATTCGGGGTATTTATAGTATCTGTGGGCCATACTTGAAGCCCATCCCGAAGCAGATGTCATCTGGCTCGGGGATTAATATAAGCTGCTTCTCTTCTACGCTTGACTCTACGGAAAGTGAGTAACACCAAGGATGCTTAATAGACAAACCGATACTCTGTGTCTCACCCAGTCATATCACAGATCGCCATACACTCACGTATTAAGGTAACCCCTAGGGAACAGCACGGCAACGCATAGCGTTGTCGCTTCTCTACAGGTGTTCCCTTTAATCCTCCAGACAAGTTAATGAAGTCCCAGACGAGATACGTACTACCTGTAGTACCCCCCTATTTGGCGTGGAAACTAGCCCCTTCTTTGGAATGTCACGCGGGGGTATCTATCAAACGGGGATTATGTTCCCGGCAAGACCTGGAAACAAACTTGTTTTGATGTTGAGGGCGGACGAAGTCGAGAAACCCAAAACTGTTATCTCAAGAAAACCAATAACGTTTGGGATTCAGTTACTACTGCTGCAACAATAGTGTACGTACTCGGACAGCCTCGTGGTTGCAGTGTCAGAAGGTTCGCTCGAGGTCCTCTATAATAGCGGACAGTCCACATAAATGTGTCCGTCCGTCCATATTTTAACCAAGTAAAAGCGTGGTAAGGATACTGGATTATACAATGCAAAAACGTTAACCGAATGGAATCAGGAGAGGGATGTACATTATTTGACTTTTTCGCGGCACGTGTCGCGACACGTGTCGCTACATGCCGCGACACGCCACGACACACCACGGACGTGTCGCGACACGCCACGACACCCCACGGCGTGTCGCGGCGAGTGTTGCGGGGAGTGTCGCGGCGAGTGTCGCTAGCCCTAACCCTATCCCTAACCCTACGTGTCGCGGCTTGTCGCGACATGCCGCGGCATGTCGCGAAATGCCGCGGCACGTTTCGTGGCGTGCCGCGGCAGCGTCCGTGGCGCGTCGCGGCATGTCGCGACATGTCGCTACACGTGCCACAAAAAAGTCAAATAATGTACATCCGTGAATCAGGACGTACGTACGTATTACGGGGGAGCATGCAAATCGCAGCCAAATGTGGTGTGTGGACGTAGGGGGGTACACGTTTTTTGGGTCCATCGTGGGTTCTGATTACTAGTCTTACTACATTAGCCCACCCGTAATAGCCTTTTGACGCATTTCAGGATATTTAGCGACGAATAGTAGCACCAGCAGCCAAGGACAACGACAGGCCAAGCCACCACCCACAAACAACCGCCACACCATCACGCCAACAACAGCACCACCCACAGCGGATACAGTAGGTATATACCACGCTTAACAACTAATTTGCACAAGAGGGATGGCCAGCAACGCCCTTGCGCAAGCCAGACCTAAGACTGAACAAGGGCGAGCGAGTGAGATGCCATCAACCATCAACATCATATTGCACGCGGGGACTCTGGTCAGCAGTTCACAACAATACAAATCCATGCCTTGGTGCGCCATCGAAGATACTGTAGAGGATGGAAGCCATCTAGATAGAAGACATGCACGTACACGCAAAGAGCGCTGTTCGGAGCAAGGCCCGCAAGGAAGCTTGTTCAGCACGCGTCACGATCACTTATCAGCACAAGCAACCAGTAGTGTTGTGATTTTGTTTTTTTAGGGCTTTCATGCTACCTACGCACCAAGGACTCATCTGAGTACGACTTCAATAGTTACGACTTCGGTAGTCTCCCACCTGTAGGATTCGAATGGTTCCGTATACTCTTAGGTTTTATGTAGCAAACTAAATCCATACCACTGCTGCTGCTGTAGAATTCTGAAGTGAAGATCTAAACCTTTTTTTTAAGCCACTTTTCCCGGAGATCTGAAACCATTTTCTGAGGCCACTTTTTTCTGTCCAGTATTGGTCAAGCGTGACTCTCGAAAACATTTGCAAAAACACGCACGTGCTTTTAGGTACGAGTTACGTTGTTGCTTATATTATGGCAAGTTTCCCGTCCAACCGTCCAGCCTGAAACAACAAAAGCACGTTCGGGAACAACACTCCAGTATCGTTATTTCGCGCTGCGTTACAGTCTACTACGACGTGTTACCGTTGTTTTGCACTATTAATGATTGTCGTGTGTACTACTTCCAATATTCATATGACACCATAGGCAGTATTCCTCCGGTCTCCCCCCTTACCTCCCTGACGGCTTCATAGGGCAAGTTTGTATGGTTGCACGGCGCGAAAGCGCGACCTGGGTGGTCACCGAAGATATTCTGGAAAATAGACTCCTTCCAAACACCTTTCCTTGATAACCCCTGGGGATGCGACGGTCTATGGTCAAACGACTACGGCCATGCATGAATATCGAGTACCCCCTCGCCCGCCCCCCGCTCACGTCTATGACCATACGGCTACGGCCGTGCACGCCATGAGTACACCCCCCCCCCCCCTATACATGTTTTCTATATTTATAGGTTGGGTTGGCGTCGGTTGGCAACGACGCTGTAAAACACGCCTCTCACTGCGTGAGCTCGACAACCAGGGTACCGTTATTGTTGTTGTTGTTGTTGTTGGTGTTTTTTTTTTTGGCGGTCACCCATACTGGCGGTTTTGTTAGATCATTTGTGCGGGGTTGGTAACCTCATCTCCGCACAAGGGGAATTATCGTATCACGTAGTGTGTATATGGTAAGGCATCCACGAGGCAGATACGTAGTGATACCCATTGCTGTCTCTGGAAGTGGCCACACCAGAAAGTAAATCAATTCATTGGAGGCTGTCGTCCATATGCAAGTCCGCCTCACAGGCGGTTCTTAGCAGGATGCAGCTCACCCTCCATGCGACTCGCCCAATACCTCACGGTGCTTCGCGCTTGGTGCAAGCAATGTCTGCCTGGTTGGTGAAAACCCATCGTGCTCCGTCCGGGCATTGTCGGGATGCGAGGGTCTATGGTCATACGACTACGGCCGTGCACGACATGAGTACACCCCCCCCCCCCCCCCCCCCCCCCCCCCCCGCCCGCTCTTTTCTCCGATGATGACCACCACCAGCTGGTCGGTGAGTTTGCTGCCTCCTATTGCGAGGCGTTCAAAGCTTTCCACGGGAGGGGTGATTGGTATACGGCTACGCCCGTCGAAGGACACCTGTCCCGGACGGGCGTAGTGGTTGCGCTGGTTCGTGCCTCAGGTGTGGAGGGAGCTGATCCATCTCGATCAGCGCTGCCAGCGCGGCCAGCGCTGCGCGTAAACCCCCGCGTGTGAGTCTGCATGCTTGACGCCGAGGAGTATCGCTTGGCTGCGGTACTCTGACGATGTACGTAGCGTCTCGGAGCCCCCCCCCCCTCTCGATGACAATGCCTATGCGGAGGTCCCTGTGAGTGTTGAAGGGCGCTTCACTTTTTGTTTGATGACGTCTGGATTAGCGGCTAAGTTTGGTTCGCCAGCGCGCCTGCTCGATGACGCAATCGCTCATGACGAGTGCTGGCATCCGTCGCACCGCAAGGAAACTTGCCGCTAGGGGATCCTTCAACCCCAGAAAGCGCCGCCCAATGGAAACGAACTCCGAGACCGGTAGGGCTCGGGACAAGTCCACGGGCCTCGCCCTCACATAGGCGACAGCGCCCGGTCCCAATAGGCTCCGTTGTCGAAACTTGGCGAGATCTCTGGTATCTGTGCCTGTGAGCAGATCGTCCGCAACCGGCGGACGTGATGACTCGTTGGGCGTACTGGTAGGTTGCTCTCCGCTTTTGCTCGCGGCTGGCGTCACGGGCATCTTGCTGAGTTTACGGTATTACTGCAAACTTTCCCTCGGCCAGCTTCCGAGTTTCTTCTGGTAGCGTCGCGACGAGCAATGGGTCCATCTTGCCTATCCTTTAACACGAGCTCTCTTGACGTTCCATTATAGCATGATCGATCAGCTTATGCAAAGGGTAGGCTCGATCACACGGAGGAGCAGCTCGGGGTCAGGGTTGCCATCAGGCAAGAGTAGAAGTAGCACCATTTATCAAATTACTAAGCCATGGCGGTGACATATATAGAATTCTTGAGGGAAAAGGCAATCCGTCCTCAATCTGGGACCCAGTAACTGCTCCCATGCGGAGAAATTCACCACTCGTTACATCTCTATAGAACTCATGAAAGTTGGACCCACAGTAGTCGACCTTGACGCAAGGAATCATACAATCCGGGCGCAAAAAACTGACTTTTGAGAAAAAGCGTACGATATAACCCTATGAACAAATGCATGTTCTATAAATAGTCGCTTACTGAAATATTCCTGGTATATTGTAGTAAAGAGCGGACGGAATTCCTATCATCCTTACAGTAGCATATCTCCTCAGTCAGAGAGTCCCGCCCGCCTGAACAACCATTTCGCCTCGAAACCGTGTTACTACATCGCCACCGAAGCCCGAGTCTTTTCCCGCTTGGCCAACGTGCTGTGGCGTTTCTGTCTGGGTATGTTTTTGTTTTGTGCGCAGGAAGCGTGTGCTTCTCAATCAGATCGACGAGCTCTTTTCGGCCATCGTGCAACGCCCCACCGAGAGGAGCAGTGGGCCGGAGCCGGAGCCGGAGCCGTCGCTCGACGTGGGCCATGGACTAGGGGTTGACTTCAAGATAGCTATTGTCGGGGACAGCACGATGAGGGTGAGAGTTAGAAGCCATCCTGAGCGAAAATGCTACGGATCGGGATCGGGCTTCTGAAGCAAAAATACTAGGGGAAACCGCGGTTTGGCCCCTTGACCGACCGCCCCCTACATTAAATCAAGTACCTGGTACGGCACTTTGTCTGGAAGTTGCATTGACGCGCCCAATAGACTAGTCTGCTGACATATATGGTATATGTCCATGTACCAAATGGATTTTCCCCTGGAATATGTTTACTTTTCTACTCCGGCCGCGGTTTTTTTCTCCCGCTCTAGGCTGCGGGGCACGCAGGGGGCTCGCGTTTTCACCACGACATGCGTCTGGGTCCCGCCCGGGTTCTGCGGCGTGTGCTCTGGGCGTTTAAACTCGCAAGATCTGGCAAGTAATCGCGGTGGGGTGTTTCGCGCAGCTAGAGCCAAGCAGGACGATTGAGATCTTGCTCTGCTTCTGCCTGCTGTTGTTGTACCATGTCTGTATGGCACTGTCCCGCAAGCTTTCTACTATGTCGCAACGACGGAGCAACAGCAGGCGCGCATCAAGGCCTTCATTTTGTGACGACCATGGACGGTGCATATGTGTGTGCTTGTGTGTGCCATGTTTCCTACTGACCTAGAAGTACGAATGAACACATCATATACGTAGTATCAAGAAACGTGGGCCCTGCGCAGGGGGAAGAACGACAACACGAACCCCCACGTCCTCGGGATGTCAAAGGATCCGCGCAGCCACGGTACACACTACAACAGCAGTAGCGGTACAGCATTCAATACAACAGCACTAGCGCTTCACACTTTGGGCTTTGCGACAGCTACGGTGCTTTTGAGCTTGCCTATGTGTGCAGTGCTCACCAGGAGATACATGCAATTATGTTTATAGTTCCCGTACAGTTTTGAAATGGAGCACGCATCTTACTCTGGTAGCACAGCATTTTACAGCAAGCAGCAATACTCGCAGTGAACAGGGAAACCTGATGACGATGATGCTCCCTGTTCGACGATTTATGTTGTATTGCTTTTTTATGAATGTGTTTGGGCCTTCCATGGGAAGTATAGCCCACGGAAAGTCCACGGGCAGTCCACGGTCAGCGCACAAACAGTCCACGGACAGCCCACGGACAGTTCATGGGCAGCTCGCGCACAGCCTGTGGACAGCCCACGGGTAGTCCATGCACATCAGCCCACGGACAACCCCCGAATAGCCCCCGAACAGCCTGCGGAAAGCCCATAGACAGCCCACGGGCAGCCCACGTATAGTCTACGGCCAACCCGCGGACAGCCCATGGGCAGCCCATGGGCAACCCACAAACAGCTCGCGATCAGCCCGCGATAAGCCCTAGGATAGCCACGGGCAGGCCATGGACCGTTCGCGGACAGCCGAGGAACAGCTCGCGGCCAGCCCACATACAGCCCATGGGCACCTCACGGACAACCCACGGACAGTCTACGGACAGCCCATGGACAGCCCACACGCAGCCCATGGACGACATCCCATGGGTGGCCCGTGGGCAGATGGAAGACAGCTCAGGGACAGCCCACAGACAGCCCGTGGGCAGCCCCCCTACAGCCCATGGACAGACCGAAGACAGCCCACGGGCAGCTCACGGGCAGCTCACGGACGGCCCATGTGCAGATCATGGACAATCTACGGACAGCCCATAAACGGCCCGTGGACAGCCCGGGGACAGCCCATGGACAGCTCACGGGCAGACCGAAGACAGCCCCCCGGTAGCTCATGGACAGCCCATGGAGACCCCACGGGCAGCCCACGGGCGCCCATGGACAGTCCATGGACAGTCTGCGAACAACTCATGGAGAGCTCATGCACAGCCTACGGGCAGCCCACGTGGGCAGCCCATGGACGGCCCATAGACGGCCCGCGAACACAACCCATGGATAGCCCATGGACAGCCCACGAGCAGCCCGTGGCCACGGAAAGTCAGCGGAAAGGCCATGGCTAGGCCACCGACAGCCTGCGAGCAGACTGTTTGAAGAAACGACATGGGCATCCCATGAGAATGAATAACTGCGGGCACACCGCGGATATTCTGTTCGTTTGAGATCCATGCGCATAAATTGCGTACAAACAACCCCGTAGATACCTTTACCTTTTTACTTTAGAAGCCTTATCGGATCTTCCTACAAGCTGTTTTCCGCAAGCGATGAAACGTTTCGTCTTGAAAAAAGTACATGTTAGTTCTAGAGAGTTTTAAAACGAAATTTGGCACGGTCGATATACAGCCAGTATGAAACAACCCAGGGCTGGTCTCAATTAACTCAGTGCTGGTCTTTGCTTAATGTTTGTGAATTTTTCTAAAGTGTGCTTTTACGATTATATGGTTTATTTTTCCGCATCTTTGACCTCAAGTGGGGGACAAAAAGAAACAAATAAACCATACCAGACGTGATTTCTTTGTAACATTACCATGAAGCGCAGCCATGCCAACGGTTGATTTCCAACTCTGCCCTGCCCGGGGACCGTCCATGGGCTACCCATGGGGTGCCTGCGGGCTGTGCACGGGCTGTCTTTGTTTTTGTCCATGGGGTGCCCAGTGGGCCGTCCTTGGGCTGCCAGTGGCCTGTTTGCGGGCTACCCATGTGCTGCCCGTCGGGTGTTCATGGGCTTCTCGTAGGCTGTCCGTGTGCTGTCCGTGGCCTGTGNACACAACCCATGGATAGCCCATGGACAGCCCACGAGCAGCCCGTGGCCACGGAAAGTCAGCGGAAAGGCCATGGCTAGGCCACCGACAGCCTGCGAGCAGACTGTTTGAAGAAACGACATGGGCATCCCATGAGAATGAATAACTGCGGGCACACCGCGGATATTCTGTTCGTTTAAGATCCATGCGCATAAATTGCGTACAAACAACCCCGTAGATACCTTTACCTTTTTACTTTAGATGCTTTATCGGATCTTCCTACAAGCTGTTTTCCGCAAGCGATGAAACGTTTCGTCTTGAAAAAAGTACATGTTAGTTCTAGAGAGTTTTAAAACGAAATTTGGCACGGTCGATATACAGCCAGTATGAAACAACCCAGGGCTGGTCTCAATTAACTCAGTGCTGGTCTTTGCTTAATGTTTGTGATTTTTTCTAAAGTGTGCTTTTTCGATTATATGGTTTATTTTTCCGCATCTTTGACCTCAAGTGGGGGACAAAAAGAAACAATTAAACTATACCAGACGTGATTTCTTTGTAACATTACCATGAAGCGCAGCCATGCCAACGGTTGATTTCCAACTCTGCCCTGCCCGTGGACCGTCCATGGGCTACCCATGGGGTGCCTGCGGGCTGTTCACGGGCTGTCTTTGTTTTTGTCCATGGGGTGCCCAGTGGACCGTCCTTGGGCTGCCAGTGGCCTGTTTGCGGGCTACCCATGTGCTGCCCGTCGGGTGTTCATGGGCTTCTCGTAGGCTGTCCGTGTGCTGTCCGTGGCCTGTGCTCGGTCTGTCCATACTCCTTCCGCGAGATTTCCTTGGGCTGCCCGTCGGCTGTCCTTGGGCTGCCTGCGAGCTGTCCGCCGGCTGATTGTGGGCTGTCATTGGGTTGCTCGCGGGTGGCCTTCATTCTGTCCATGGGTTACCCGCGAGTTGTCCACGGGATTTCCACGAGCTGTCTTGGGCTACCCGTAATATGTCTTCGTCTCATCCAGAGGCTGCCCGTGGGCTGCCCGAGAGCTGGCCACGGGCTGTCCATGGGCTTCCCGTGGGTTGTCTTCGGTCTGGAAATGGGGTGCGTCTGCCCGCGAGCTATCTACGAGCTGTCTACGGGCTATCCTTGGGCTGTCCGTGGGCTGTCTTCGTTCCGTCCATGGTTCGCCTGTGGACCGTCCGTGGGCTTCCCGTAGGCTGCTCGTATGTTGTCGTCAGTCTGTTCATGCGGTACCCATAGGCTGACCGTGATCTGCCCGTGGGGTGCCCATGGGCTGTCCATGGGCTTCCCGTGGACTGTCTGACTGCCCGCGAGCTGTCCGTGGGCTGTCCGCGCGCTGTCCTCGGGCTGCCCGTGGGGTGTCCTCGTTCTGCCCATTGGCTACCCGTAGGATTCTCGTGGGCTGTCTTCTGTCTGTCCATGGGCTGTCCATGGGCTGCGCGCGAACCGTCCATGGGCTGTCCATGGGGTATCCTCGGGCCATCTTGGGTCCATGGGCTGCTCGTGGGCTGTGCGTGGGCTGCCGACGGGCCGTCCATGAGCTTCTCGGAGGCTGTGTTCGGTCTGTCCATAGCCTGGCCGCGAGCTGCCCGTGGGCTGCCCGTGGGCTGCCCGTGGGCTGTGTTCGGTCTGTTGATGGGCTGTCCATGGACTGCGCGTGGGCTGTGTTCGCTCTGGCCATGGTCTGGCCATGGTCTGGCCATGGGCTGCCCGTCGGCTGCTCGTGGGGTGTCCATGGGCTGTCGGTGACGTATTATTCCCATGGAGTGCGATAGGAGACTGATCAAAAAGACAAAGAACGCCACCCTCCCCGTTTTCAACTTGCGATACCCCCGGGATTTCAAGCCAACTACATCCCGAAGGAGAACCTTTTATATATGTACGTGTGTATTTCACGCGAGGGGACACGTTTCTAAGGCCCAACATCTAAAAAAAAGAAAAGTCTACGTACCGCAATTGATACCGATATTAATGTATAACAATGCCGGTATGAATGTATAGTGGTCGTTTCATCAAGCACCTGTCTGTTTTTGGTGCCTGCTTTCGAACCACGAGTCCCTTGCAAAGCTTTCTGGACATTTCCGGCACACGCGATGACTGCTGGGCGTGCAAGCCCAGTCTTCAGTTTCAGGAGTGGCCAAACACACTCCCTACGTGCCGTCTCACTGAACGCTGGGCTTGCACGCCCAGCAGTCGTCGTGTGGGAATTTTGAAAGAAAACGCAAAAAAAATGATTGCTGCTGTTTTTAAAACTACTATTATTCCTGCTTGTTGTAAAAAAAAAAAAGTCTACGCACCGCAATTGATACCGATATTAATGTATAACAATGCCGGTATGGATGTATAGTGGTCGTTTCATCAAGCACCTGTTTTTGGTGCCTGCTTTCGAACCACGAGTCCCTTGAAAAGCTTGCTGGACATTTCCGGCACACACGACGACTGCTGGGCGTGCAAGCCCAGCGTTCAGTTAGACGGCACGAAGGGAGTGTATTTTGCCACTCCTGAGGGTAGTACCGGTACATGCCCCCGCCCATACTCGTACAACCTTCGCGCGCCTCACCTTGACTGTGCTTTCCAAAAAGGACCTCTAGTTTGCGGACAAACGTGTTTTATATAATCCCATAGATAATTGAACAACCCTGGGCCACGAAGTCTTTGTTTTTCCGAGCTACAAATCTCTAGAAATCTTGCCAGCCTCGCAGCAAGGCTGTTCGTGGCCGATCAAGCCCATTTCTTCGTTAACATGATGGGGAGGTGTATGGTAGTACGCTCTCCAGGTTTGCTACGCCCCCGACACGCAGAGGTGCACTCGTTTGATCATCTTCGCGGCCAGAGCTCGGTCTGGTACAAACAAACACGGACATATCGGCTCTCTCGGGTCGTATACCCCTAATTGATAGTGGAATAGTGGAGAGCAATGGTTTCATCTAAGAGCTATACCTTGCTTCTTGGTGTTTTTTCGATCGAAGCAATCTAGCCCACGCACAGCCCACGAGCAGCCCATGGACCCAAGATGGCCCGAGGATACCCCATGGACAGCCCATGGACGGTTCGCGCGCAGCCCATGGACAGCCCATGGACAGACAGAAGACAGCCCACGAGAATCCTACGGGTAGCCAATGGGCAGAACGAGGACACCCCACGGGCAGCCCGAGGACAGCGCGCGGACAGCCCACGGACAGCTCGCGGGCAGTCAGACAGTCCACTGGAAGCCCATGGACAGCCCATGGACACCCCACGGGCAGATCACGGTCAGCCTATGGGTACCGCATGAACAGACTGACGACAACACACGAGCAGCCTACGGGAAGCCCACGGACGGTCCACAGGCGAACCATGGACGGAACGAAGACAGCCCACGGACAGCCCAAGGATAGCCCGTAGACAGCTCGTAGATAGCTCGCGGGCAGACGCACCCCATTTCCAGACCGAAGACAACCCACGGGAAGCCCATGGACAGCCCGTGACCAGCTCTCGGGCAGCCCACGGGCAGCCTCTGGATGAGACGAAGACATATTACGGGTAGCCCAAGACAGCTCGTGGAAAGCCCGTGGACAACTCGCGGGTAACCCATGGAAAGAATGAAGGCCACCCGCGAGCAACCCAAGGACAGCCCACAATCAGCCGGCGGACAGCTCGCAGGCAGCCCAAGGACAGCCGACGGGCAGCCCAAGGAAATCTCGCGGAAGGAGTATGGACAGACCGAGCACAGGCCACGGACAGCACACGGACAGCCTACGAGAAGCCCATGAACACCCGACGGGCAGCACATGGGTAGCCCGCAAACAGGCCACTGGCAGCCCAAGGACGGCCCACTGGGCACCCCATGGACAAAAACAAAGACAGCCCGTGGACAGCCCGCAGGCACCCCATGGGTAGCCCATGGACGGTCCGCGGGCAGGGCAGAGTTGGAAATCAACCGTTGGCATGGCTGCGCTTCATGGTAATGTTACAAAGAAATCACGTCTGGTATAGTTTACTTGTTTCTTTTTGTCCCCCACTTAAGGTCAAAGATGCGGAAAAATAAACCATATAGTCGCCAAAGCACTCTTTAGAAAAAATCACAAACATTAAGCAAAGACCAGCACTGAGTTAATTGAGACTAGCCCTGAGTTGTTTCGTACTGGCGGTATATCGACCGTGCCAAATTTCGTTTTCAAACTCTCTAGAACTAACATGTACTTTTTTCAA
The DNA here is from genome assembly GCA_008828725.1 of Saccharina japonica. Lineage (NCBI taxonomy): Eukaryota > Phaeophyceae > Laminariales > Laminariaceae > Saccharina > Saccharina japonica. Next base: position 47,997 of record MEHQ01000945.1, on the reverse strand, counting down.
GACGAAACGTTTCATCGCTTGCGGAAAACATCTTGTAGGAAGATCCGATAAAGCGTCTAAAGTAAAAAGGTAAAGGTATCTACGGGGTTGTTTGTACGCAATTTATGCGCATGGATCTTAAACGAACAGAATATCCGCGGTGTGCCCGCAGTTATTCATTCTCATGGGATGCCCATGTCGTTTCTTCAAACAGTCTGCTCGCAGGCTGTCGGTGGCCTAGCCATGGCCTTTCCGCTGACTTTCCGTGGCCGCCGGCGGGAAGTCGATCGTCTGTCCATGGCTGTACTTGAAGGGATCCGGTCTGTCCATGGGCTGCCCGCGGACTCCGTGGATTGCCAGCGGGCTTCCCGTTGGCTGCCCACGAGCTATCTGTTGGCTGTCCATAGGCTGTCCATCGGCTGCCCGTGGACTGTCCTTGAGTTGTCCATGGGCTGTCCTTGAGTTGTCCATGGGCTGTCCGCGAACCGTTCGTGAGCTGCCGGTGGCCGACGGGCCGTCCATGAGCTTCTCGGAGGCTGTGTTCGGTCTGTCCATAGCCTGGCCGCGAGCTGCCCGTGGGCTGCCCGTGGGCTGCCCGTGGGATGTGTTCGGTCTGTTGATGGGCTGTCCATGGACTGCCCGTGGGCTGTGTTCGGTCTGGCCATGGGCTGGCCATGGGCTGGCCATGGGCTACCCGTCGGCTGCTCGTGGGGTGTCCATGGGCTGTCGGTGACGTATTATTCCCATGGAGTGCGATAGGAGACTAATAAAAAATACAAATAACGTAGGTCACCCTCCCCGTTTTCAACTTGCGACACCCCCGGGATTTCAAGTCAACTACATCCCGAAGGGGAACCTTTTATATATGTACATGTGTATTTCACGCGGTAGAGGGGACACGTTTCTAAGGCCCAACATCTGAAAAAATAAAAGTCTACGTACCGCAATTGATACCGATATTAATGTATAACAATGCCGGTATGAATGTATAGTGGTCGTTTCATCAAGCACCTGTTTTTGGTGTCTGCTTTCGAACCACAAGTCCCTTGCAAAGCTTGCTGGACATTTCCGGCACACACGACGACTGCTGGGCGTGCAAGCCCAGCGTTCAGTTAGACGGCACGAAGGGAGTGTATTTGGCCACATCTGAGGGTAGTACCGGTACATGCCCCCGCCCATACTTGTACAACCTTCGCGCGCCTCACCTTGACTGTGCTTTCCAAAAATGACCTCTAGTTTGCGGACAAACGTGTTTTATATAATCCCAGAGAGGATTGAACAACCCTGGGCCACGAGGTCTTTGTTTATCCGAGCTACAAATCTCTAGAAATCTTGCCAGCCTCGCAACAAGGCTGTTCGTGGCCGATCAAGCCCATTTCTTCGTTCACATGATGGGGAGGTGTATGGTAGTACGCTCTCCAGGTTTGCTACGCCCCCGACACGCAGGCGCACTCGTTTGATCATCTTCGCGGCCAGAGCTCGGTCTGGTACAAACAAACACGGACATATCGGCTCTCTCGGGTCGTATACCCCCAATTGATAGTGGAATAGTGTAGAGCAATGGTTTTATCTAAGAGCTATACCTTGCTTCTTGGTGTTTTTTCGATCGAAGCAATCTCTACAAATCTTCGACGGCCTCGCAGCAAGGCTACTCGTGGCCGATCGAGCTCGTTTTTTCGCTCACAGGGGGGATGCTATGTACATCTCACTCTGTAGGCGGGTTGCAGCCCCGCCAAGCGCTCGCTCGCACTCGCTCGCGGGCGAGAATTATACGGGCGAGGATGCCTCAATCACCAAAACTGAGGATTCGGTGATTATTCGGAATTTAGTCGCCTATATGGTTCCGAATCTGGTTGCGGCCAACATGTCGTCAGGTGGAAATCGGTCTTAATGCAGGAAGCTTATTGACTTGATTATAGTACAGGAGCTCTGTATATCATCCAAAAAAGGGTTTACGAGAAATGACACGCTTAACCAGATGAGGCATCCTATGGCGTATGGCAGGTCTGCATAGAAAAATAAGCCCGAAAAACAAATCGATGTTGGGGCACGCGTAGTGTTGGTAGTTGAGAACCCCCATCAAAGTCCGAAATATTGACTCAGAAGGCAAACAAGGGCTACCCCTACCGTTCGGTAGCACGCGTCTTACTGTACTCGTAGGCCATCGGATTTTCATCAGGTTACGGTTTTCCTCTTTCTACAAATTGAGTGTATGCGTGAGGCGTGCGAACCCATCATTTGAGTGGAGCATCGGAACAATAATAGGATGATACCCCTACTTTCTGCAAGCATTCCCCGTTGATATCACGCACCAAACGTTCGTTGGTGTTAAGACATGAACGGAAGGCGTTTGTTTCTCCTCGGTTGGACGTTGCATCACCCGCGGACGACTTAAACCTCTCTAGACATACGCAACCACATGCCTAAGGACATCTATTTTGTAACGTTTGTTTGAGGCAATGCTTTCAGCAGAATATACGAGCGTTAACACTTACCCGTTTTTGTTTTGTCGGCCGTTGCCGCGGTTCAGGTTCAAGCCATCGAAATTGTCCATCTTCACTGGGAAAGCGTGTACCAGCCTGAATACATCTGCACGCACGGTGGGCACATTATTACTTTTTTTTACCGCAATAAAATCGAACTGTCGAGTACGTTTGAGTGCAAACGTTCTACGCCGGCAGGGGGGGGGCGTACTCATTTGTTGCTTGCCTTAGTCATTTGACCATTGACCACACATCCCTTTCGAGACGGAGCACCGTTCCTACTCCTGATAGAGACACCTCCAACATTTGGGCGCTCATCACGTTGTTTCCATACTTATTACAAAGAAACGTTTTGCTAAACCTACCCCCTTCCTGTTTCGCCTACTTTGGCCACCATCTATCTCCTAAGATAGCGATCGTTTTCTCGCTACTATCTAGTAGACCCCTCGTGTCACTGCCGTGCATGGGGGTGTCAAGACCAAAGCACACGCAATACTCGTCCGGTCGGTGGATACTCTATTTATTTATTTAGCGCTTGCTACCAGAGGGGAAGCACTGTTCATTTATGCCGCTCTGCAGGAGGAGCTACATCAGTCGGCTTTGAGACCCATGCTACAATAGAAGTAGCGCTTTTTGCCGAATCGTTTCTACTGGCGGGGCTCCTTATCTGAGGAAGTATCCAAAAATATCGATAGCATCATCGGTGGAATGCCCTTCATATTTTACAAAACATTGGTTGGATATCTAGGCCACGGCAATTGTTCTCATCTTGCTTTATTTAGTGTTTCGCCAGCTTGGGTGAGATAGAGAGCTCCGATACTGCAATCAAGTAAATAGTCTCAGAAACATTAGAGGCGATCCCTCTAAGGCAAGATCACGCGCCATTTCCCCCGTTCTATGACGAAACACGCGTGAGCAACTGATACCATTGGCCACAGAGACGCACAACGGTAGGGTTTGTAGTTTTTGGCCTTACGTAGCATTTGTCACTGAGACTGGTGTGACTGAGACTGGTAGTACGGTGGGGAGGGCATCCCCAATTAACTACCGTGTTTACGCTACTTGGGCAAGGGACTCCGTATCTCAATCGAATTCGGAGGGTTAGGGTTAGGGTTAGGGATACACACACTGCTGCGTCAGTGGGGCAAAACGCATTTATTTGCTATACAGTCGTATGATATGTATATGTATCTTCGTCCTGGGCTGTTCAATATTTTTGTGATTCTACGGGGAAAAAAAGGATCTGGAATTTCCCTGGAAAAAACGGCCCCTTCTCAGATGACGACCCCTGTACAAGAACCTCCCGGCGCCTCAAGGAAAATATTGTATCCTCAAACGCTTTTGACTGGCGGGAAACGACCACTTATTATACTTCGTAAATGTATATATATACAAGGGCTCCGCTCCGCGGGCGGCTGACGCCGCCCGCTACGCTCGCGCAAGGAAAAGGGCAGAAGAGGCCCATGATGTGTAGTGCACAAGCAAAAGCTCCGACTTGAAAATGCCAAGAGGTTCATGGTAAGAGGTTCATGGTGCACAGGGAAGAAACGACGGACTTGACATGCATGCGAAACATGCTCGGGATGCACACTAGCTCCATGCTCCAGGACAACAAAGAAGCTGTATGATCGAAAGAGAAAGCACAGCAACACGGCTCACAGCACGGCGCTGCGCTGCCTGCTGTGGTGTGTGTGATTTGTACCTTCGTGAGTATGTGTGGTAGTGCAACAACAACGAACGGTGGTATATATTACTTCGTACTTTGTATGTATGAAAGAGAAAGCACAGCACAGCTCGGTCGTCAAGTTGTGAAGTACGAAAAACAGGAAATCAACAAAACTGAGAAAGAAGAAAGACTTACACATTTGTACGTACGTACATACGAGTATACTCGTACTTACTCGTACTCGAAAAAAAGAAAAAAAAATCCATCGGACCCATTGCGCCGCAAAAAACAAAAAAAAGTTTTGACGTCTTTCGCGTTCTGTCAGCCTTGATGCTCCCCGTCCCTCCGCGATCACGTCGCCATCGATTCGGTCCGGGTCAAGCTCTACTGCCTCTCTGCCCCAGTGAGCCCCGTGGCCCGCCTCGCATGGAGCCCGGTGCTCACCGTGGCCCTCGTTCGCCCGCTCCATCATGATGGTGTTCAAACTGCCGGGGTTTCTCTTTAAATCCTATTTGTTCCGATAAATAAGCAACGCTTGAATTTTATTTTACAGGACCAAAAGATCCTTATATTTTCGGACATGCTGCAGCAGCAACGCAGACAAAGCGCCTTCATGCTTCCCTCGTGTCTCGGTGGACACGCCACGCCTAGCCACGAAAAAGGCGACCGCGCTCCTTCTGACCCCCCCTCTACTGGCCAGCGCCCTCCCATACCCGTGATGGCGCCGGGCTCGCCCGCGCTGCCGTGCTGTCTGGGCACACACACGAACCCAAAACTGAAAGAGGAAGAAGCCTCTCGCCAACTAAAGTATATAGGGAACAAAGAGAGAGAGAATGAGCAAGTAATGAACGGAGGCGGTGTTCGAAGTGGGAGCTCTGAGAGTGCAGGGATGAGGGATCCCTGGGCGAGATATCTGTAAGTGTGTCTATATACCAGGTGTATATATATATCAACGACACATACATACCTGGTACATGCTAAGATATTAATAGTGGTGCACGACATTATTTTCTGAGGTTCCTCACTCGGTGGGGGGGGGGCATAATAAGGGGCATAATAACCTCGACCTCAGAAACTCATTTTTAGAATAATTGTCAAAGTGCATCCCCATGTGAACAATCCCATTATGGCCTATTACGGGCGGCCATAGTAAACACTAGTAAACAGGACCTACGGTAGACACAAAAACCTATATACTTACCTATTTTAAGTAACAATATTTGGTCCTATTTACTATGGTTCACCGTAATAAGTGTACAACAAATCATACAGCAAAGACGAATGGTGTTCCGATCATTTTAGGTTATTATACGTAGTAAGTAACCCTTTTTAGTTTTTACACTGACTGTGCAGAACCATACGTTTGACACTAATTCCAAGTAAAATGTCCCCGAAATGGGAGTGCAGTTCTGAAAGTTAATAAGGAGCCGTCATGCAGGAAAACAAATCGCCAAAAAAGGCCATAATACCCCTTAGATTCATCCCACGGTTGGAGTACCACTTTTCGGCTCCAAAGCTATACGAAAGACTTTGTTTGGTAATCGAGCCACTATTATTACGAGTAGCGTGATGTTTTCAACATCTGTGAGTTTTTTTGGACATCAGGGAGTTAATCAGCGGAACAACCGCTGCTGCTGTTGTTCATGTGTTTTGATATACCTGGCACCTGGTATCATATATATATATGTATAATAGCAATACATTACAGATATATACTCGTATATATGATATTTGCGATACCCCGAAGAGGTCGTGGACGGCCTGGCCTGTTCTCCTTTTGGTAATATATGCATTGTGAACGTTGAGCTAACCATTGTAGCATGCGGAAACATCTGTAGGATTTTCCCATAGGTGTACAAGTAGTGTATTGTGGCAAGCTAGGAAGAGAGCAATAACGAGACTGCTGTGCCTCATCTTGCCCACTGCTGTTACTACATTGTTACAGTACTTGGGTACGTACGTTCTTTTTGTCTCTTCTTTTTTCTACATGTTGTCTTCGTTTCGATCCTTCGGGGTCCGATGCGACATTCATATTTTACGTTTTCCACATTTGTTTTGCCTTCTTTTTGCTCCTGCCTGGACCATGACGGCTACCTGATCCCATCCACCCATCCTCGGCCATACCCCGTGCACGAGTTTTCCCATAAAAAAATCTCCTCAAGCGGGCAACTGAACTACAGTACTACTGTTGTACTGCTGTACTACTGCTGTAGTACCGGTTAGTATGATAATTTTACTTTTACATTCGCGACGCATGCTATTGTACAATAGAGGCGGTTGAACTCCCAGCTGACGTACGAGTATTTACAATAACTTTATGTGCACCGTGTTTTTTTCTGAGCTCCTCAATTAATTGAGGAACTTTATGCCTCTATACCTGCAGTAGTCTCAACACTGCTTAGTTAGGGAGGGGAAATAAAAGTGCTACCCCGGGTTATACAATCCCATGACCCCAGCATGCTCTAAACAATATTGCATTGCCACACATCGATGAAGGAGCCCCGTCATTACCATCGAGGAACACATTTTCTAGGTCAAATTTTGATCGTGAGCCAAATACAACTCTTAAACAATAACAAAGCACTAACATCAATTTTCATTCTCATCGGAAAGGCAATTCTCAAATAGGAAAATCGGCTGTTCCAGCATGCTCTAAACAATATTATTGCAACACATCGATGAAGGTTTTATGGTTTTGGGTTAAGAAGCCCCGTCATTACCAAACAGTTTCAGCCAAAAAAGCCAAAAAAAGGTATACCTACCTCTATCGTATTACAGGACCGGCCCGCTCATAAGAAACCAGAAATCGGGCGTAGGCTGACTTTCTTATTTGAGAAAGGGGTGTGTCCCACACTAACTTCAGTATAATAGCTGTCGACTTTCTTGTTTCCCCCGTAATGTTTAGGCTGAGTTTCTTGTGGGGCACTTTCTTATNCCATGGTTTGAATCACGGACCGGGTCGGGCGCGGTCGGCCCGGCACGGCCTGGCCGTGACTTACCTGCGAGAGTTGGCCCTACCCTCAAATACCGTTGGTTTGAAAATATCGGATTTTTTATAATTTGAAAATATCACGAAACGTGACGAAAAAGACCTATTTTCGTTAGGAAAGAAACATCACGAATCGTGATATTTTGTCATGCCAAAACGTCACGAATCGTGATTTTTTTTTGTTCGTTAGGAATGGCCCTAAGTGCAGAGCGTTCGTTCCGTTTCTGTGGTTTTGTTTTTTCGGTTTTTGTGGTATGAGTGTTCAAGATTGATTTGGGGTTAAGGAACCCCGTCGGTTCAGACACGATTTTAGCAAAACCGTGCTAACCATATTGCGATTATCCTTGCCACCCGACAAACGGCGCTTCGGTGAGTATGTATGTACAGCAACACTCTTATTTTAAAAGCAGCGCGTGTTTCTACTGCTGCTGTAACGAGCCAAGATGGACGCACGCGCCGCAGGCTGCACGCGTTAAATAAAAAAACAAAAACGTTACGTTGTTGCTGTACGCCTTGCAATGGTCCGCAGCCCTTGTTTAGGGACGGTTGCAGCCTGCCTCTGGCCCCATTAATTTTCCTGGTGCACGCATTTGGACAAGCGACTTGCTGTGCATTTTGCAGTTCGGAGAGACACGCCTTGCCGGCAGATCGGAGGACAGTGTGCCAGCTACAAGGACTCAAATGACGCCGGCATTGGATAGAGGAGAGCTCCATGTGCTGGTGTTACCGAACAGGCCTTTTCTTTTGTAAAACCGATCGGTGGGCAAGATGCCCTTGGTTTATATACGTATCTTCATTCTGGGCTGTTCTGTATTTTTGTGATTCTACGAAAACAAAAAAACATAGCAGGGGTTTTCCTGGAACAAAACGCGTCTTTCTCAGATTATGACTCCTGTACAGAGAAGTACTTGCAGTCCTTGATAAACAGTATATTCATCATGCAATCTACGGAGGAGGTGTGATTCATGATTCACGTATTAGTGTATGAGTAATTATTGGAGATTTTGGGATTGGGAAATTATTGCATTCTATTGGACGACGATACTGAGGTACTGTATAGTGTGTTGTCAGGATTTCACGCCGGTGCGAACATATGCCTGCTACGTACGGTGATGTTTTGGTTCTGGGTGAATCCCGATGGGGTTCCCTTCACTGGTAGTACTTCACGAGCGATACAACAAGCGATCATACAAATTCTACTTTTTCTACCTTGGTTTTCTACTCTACTTCTCCGCCTGACCCCGCTCCCATGATCTGATGCAACACGGCCCTCGCGATCAAGCCGACTCCATGCACGACGCAATCAAACGCGCTAGCGTGGTCTGATGCTAAGGCCCTCGGGAACCCTGGCCACCCCAGCACTTGAGCGCTCCATTATGGCTCTATTTTTTCTTCGTTCCTGTAAGCTATTGATAGAGAAGATTTGAGATTACAAGTATCAGGAACGTAGGCAGAGAGAGTGAGTGAAACTTGAAGAGTTGAGGGGAGGAACGATATCGGGTAGGTGTTGATTTGGGTAGACGTCTGGCTAGCCGACCCCCCCCCGTCGCGTAGTGGAGGTACCCTAATATTAATAGCAAGGATGCCCCAAATGACATTTCAAAGTCCAACCAAGCTTCAACGCAGAACAAATTAGGGGGCTGACTGATCACAAAGGTCGTACGTACCGCTGTTACATGTAGTGTCCAAGAAAAATGACATTTGGGGCATCCTTCTATTAGGGTACGTCCACTACGTGACGGCGGGAGGAGACTACATGTAACAGCGGTACGTACGGCCTTTGTGATCAGTCAGCCCCTTAGTTTTTTCTGCATTGATTGAGTTTTGGTTGAACTTTGTTTGGTAGCTTCTTTTACCGAACATAGCATGGACGGATCCAACGGTTCATTTTGAAATGTTTTTTTCACGAAGCATGCTGTACGAGTACCATCAAGAAGAGCGTAGCCTAGTCGCACCCCGCCAAACAATCCCCTTCTACCCTTCTTGATGCCCCACAGCGTTGACGTCAAGCATGGGGAGAGATTAGACACAGTACTCGGCGTCAAGAGACACGTGGGGCTGTGGGTGGATATAACTAGGAATGCAGGGACGTCCCGATTTTTTTTTTTTCGACACCTAACTATCTAAAATGGTCAGGATAGAAAAATAACCGAAGAGCACTACTACTGTAACTGTGATCTGTGATCGCTGGACGATTTAGCACATAACATTACTTTTTTTCCCTGAATTTTTCCAAAAACCAATCACTTGCTTTGTAACAAGATTGAAAAAAAATGTCGTTGTAAAATATATCGGCAGGCGGAACTGGGGGTGGAAGGCGCACACGTACCGACAGTTGCGCGTACTATTAGTATAATAACAGCACCACTGCCACCTTACACTACTACTACTGTGTGCACTACCTGGGTCTTCCAGAAAACAAAATACGACACCACACCAGACTACCTCGATTTGCTCCACGATAGACTATTAATGGTACAAAAAGCTTGCATCAAGATCAATGGATCTGCCGTACCGCATGCCGGCGATATTCCCCTAGCACGACAGTATCACACGATCGTGCACAATAATCCGAGCGAAACATACCCCCCCCCCCCCAAACCAACCCAACTGACTCCACTGCCTCTTCGACGTGCAGCGCTGCCCGATTCTGTGCCTGCGCTGCTGTGCCTGCTTCCTCGGCATCGACGGTGCTCATGCTCTCGGCCGTGTCCATGCTCTTTCTTCCCACAGAGCGTTCAGCTACAAGCAGAAACGCTGGGTGGTGTTGTATTGTCAAGAAGGCTTTGCCTACCCTTGGAAATGCGGGGACGATTCACCAACATCCCCTGCTATTGGTAATACAACACCACCCCCTTATATTTGGTTCCCCAAAAATAAAATTTGGAGTGAGGTGCCGTTTTTTTTCCTTCGGAAACCCTTGATCTCACACCCCTCACACCTCACACCACACATGATTCCAGGTACTGTAACTGTATAGTCCGCGACCATTTCATACCACACTTTTTTTTCCTTGCTCTTTTCACGATTTTTCTTCAAATCATATCGTACCGCCGTATTATACGTATCCATGACTAAAATTCAAGTTTCGTGGCTTTTCCTACCCTTCGTTTTACACGATTTATGGAAGAAGTATACCAAGGGTACGCGCGGTAAAGGTCGGGACGGGAAAATGTGGTCGGGACGGGAACGGTACGGTACGGGAATGGGAAACCGTCAGATTTTTCGTTCCCGACCGCGATTTCCCGACCGGTACCATCGTCAGTTTCTGTTCCCGAGCTTTACCGTCCCGCGGTAATGGCCGTGTTCCCGTTCCCGACTGTTTCCCATCCCACTGTCTGCCCATTCCCGACTATTCCCGTCCCGCTGTCCGCCCAGTCCCGACTATTCCCATCCCACTATCATATAAGTGATTCCCGTCCCATCCCGACCATGGGGCACAGCTTCTCCCATCCCGCATCTCACTATTGGGGCAGAT
>MEHQ01000945.1:0-36361 GCA_008828725.1 Saccharina japonica | reverse complement strand
CACCGCGCGTACCCTTGAAGTATACCATGGTACCTGGCAATCGGTTGATAGTTAGTTTCATATGTTGGGAACATAATTCGCAGATAGATCCGGTCGAGCATCGACTGAAAACTGTGGCTTCTCTTTTTTTTAGTATTGACCCATTCAGAACTGAAAAACGTATCCCACATTAATTCCAGGTAGTTTGTCCCCTAAAACGGGGGGCCGGTTGACGGTTATTAAGAGCCTCGGGGTAATACTATCTGGTCCCAACTCCCAACTAAGAAATATCCTCCGGTTTGATCAGAATCGTGGGGCCTGTTTGAAACGTCCCTCTCATACTATTACAGTAATACTATACAGTAAGAAAACGGGGCAAAACAAAACAAACCCCCCGCTTTGCACCTGATATGATCTCGCGTGTTAATAGATATTATATGAATATGATATGACGTATACTACCAGTTACAGCAGCAGTTCAGTTTGTACCTTGACCTCGCACGCAGTGCAGTGGGCCCTGCCCATTTGACACCCTGCTCCCATCCACATAAGGTAGGTGCAGAAATCTAATCAGTCCTCTTTCTATATAATATAGAGCGAGAAGCACAGCAGCAGCCACAGCAAGCAGGAGCGCAGAGCAGCGCCTTCCAGAGGCGGCCTTCGCAGAGCTATACAACCCCCGAGGACACGAAAGGTGTGTGTGTGCATAACGCAGTGGCGATGCCATCGATCGCGGCAGGTACTCACCTCTGGTAGGTAGGTACAGTCCTACAGAACCACACGTGGTCGGAAATAGAGAATATCGTACAATGCGCTTCGCACAGCAGCTCGCGCACGATGAAAAATACAAAATGCAAGTAAGTACGCGTGAAGCCGACAGAGAGGTACACGATCGTACATACATATACAAGTATAATATGTACATGCTGCACAAGGTTCCCCTTCGGGATGATGGTGTTCGACTTGAAATCCAGGGGGTGTCACAACCTCAAAAAAAGGGAGAGAACACAGCAGCAGCAGCAGCAACAGCAGCAGCAGCAGCAGCGGCGGCAGCAGGCGTTCGCTCCTCGTACGTGTATACCAGGCAGAACACAAACAAACACCAATCTATTCAACAGTGGTGTATGTAGGAAGTAGGCGCCCATATATGGCAAGTAACCGGGCGAGTAACACCGACCAACCCAAGCGAGTTTATATGGTTGGTTCTATATAATACACGGTTCCCCTCCGGGACGTGTCTACGTATACTATTTAGAATTTACGGGGCGCTATACGTAGTTAATAGGACCTGCGGTAGATACAAAACCCAATATATTTACCTTATTTTACTAACAATAATTGGTTCTATTTACTTTTTTTTTCTTTTTTTCCCCATCCCATTCATTATCTTCGCACTTCCGCCTTTCTCTCTCCCTAGTCGTAACTCAGATCCGGGGTCACAAAGTAGGCTCCTCTCCCTCCCCCCCCACTACGGTTCTTGCTTTGCATTTTTATCGCGAGAATAATATTTCAGCACTTTCTTCCCTCGTCAACTCTCGTCGAATTTTGCTACCCACGCTATAATAATATGCGCTCTCGACAGTCGGTGTCATTTGAGAATAAAACCCTCCATGGGGAGAATCGAACCCTCGACATCCGGCCCAACAGGCTTCGTGGCTACCAGTTTAGACCACCGGGGCGACCGGCTATGGTCCTCCGTAAATATTAGGGGGAGTGTGTGGCGCAAGAACGAAATTAAAACCATGCAGCATGCGGCATTAATTGTATCATACGCATATATATATATAATATAGGACACATATTAATAGTATATACATGGACACATTGGATTGTCTACTCCCCTTACTGCATCCCCATGTACGACGTAGTGTCCGCGTGTCGCAGTTTTGTGACGACAGAGCTTTCATCTCTCTAGGATAAAGAATCAACACTGACATGCTTGTGGGTGTGTGCTGGATGTCGACGGGTAGAAGGGATAGTTCAAAGTGATGTGAAGAACACATACACATATATACGTATGATACATACATACATAAGTACGGATAAAGGCACGTCACGTGCATCCTGAACAACGCAACAACTTCTTACTTGTCTGACATCATCGCATTAAAAACATTTTTTCTGGGGGGGGTCGACATTTTTTATAGGGAAATAACCAAAAACGGGTATACCCGGTCGGTTTTCACTCAAAAACGGGTACATTCTGGAATCAAGTAAAAAACACGCCCAGCGAGCCATGCGATTGGCCAAAAACAAATTGTACCCATTTTTGAGAGAAAATGTCCCGGGTACAACTGTAAATGTCTATTATGCTTGGCTTTCAACCGTTTTTGGTTATTTTTTTTGGTTAACCACTTGCCTACAGTGTGCCTCGCTCTCCACTGCGTCTGCGGCCGATCTTTCGTTGTTTCATTTTCTCAGGCTTTTTCACGATCCACTTAAACTCTATTCAACCATTTTACGCACCTGGGTACGTAGTACGTACGTCTTCAGTCATATATACGACGATCCACCTAATATACTGTCGTATGTGTGCACAGCAGTATCAACATATCTATATACCTGTTATCTATATAGGGTGTATTTCAGGTACATGCTGAGGCCAAGTAAAACACAAATGCTTGCCGCCAGAACCCTCTGCGTCTAAACACCCCTGACCCTGCTCCCGACCCCACCCGGACCTGAACCCTCCAAACATAATCCGGACACGTCTAAGGGTATAGTTAGGCGCCGACAAGTGTGCCTGGTTATCACTACCCCTCAGAAACGGGCATGATGTGATTTTGGCCAATCTATCCCGTGATGGCTCGTGGGATGTGGTGTTTTGACTCGATTCCATTATGTACCCGTTTTTGACTCAAACCGGCGCGGGTGTACCCGTTTTTGGTTATTGCCCTTTTTTATATCATATCGCGTCCTTCGAACGTGAAAACTAATTAATCCACACTACGTACTATTAGTCTGATAATAGCTCAAGTTTGCTCAAGTAGTTAATTATTTAATTCCATCCACTCGCATCCACACTATATGTATGTCCCTGGATTTCCATGTAATTTCCCGGAGGTTTAATGGGGGCACACTTTTTGTTTGAACGGGATTGTTTGTGGTATGCGGTTGCTCGATACTGGTTTCCCGATATGTGGCGCTTTCATATATTGGTCTACGGAGACTGGGGTTTATATGATGTGGCGAGGCACTATGATGGATGCCTCGCGTGAAGCTGCTCCCTCCTGGGAGCAGTCGGCGATAATGATGATGCGACCCGGGCTTTGATAGAATGATACTGCTCGCATATATGTGAGGGGTGCAGCCGGTGACAAACCTGGTGCGGCTTACCTCCTGTGTGTGGTTTATGTGGTTGGGTCTCTGACAGAACGGTATTGACCCAGCCTGGTGTGTGTTGGGTATTTGGTGGTACGAGTGTACATTATCTACGACTCTCTCCTTGACGACTCATGGTATAGGCACGTGGCTACACAGAGCACGTTTGACAGCGGTTATACAAACACGATAATCGTGTTTGTATATGCTTGCTGTATAATCAGTCCATCACAAACTGGTTCCACACAGCAGCGCACTTTGTCTGTAGAATCATGGCATCACAACCCCCCCCCGTGATTCCAACAGCAAGGCACACAACATGTAGCTGTGCTCCATCATATCAGGGTACAATCACACAACTACAGCAGTCCTCGCATACCAGCCAATTGTTGACTCGCCTGGGTCGAACGGGAACGTCCGCTCTCCTACCCAGTTCCCATCCAACCACACACATACAGTAGTTGCGATCCACCATACCAGGGGTACAAGCTCACCACAACTACAGCAGTCCTGCTCAAATATGCCGGCCAAGACACAGAGAAGCACAAAAACAAAACAACAGACCAAGAAAATACAATCCACTCAATCCACCAACAAGAAAGTTCGGAAATATAACATGCCTGCTTTCCTGGATCAAATGGAAAATATCGCGCCCCGCTGCCGCAGATGCTGCTGCTGCTGCTCCCCCCTTCCACGAGCTCCACCTCTGGCCGTCCGCCGTCAACCCCCCCCCCGCGCCCATCCCGTTCCTCTGGTTTCCCTGGGTCGAAGGGGTACGAGCCACTCTGGCCCAAACCAATCTGCGGCACTCCGCCACCGTCCCCACCGAGCTCCACCTCAGGCAAAGCAACACAAAGCTCCACCACCTTAGCCTGAGCACCACCAAGCCCCACCACCTTAGGCCCAGCCACTCCAAGTTCCACCACCGCAGCCTCAGAACCAAGCTCCTTCTCCTCAGCCTCGGGCTGCTGCTGTACGGCATCAGCGAGCTTCCCCAGCTCAGGCTCAGGCTGCTGCTGTACAGACGCCGCTACCAGCGCACGCGTACCACCGAGCTCGTGCGCCTCGGACGCAGTCACACCAAGCTCGTCGAAGCTCCGGTACGGAACACCAATTCCTCCAGCTCGTCGCTTGGCGGACTGCAACTTCTCCCACCAGGCTTGCTTCTGCAGGAAGGTACGCGGTCGAGGTCCATGATACATGTTCCACAGCTCCTCGCGCGCAGCCGCTCTACGGGCATCCCTTTCCTTGCTGACGACATCCAGCTCCAGCATCAGGTCCTTCATCATCTGCTGCCGAAGCAGTTCGCTCTCCCCTGGCATAGCACTACCCCTCCTAGTCGTAGACCTCGGCACTACTGCTAGCTGTACCTGCGGCTGCTGGAGCGCCGGCGTTCCAGCCTGCGGCACGCTGTACTCAGGCGCGTAGACGATAGTGGGCTGGGCAGTGCACTGCCTGGCCATGTGACCATAGGCCAGGAACCCATCGCACACGCTGTTTGGTGCAAAACAAATCGCTGCCTCATGCCCTCGAGCCCCACAGCGTTCGCACGTGTAGAAACCGCTCATAGACGCTCCTGGAGGTGGAGGGGACTCGGGCTGGTACCAGCCGTTTCCGGCGTTACGAGTCCAACCAGTGCCCCCCGGCCTTTGCTGGTGCTGATGCTGCGGCTGAGGTGGGTACTGCTGCTGGTAACTGTGACCTCCACCCCAATGCCGCTGCTGTTGCCGCTGATGCGGCCAGGCGCCTCCATACTGCTGCTGCTGCTGCTGCTGCTGCTGCTGCCCGGCGCCCTCAAAATAAAAGACCATCTCCATAGTCAATCCTCCAATACCACTCCCCCTCTCACACAGTATAGCACTCCAGCGGCCTCCGGGCCCGAAGCGATAACGATAATCGTGTTTGTATAACCGCTGTCAAACGTGCTCTGTGTAGCCACGTGCCTATACCGTGAGTCGTCAAGGAGAAGGTGGTAGATAATATACACTCGTATCACCACGTACCAAATACACACCAGGTGAGCCAATACCGTTTTGTCAGAGGCCCATCATAAACACCACACACAGGAGGTAAGCCGCACCAGGTTTGTCACCGGCTGCACCCCTCACACATATACGAGCAGTATCATTCTATCAAAGCCCGGGTCTCATCATCATTGTATCGCAGACTGCTCCCAGGAGGAGCAGAAACACACCAGGTACCGCGAGGCATCCTAAATAATGCCCCGACACATAATACGAAACCCCGATCTCCGTAGACCAATATATGAAACCGCCACATACGGGAAATCAGTATCGAGCAACCGCATACCACAAACATATACACACACAAGTAGAGCCAGTACCTGTCGTCAAAGGCCCATCATGAACACCACACAGGAGTGAGCCGCCCCTTTCTGTCACGCTCGACCCTCACATGTATACGGGCAGTATCTTATCATCAAAGCCCGGGTCGTATCGTTATCATCATCGACTGATCCCGTAGGACCAGCTTCCGCCCTCCAGGCACGAGGCATATTAAATAATGCCCCGGCACATAATACAAAACCCCACAATACATGAAACCCCCAAATGTATCCGCCGACCGTATCAATCCACCGCATACCACGAACAGCCCCCCTATTCGGTGTGCGATACGAACGGCAAGTCCTAAATTCCACAAATGAATCATTGCCAAGGTAAAGCGGCAAGTCCCAAATTCCACAAAAGAATCATTGCCAAGGTAAAACGGCAATCCCGATACCAAATCTGTCAATATTGATTCCAGTACATATCTCCTAAACTATAGCGAGACAGTAACTACGGGAAGGGGAAAATCCAACAAACGTGAGTATGCTGGTAAAACCTTCAAACAAAATCAACAACACCGTCTTCACATAAATACCGTACCGCCCGATAACATCGGCCCCCCTGTTGTGTACTCTGTAGGAGCACAACAACAGAACATCTCTGATATAGAACACCTCAAACCAAATCATAGCAGCCCCCCTGCTTGACACTCCCTTCGGAAGTATACAAGAAGACAACAATGCGCATCTGAATCAAAAAGTAATGTAGGTATCAGTAATTGGTTCCCCTGTACGTTGTGCGCAGTTAACCAATAGCCAAAGCGTACGGCACGATTCATCAAGACCCTCGGCATACTCTTTTGGCGTATTAACCTTATTCAACGTATGGGTACCTCCCAACACTTTCTCCATTTCCTTAAGAACTCCTTTGCACGTAAATACTTCAAGTACTTTCCAAAAACATCCCATGCACATCGAGAACTCCTACTATTATCCCCCAAAACCGAATGCCCCAAACCCCCCCGAAGAACGAACAAACGAACAAACCAGTGGATGAAATCACAACAAGTTTTCCACAGTGTCGCGGTCAAAGCGAAACGTCCCAGCGTGCAACGGTTTGATGAGAGAGTCGGCATGCTGCTCTGCCGACCGTACGTGTTAATCTCAAACTACCCGTTAGACACATGCTCCAGACATCTACGTCCTATAATCGAACCATACACAGACACCAGCGCGCATAACTTCTCCGCCCGAGACAGACCTCCGGTCAGTAGCCTTGCGTGCATAGTCCGCATGCACGTATGATACAACCCGACTCCACTACGTATCTGCGCTGGAAAGTCTTCGTCGTGTTACCGAGTACAGCTACTATCTCCCCCCTGCTCGGTAGACAACATGACATCCATCGCATGGTTGATAGTAAAATGCTGCGATATAATTGTGACTCTAAAATCCCTCAACCATAAAATCAAAAAACAAAATTGAAATCCAAACCCACAAACCAGGAACATCAGCGGTCAATGATGAACAAGTACCGTAGACAACGAAACAAACAGAACGTCGTTGCCGTTGTATGCGTGCACTCACGTACAAGACTGCTCGATCCAGCGTTCTAATTCAACTATCCTCTTACCAAAAACAAGCATTTAAGCCCTCGATATACCAGGTAAAGCATTGTCTCTCAATCATACCCCAGGTCATGATAAATGGATTGCCATAACCGAGATACGTGACAATGTACAGCTGTTGATGCTGTTATTTTATCGTATTCTGACATCGTACTTCAGAGGTCGTAGTACGCAATTCAGAATGCCAAGTATCAGATACCAGTATAACGGGTGCATATAACTCTACTCGTATATCCAATTCAAACATATTACAATCCAAGCGTCATAAATATTTCGTCTCGTCAATTCCTACTGTAACAAACGATCCAAAAACATTTAATCTACTGTAGGTCATTGCTACTAAACTACCCCAACCCCACGCGCTCAACCCGTGTCTCCTGCTCCCTACCCCACGGACTCGACGCTTGTCTTCCGCCGCGGCTCAACGTCACCGCGGCATGGACTACACCTCATAAATCCGCAGAGTGAGGGTGCGATTTGACTCGTTGAGCAAAGGGTGCATCGGGTGGTTAGTTTCAGCGCCAGGAACCAAGTAAAATCGTTAGATAACGAACAACATCATTATGCACTATGTCTGTGGGTAGAATCATGCCATCAACCCCCACTCGTGATTCTTCCCAACACAACAATAGTGACAAAAACAACGTCAGCACCGATTTCTGGCTGCTCTTTCTTCTCCATGACGATAAAAAAAATGTTTACCATTATAACGTCAGCACTGATTTTCCACACATAAATATCATGTACTGCTGTAGAACCAAGCTTAAATCAGCAGCAATTTTCCAACACATTGATCATGCATTGAAGAATCAAGCCAAAATTAGCAGTAGTCTCCTAACACATTATATAACATGCGCTGACTGCTGTAGAATCAAGCTTGAATCAGCAGTATTTTTCCAAGACATTGATCATGCATTGAAGAATCAAGCCAAAATTAGCAGTAGTCTCCCAACACAATAAGATCATGCGCTGTAAAATCAAGCTGGCAACCCACCCCCTGTTATGCTTCAAGCAACACACAGCAGTACGGGTATCATGCATTCACGTATACATATAATACGGTATACCAGTACACAGCAGCAGTCTAACAAATCATGCACTGCTGCTGTAGAGTCAACCAGTCAGAAATTATCATACACTGCTGCTTGCTGTATAATCAGATTATCATACACTGCTGCTTGCTGTATAATCAGTCCATCACAAACTGGTTCCACACAGCAGTGCACTTTGGCTGTAGAATAATGGCATCACAACCCCCCCCACCGTGATTCCAACAGCAACACAAAAACAAAACAACAGACCAAGAAAATCCAATCCATTGAATCCACCAACAAGAAAGTTGGCCAGACTGGAAAATATAACATGCCTGCTTCCCTGGATCAAATGGAAAATATCGCGCCCCGCTGCCGCTGCTGCTGCTGCTGCTGCCGCTGGTCACCTCTCCCACGAGCTCCATCCCTCGTCCATCACTGTACCCCCCCCCCAACCGCGTCAGGCCCATCCCGTTTGCCTGGGTCGAACGGGTATGTTACACCCTTCTGGCCCAAGCCCACCTGCGGTACTCCTCCGCCCACACCATCCCCGTTCCAGTACGATGCGCCTCCGCCCACACCGTCCCCGTTCCAGTACGATGCGCCTCCGCCCACACCGTCCCCGTCCCAGTATGACGCGCCTCCAGCACCACCAAGTTCCTCCATCTCAGGCTCAACAACATCAAGCTCCAACACGTCAGCCTCAGCAAAACAGAGCTCTTCCTCCTCAGCCTCGTGCTGCTGCTGTACGGCATCAGCAAGCTTCTCTACCTCAGGCTCAGGCTGCTGCTGTACAGATGCCTCCAAACTTCTCGCAGGCAGTACGCCAGCATCACGAAGCATGTCCACTTCCATGATATCTTCGTATCTGAGCCCGACTCCTCCTGCTGCCTTCTCGACCCCCTCGAAAAAGAAGACGGGCCCAACTTTGCGTTTATGCGCCCCTGCTCGCTCGGCCGCGTTGGCTGCTTTCGGCGCATGCTCTGCATCCATCCTTGAGAAGAATGCTTCACGCTCCGCGAATGGTAGACCATCCAGCACAGCCCAGACAGCGTCGTGCTCAAGGCGAAGGCCTATCTCCCATCGCTCCTTGCGAAGGCCCACTTTCGCCTGCTCCATCCGATTCTCCAGATCAACCCAAATATGAACCAAATGATCCTGGCGCACCGCCTTCACCTCCAAATATCTCCTGGCTGCTCTATGGGCATGCCCTTCGTTCCTGACGGCACCAGGAACCGCATTCGACGTTGCTCCAGCCGCGGTCGCCGCGGCCAGCTGCACCCTCAGTTCCTCAACCTGTCGTTGTTGCTGTCCGTCACCAACGCGTCCCCTCCAAAATTCCTGCAAGCTGAGAGCCATCTCCTCAGCGTCTCCTCCAATACCACTTCCCCTCTCACACAGTATAGCACTCCAGCGGCCTCCGGGCCCGAAGCAATCCGATGATCGTGTTTCTGTACGCCGCTGTCAAATGTGTTCTGTGTATCCACGTGCCTATACCATGGGTCGTCAAGGAGGAGTAGTAGATAATATACACTCGTATCACCACGCTACCAAATATATACACACAAGTAGAGCCAGTACCTGTCGTCAAAGGCCCATCATGAACACCACACAGGAGTGAGCCGTACCTTTCCGTCACGCTCCACCCTCACGTGTATACGGGCAGTATCTTATCATCAAAGCCCGGGTCGTATCGTTATCATCATGGACTGATCCCGTAGGACCAGCTTCGTCCCTCCAGGCACGAGGCATATTAAATAATGCCCCGACACATAATACAAAACCCCACAATACATGAAACCCCCAAATTTATCCGCCGACCGTATCAAGCAACCGCTTACCACGAACAACGTTTCTCCTGTCTCAGAGAGCAGCAACAGCCACAAGGCACATCGACCACCCACCACAACAACAACAACAACAACAACAACAGCAACAATCAGTGTTTTGGTCCGGTTAGGTACACACAACCCGTTTTGCACTGGCACGCATGCCTAGCCCCGTCACGGGTAAAAATAAGAAGCAACGATATGGCAATGAAGGGCTTAATTTTCGGGTAGATCAAGATCATTCGATGGGCGTTTTGATACCTCTTCTGTAGTCGACATACCTTTTGGGGGATCAAGTTACAGAGACGAGAGAGACTCATCTCGCGTTAGGTGTGAATATACTTCGTAGGGGATTTATTGAATAGTTAGTTTTCCCCTTTTTAGGCAATAATATAGATTAAGTTTGTTTTCCCATTTTGAGGCAATACCGTAATTGTATGGCCTGTTGGGTTCCTCCAGTGATGTTACCACAGCTTGTTCTTGAGAGTCTCGTGCAGAAAAAACAATATCGGCTGCCATCTCTCCACTCAATCAAGCGATTGCGCTTCTTCGTGATCGTGCTTCCTCTTACTGAGAACATACATTCCGATACAGTGGACGATGCTTGTACTGCGAGATACTCGTGGGCCGACGCCTGGTTTTTGTTGGCATCTTCAGCGCCGACCAGGAAACGTTTCCAGTCCGCGGACTCGATCTCCCTTCGGTAGGTGCTGCCCACTTCAGCCCCTGCCATTATAGCTACTGGCATACGCCGCCGGGCCGGGGTCGTTGGTCACACAAAAAAAAACAGGAGGATCTCCATGACCCGAGTAAATAACATCGCTGTGAAATCTACCACAACCGCTGGCTGGTAGCGGCTCCTCTTGTTCCTCCCCCGATAGGTTGGTCGGGGCACTCGTTCGCAGCGTGGTTGAATCCCCGTGCGGTGGACGTGTGGTATATAGCAGGCCCTGCAGCTACTACTGCTTGTGTCGTCTGGGGTTACACGGCTAGAATGGTAGACGCCTTTTCTCTGCTCTCTCTGCAGGCTTCGTGAAAAAAAAAGGCCTCGATGTAATGGCTGGTTATAAACTCCGCAACAACAAAAATATCATCTCCACCGAGACGTTGCTTTTGTTTTCAAAGCAATCGCGAGCGAGGTCTCGATCAGCTTATGACCCGGTAAATTAAATCTTTGGAGCAACACTTTTTCAGAGTTGAGACGCAACACTATTAATACTATTATTTATTATGTAGATAGGCTTCTTCATACCCTATCGGCTACTACTATTAATGTTACACTAAGTAGACGACACGGCTGTTCCCAATCAGCTACTCAGTAGGCTACGAACAAGACTGGTCACTGCTGCCGTACGAGTGCTAGAAAAATAGCGTATGTAAGTATGATACAGTATACCTACATCAACACCACAGATGTCACGCACTAATGGAGGGGCCTACGAGTAACCGGAATGTAATGCCGCGGAAGCTCATGGGTCACGCTGGGCTGTGGTCTTATGAATAGGCGTGTCTCGCGGTGCGGATAATTAAGGGTTGTCTCTGACGGACCTTTGGCTGTGCGGAGAGTATTAACAACATGTTCATCCGTGGAGGAGTTACAATATATACCTCTGGTGCAATAATACTGGTAGACGTTTCTCCTGTTTCAGAGAGCAGCAACAGCCACAAGGCACATCGACCACAACAACAACAACAGTCAGTGTTTGGTCCCGTTAGGTACACACAAATCGTTTTGCACTGGCACGCATGCCTAACCCCGTCACGGGTAAAAAGAAGAAGAAAGCCAGGCTGAGATTTAGAGCACAATAAGAAATTCGGGAATCGTTATCTTGAAATTATTGTGGAAAGCACCCTATTCCAAATAAGAAATCCAGCCTGGGCCAGATTTCCTGTTTCTTATTAAGTGTTCTGTACTGTTGTACTTCGGGGAGAGTACCTCACTCTGGGGGGGAGCAAGTGGTGGCGAGTCCGTCGGTGCTGACGAACCATTCATTAGACGAGACGACGGTGACATGTTTTATTTTTTATTCATTTTTTTTGTTTTGTGTTTGCCACTCCCATGTATCATCTTCGCCCTTCTTTCGTTTTATCTCTCTTCTTCCGACTCGTAACTCAGATCCGGGTTCACAAAGTCGGCTCTTCTTCCTCCTTCCCTATACTCACTCGTACTCGTGCGGTTCGAGCCTTGCATTTATTATCGCGACTAGACTGCAGCCATATACTCGTATGTATACGAAGCACTGCTGCTGCTGCTGCTGCTGCTGCTGCTGCCGCTGCTGCTCTCGACATAACGGATGCAACAAAAAACAATTATTATGTTGCCCTCGCATTCGTCCGTGAAACAGACTCGTACCTGATATAGCATCTATCTATCTATTCTGCAGTTCGTACGTACGAGATTTCTCTTGAGAGCGGTACTGAATGTGCTGTTCGTATGATAGTGCTCAGACGGGTCGAGGGTGCTCGACAAAAAGACAAGAAAGCAACGGCGTACTGGTACACTACTTCCCAGTGTCAGAATGAAAAACAAACCAGTGCGTACGCCATACGGTAGTGCGTTCCGATTTGTGGACGAATTTTCGAAATTACCAAAAACGATTTTCGTTCATATTCGCATTTGTCTCACGTAGTTAGGTTTCAGTACCCCCCTGTTGTATGGTTATCGCAAAGGGGGAGTGGGGTGTCAGGAAACATTTTTTTCGTGGATCCCTAGACAAAAAATTACCCAAAGTCACGTATTAGCCTACCTGCCCTACCTGCAGCAGATAAAACATGCCCACATTTAACTGCATATAAGAAAGTTACCTTTGGTTGCTGTGGGTGTGGTTTCTGCTTGTGGGTAGCACAATCTATCAAAAGCTATAGCTGAGAAAATATCGTGTGTCTTGCAGGCGGGGAAACTACACAAATAAACAAAACAAAACAAAATCTCGATAAAGCCGTTAAATCCACCACGCACCCGTCATATGATACGAGCAAAATAGGTACGGTAAGGGACGTCCCCCGGTCTCACTTTGAACACATACCTACGTCACGTCGGTCGCGCCGTCACCGGTCTTCACCGTCACGAGACCGCTACAGCCCCCATCCCCTCCTAAGAAACAACTCCATATATCCCTGGAAACCACTCGTGAAGCGTGACACCTCTTCTCTAGTTACCGTTACAGTACCAAACCCTGCTTATTATGGTACACTGCTGTGCGCGGCCGCACAGATGTAACGCTCGTCGCACTACTAGCGTCCGCAGCCTCGTTTGCCCTAAGAATGCCTACTACGTAAGCTTGGCTCTTGGCGACCCGGGCAAGAAGAGAGACCCAAAAACAAAACAGGTTCACTTTTTTATCGTGTAAGGCTTTTTTGTTTTATAAAAAGGGGGATATTTTGCTCGTGTCCCCGGGTTTAGCCGACACTTGCCATCACGTCGTGCGATTGCAGTAGTAGTGGACACTGTTAGTGGATCTTCCTAAGGTAGCTAATTAGGCACTCTGATTGGCCAAGCAAGCACTGACCACTGGCATAGGGTTCAGGTTAGGGTTAGGGTTAGGGTTCGATCTGGGGGTCAACATACTACTACCCAGACAAAACCCCCATTTTAAAGATGCCTGCTCGGCGTGAACCCGGCACGGAACACCCCGGCATTATAGGGGCACCAAGATAGAATCAGGGGGCGTGTACCCCCGATTGGTGATGTTGACTTTTCCATTTTTATTTTTACCTTCACATAGCGTGTAGAGGGGAGCGGAGGGCTCCAGACTATCTGTTTTTGACTGGCTTCGATCGCTTTGCGGATCCTTCGGGTTCCACTTTTATTTCAGTATACCTTTGTTTGGGTAAGTTAGCCTGTGACCACGGGAATCGACCGTGTCAAGTGTTGGATTAGCACGGACAGATGGAGGTACTGGATAGAGAGACCGGCACGGTTTTTAATGTGAAGACAACAACTATCACCCTTTGTCCACCCCTCCGCGATTGCCCAATATGCGGCCACGTTACCCCGCAATCTGCGCTCAGTTACGAGTACCATCTTTGCGTACGAGTATACTCTCTGTCAGTTACAACATTGCATTGTCTACTCTGCTTACTGCATCATTACCACGTAGTATCTCTGGGTCGTGGTTTTAATACCACATAATAACTTGTATATCTCTCTACTATTGAAGGATGAGCGCGGATACTGGGTGTGCTGGGGATGTCGGCGGCTAGGAATTACGAAGAGCACAAGCAACGCTGTATTTATGTTAAATAAAACGAATACACGACAGCTTTGAGTTCTACCGATCGGACGGTGCTAAGTTTCGCAACCTTCGTGATAAAACTGTTCGCGCGTTTTATACGTTTTCCTCGCGATTGACTGCTGGCCGATGACTCCCCTGGATCCTACCGGGGTCGACGAGGCGATAATGCTTATCGACACGATTTTGAATTAATTTCGGTCAATACCATCTCGTGCACTTCTGAAACAGCAGCTTGCACGTAAGGGCCTGGTTCACAAAACACTGCAAATTTTGTATGATAACCGTTGTCGTATTGATAAAGATACTCTCCATGAAAATGTTGGAGCAGGTTGTGACGTAGCACGTGGTTGGTGAATATCGTACATACACGCTCTTCTCCTGCTCTTGATTTATGAAAACACGATACGCGCACACCTGTAAATTTGCAGACGGTGACCCAACAGCAGATGAGGTCACGTTCGTCTTTCCTGCAGGGGCGGGGGTTAGCGAGTGACGTACTTAATGTAAGTAGACTGGTTAGACCGGCCTCCCAAGACCATACATACGTACTATTATTGCATACAGTATTATATAACGTATACTCCTGTATGCATACATACATGCACACGTTTGCTTGTAACGTCTGAAAACCATTCCATCACAATTCGGGTGTGGCTCCAGTCAGTCGTTGTTTGTTATTCATAGTGTGGGTTACTATTTTGTATGGACCCGTCGACATCCAGCACACCCAGTCAGTGTCCGCGGCAATTCTCCATCCTATTTAGAGAGAACACAGATCTATTAATAGATATATATACAATCTACGTATGGGGTATGAACCTAGAAAAATATACCAGGTACCATTTTCATAGGGTCATACCCCATAAAGGATACAATATATGTGTGGTCGCAACAAAACCCAAAGAGATGCTGCATTGTTAGAGTGCAGTACGCAGAGAGAAGCCAACGCAAAGCTCTGCTAAAATGAATGTCTATGATATACGACAGGGACGACACACACCAGGCATATATGTATATTATGTCATTGGACATGTTGTTATGTGCTCGCCCAAGAAACGGTCTCTCCGCCGCTATTCCGCCCGCTACGAAGAATCCGTGATATTTTTCGTGGTGGTCTCGCAGTGACTATACTATTAGAGTCGAAGTCGTGACGTCGTGATAAAAGCGAGATTTTGTAACCGCCATATAGGGGGTTCGCGGTCCACGGCACCGCTATTATACTGGGACCACGACTGACTGACCTGTAGTCACTTCATTTGTACCGTACATACGTACTACTAATAATAGCTGTTTCGTACCTCTGATATAATGTGAATATTTTTGTATGTTTTTCACACCCTGGACAATTCCTATTTCATTAGTCTATTGTGTCTATAATTATTTTTGGGTGTGGTCTATGAATTGGAATTGCCCAACCAAATGATTTTGATTGAAGTATATTCATTTGAATTGTCCAGGTAATTAAATTTGGATGCCGCCTACCAATTGGAATTGTCCGGGCAATTGATTTTGGGTGCTGTCAATTAATTGGAATTGCCTGCACAATTATTTGGACCATTCCTATTACAAAAGTCTATTGTGGCTACAACTGATTTCGGATGCTGTCTATTAATTGGATTTGCCCAACCAAATTATTTCGATTGAAGGATACTAATTGAAATTGTCGGAGCAACTGATTTTGGGTGCTGCCTACTAATTGGAATTGTGCCTACAATTGATTTCGGGTGCTGGCTATTAATTGGAATTGTATAGCCAATTTGTTTCGAGTGTTGTCTACCAATAGGAACTGTCCAACCATATGACTTAAAGTACAGTCTATTAATTGGAATTGTCGAGGCCAGAAAAAACAAAATCGGACACTAACAATTGGAAGGTCAGGACAAAGCCTATTGACCCAACCAACAATTTTATTTGGAAAGTCAGCACAGAAACCTATTATTGACCAAACCACTCCTATTGATAGGCAAGACCTGAAACCAATTGTTGAAACGATTTCAATTGGAAGGTCAGGGCAGAAACCTATTGCTCCGACCATTCCTATTAATAGAAAGGAACACAACGAAATTATTGAAACAATTCCAATTGGAAGGTAAGAGCAGAAACGGTTTGATTGAACCATTTCAATTGTGAGACAAGACCAGAAAATAATTGCTGAAACAATATCTATTGGAAGACCAGGACACAAACCTATTGGCCGAACCATTCCTATTGATAGATGCACCACGAAAGCAGGATCTCGACCAATTCCATTTAAATGGACTTCCGGGAGATCTACTGTAAAAGCAATAGTCCATTGTGGGTAGGTCCCATATCCTATTGAAGAAGTAATAGAGTATTGGAGTCTGCGAAGCGAAAAAATTGCAGGAGGCAATTCCAGTTAATTAACAGAGCTCTAAAACAATTGCCTAAGCAATTCCAATTAGTAGGTGGACTACAATATGTTGTTGTCTTTGCAATTCCAATTGCGGCAATATGGTAATAATCAAATGTCCGCCTCATTTCATTTAATAGACTTTTGGGTGCGTCTAATGTAGGCGCAATAGTCTATTGCGATGCCTCTTGCCCAAGGCTTAAGCAGAAAGGGAATGAAAAAACATTTTCCAAGTGATTAATCGGCCCCCAAACATTTTGTCCGATATATTAAATTTAATGGGCATCCTCCAAAAGATGTTGTCGGGTCGATTCCAATTAATAGACTGCTTCATTAATCAATTGGTCCGGTAATTCCAATCGCTAGACAGCCTCACGAATCGTTTGCCTTTGCAACTTTAAGAAATAGCTTCCTCATGCATACATACATTGATGTGTCAACTTCCAATTGCAGCGTCCGGAATCAATTGACCGGTAACATAATATTGTCTATTGAATGGAAATGCCTGATTGTCTGGACAATTTATTTCGAAGCCTGCCAAAAAAATAAAATTGCCAGGACAATTATTTTGAAAGATGCCTATTAAATGGAGTTGCCCGTGCAAATAATTTAGAAGGATGTCAATTGAATGGAATTGCCAGCACAATTTATTTGGGAGGATGCCAATTAAATGGAATTGCCAGCACAGTTTATTTGGGAGGGTGTCAATTGAATGGAATTGCCTGCACAATTAATTTAGAGGGGTGTCAATTAAATGGAATTGCCAGCACAATTTATTTAGGAGAATATAAATTAAATGGAATTGCCAGAACCATTGGCACCGAAAATATTCTGCAATTGTCCATTAGCGTTACAATAGAATGGGATATTATATTTCAATAGACTATGGGTTCAGCAATGGGATTTCGGTGGTTACTGTTATAAGCAATTCAATTACTTCAACCACTAATGTAGATGGGTGTATATTAGCATACATTGGGTGGACGATAGGGCCTGGTGGGTGTCTGTTAATAGGAATTGCCGGTACCATAGAGCTCGATGCGTTCCAATTAATTGGAATTGGCGACCACAATTGCCAGTCAATTGTAATAGGAAACTATTAATAGACAATTAGGCAATTGATAATTGTCCAGGGTGTGATGTTTTTACCGTGGGTACATTCTAATACCGTTTTTACATTCCAGAGTTTTAATTGTCCATACATAGGTACGAGTAGTGTGTCCTGTGACGGTTTCGCCGAATACTATAGTTACAGTAAGGCCTACATAATAATAGCAGCAGCAGCAGCAGCAGCAGCAAAAACAGCAACAACAACAACAATTCATTATTATTATGATTAATAACAACATGGTTTTCTGCTTTCGGGAATGTTATGAGGGATCAACGTTGAAGCTCACATGCTGCACATTGTCGGATGGCAAAGATGACAATAATAACAACATCAACATAATAGCCAACAACTTTATTACACGAAGCGTATAATATAAACGTACATACTCGTACATATATACTACATACAGTAAGCACATATATATGACATATACATGCATACACGCGTAAGCTCATACACTAGTGTGTGTCGTGTCTTCCTTATACATACCCACCATCCACCATCACCGCTTCGATTCTGCGAAAGATCACAGATAAGGATCCACAAATAAAATGTTTACCTGGTATGACGAATCAGGGGTAATTTTTAATCAGAAAAAACGATCGACTCCAGCTTCCTCTGGGTCAAAACGACGAACAATCCAGGGTACGGCGGGATTCCCGGCCGGAAGTACGAATAATGTGTGGGTGTTTTCTTTTTTTCACAACGTACATATATATCACTTGGTTTTAGTATTTATAATACTTTGTCTGTGTTAGTCTCGTAAATTGATGTAGCGGGTTGTCGGGATTTTTTTTTTCTCGTGTACCCATGGATAATTGTGTGGTTCATGGAAATCTAAGAAACAAGTGGTGAGTAGAAATAGCGACCCCACCCCACCAACCTCATTCCGTCACATCGCCACCACACAAGCCCACAGCTGTATAGCTCCCCTTGTCCAGCCATGATGAACGCCCGACGCCTTTCCAGCGCTGCGCTGCTGATCTCAGCCCTCAGCCCCACAGCAGGCTTCCTAGCCCCCGCAGCACCGCTATCAGCTCACGGCAGCAGCAGCAGCGTGTTTGTTTCGTCGACCACATATTCCCCTGGCCCTCCTCCTGCTTCCTGTTCATCTTCTTCCTGTTCATCTTCTCCTCTGTCCCTCTCCCTCAGCTCCTCTGCCGCTTCATCGGCTAATCTACCCTCGCGTGGGTTTTCGACGGATAAGTATGTGGCGGCCCCCTCCACCACGGGACCTATTCTCGAGCCCCAGGGCGAGCACCACCCGTGGTACTCTATGAAGCCTCTCTCCGAGGCTGGGGAGTTCGCGAAGACGCAGGGGCTGTACTTCAAGAAGTGCAAGGAGGCGAATGGCGGAGCTCCCATCTACAAGATGCACCCCGGTCTGGCGTGTATCGCCATCACCGACCATGCGAGCACCAAATGGTTCATGTCACAGCCTGAAACCGTCCTCGACCGACAGGTGAGAGCGAGAGCGAGAGAGGGAGGCACAGCAGTTACTACTAGTATTAATAGTAGTAGTTACCTTTGGTGTACTATGAATACTACTGTAGTTACCTTTGGTGTGCATTGCATGCGCAGGCATGCGACAAGCAGGAGGAGGAGGAGGAGGAGGAGGTTGAGAGATGCAATGCGAAGTGAGCGTCACGAGACCCTCCCTGCAATCGGCAGCAGTATTTTCTACCAGCAGTATGTATTTGACCAGGTTCATACTATCTACTGTATCTGTTGTTGATCATATACCTGGCAGTATGCACTATTGACAGATGCAGCAGTGGTACGGAGTACCAGCAGGTACGACAGAGGGGCACCTACTACTACTGAAAAATATTGTTCGACTACCAGGTATGATATTGATAATGTACCTGGTACACAACTGCTGTAAACCCTCCTCAACTTGGTTGATGACCTCTGCACCTCACGCAAAACCTTCAATCTCGAGAAAACTGAGTTCGTACGTAGAGTCCCCAACTTGGTGATAATACAGGACGTACTACAGCAGTAATCCCATTCGACTCCCTGCTCGCACTTCCTGCTTGCTGCTGCTGTAGGTGGTGCACCAACATGATCAGCCCTTCGCAGGAGCCACCAAAGGCTCATGAACCGCCACCCTGATCTCACATCCACACCCACCCACCCCTCCTTCCGCTGTGGCGTCCGCAACCACGAAAAAAGAAAGAAAAGAGCATTCGAAGTACATGTAGCATACTGCTGTGTGGATGGCAATAATATAATGGCTATAGAAATCATCCCACGTTCGTACATATGGCATACCAAGGACCGGTAGAATATACCGTTATGTCCCAGAATATAGTAAACTTTCATATTCAATATCTATATATAAAAGTGCTTATTTTTAGGGACGGAGTGAACCTGAAGTGTGTACAGCAGTAGTATGTGTGACCCAACCCTATAAATCCAGTGATGTCGGATTACGGCTGGAAATTCTCGTGCTTAAAGTAATTACGCCATTTTCGGACATAATGAATTCTCACGGGTAATTGCGGCAGAAACAGGGGACGTTTAAGACACTTCCCCGCTAGGATCAACAGGCACATACATGAATGTGGACAACGTGTTTTTTGCTCTTTTCGTTTTTTTTTCATTCGTTTTGATGTGATTTACCCTGTATGTGTACAATTAACATATACTTGGCCAGCGGGGATGTTGAGGTCGACTATTATTATTATGGAATCGGAATCTAGACCAGGATTTTTCAATACATTCGCAGGTTTTTTCTTCAGGGGACGCTAAAAATTGTCCCCCTACTACCTTAACGAGCCATTGGTCAATTTTGGAGAGGAATCTAGTGGTATTGGCCGATATTGCAGGCTCGAAATTTCAACGGATGGCCAGCTGGCCCTACTTCGTTTTTTCACCCGGTTTCGATAAAATAAATCGAACCAGGCCGCCTGTTTCGTATTTGTATAAAAAAATAGAAACAGGGCCAGTTGGCTTGGGTTGGCCATTCGTGGAAAGTTCGAGCCTGCAAAATCGGCCAATACCACTAGATTTATCTCGAAATATACCAATGGCTCATTGAGATAGTAGGGGTAATTTTTTTAGCGTCCCCCGGTAGAAAAGGCCTCCGAAAGTGTGGAAAAAATATGTTCTGGATTCCGATCCCATGATAGTCGGCCTGATAAACCGATCGAACTTCGGACGCAGACCAGCGTGCTTGGACCTCTTCGCAATCCAAGATGCCATCGCTATGGTCGCAGCAGGTCGCAGGGCCACAGCGCAAGCAAACAAATAAAGATATGAAAGGCAGGAGCTGCCCAAGGGAGCAAACAATGCAGGTGTTTCCCATGGAAATGTATGGCTTTTGTATATAGGGGGCAGGGGGCCTACAGTAATTACCGCGGCCCATCCTTATTACTTACCGCCAAATCGGTCTCGCCGTAAGGAGGTAATGCGGTAATCCGACATCATTGTATATAACAATAACCCTATCCTGGACTCTCTAACGAGGCAGAAACACCCCGCCAGTGGCTCTATAAAAACTCTGAACTGAGGGCAACGATTTTCGCCGTCGTGACTCTACGTCCGTAAAAAAAACAGCAGTGGTGACTTAAAACTTTCCTGGAAACCTCCTGTTGGTTTCTTTCTTTTTGCCACTGCTGGAAACGCGGACGCTAGGCCTTTTTTTGCTTTTTTTTTTGCGTTTACACAAGTTCGTTGTTTGATATTTATTTTTGATATTCCGAACTGCGGACCACAGTTTGCTTGCTGATCCCATTAATGCTATAATAATACTAATATTAATAGTCCACATATATATATCGGGCAAAGATGAGTTTCGACAAAATCCTCGATATCACAGTTTTTACGAAGCTGTTTTATATATTTATATATATATATGTATATTGGCACGGGTAATAATATCGATTTAGTGATGGAATCGTTCACAATACTACCGGTACCAGCATTGTTGACGGCTGTCAGCCGTGCCTAGCGATTGCGCCGTCATTTTCTGGGAGCAGTGGCACTATTTAACCGGCACTATATTGGACACCATCGCTGCTACCAGGTATATCGTACGTTGAGTGCGTGTATACAATAGGCATGCTGTCTACTGCTGCTGTACAAGGCATGTCATACAGAGCACTAAAACACTCCAGAAAGTGTAACCCCTTAACCCTTCTAGGACTGGAGTCCCGTTTTGGGGACAAATCACTTAGAATTAGACTGGTTTGTCCCCAAAACGGGACTGCAGTTCTAAAAGGGTTAAGAACTGGTCCCTCATATTTGGGGACAAACAATTTGAAATTAGTGTGGGATATTATTCAGTTATGAATGGGTTAACATCGTCTCCAAACATATTATACCTTTTTTGGGCCACAAACGGGCCAGGCATCCTTGTTTGTTGTTGTTGTTGTTGTTGTCTTCACATTAAAAACCGTGCCGGTCTCTCTATCCAGTACCTCCATCTGTCCGTACTAATCCAACACTTGACACGGTCGATTCCCGTGGTCACAGGCTAACTTACCCCCAAAAGGTATACTGAAATAAAAGTGGAACCCGAAGGGTCCGCAAAGCGATCAAAGCCAGTCAAAAACGTTTACATCAGGGCATTAATTAGTGGTTCGGCGTCTGTTGCGCGCAGCGCAACAGGCGGCTCAATGAGTGTTGCGCGCAGCGCAACACGCCGGTGGCGCGTGTTGCGCGCCGCAGGCGCGCAAGCCCCCGCAGGGGCCCCCGGAGGGCCCCCCGGGAGGGCCGCCGGAGGCGAAAAAATTGCGATCTATGCGCGAATGTACGCCTCAAAACTAAGTAAAAAGCCATTTAATTTACTTTTGGCTACGACGAATAGCAAAAGATGCCTAATTTTTGTTTTCGACTATAGCGAATAGGATAAGGGGCCTAAAAGATGTTCAATTACGACTAATTATCAAGAAAAAAAGACCCCCAAAAAAAATCTCGCCTCCGGCGAGAAATAAACGCGCAACAATTGTTTTCGCCTGCGGCGAAAAAAGTTTCGCGCCCAAAAACGCGTGTTGCGCTGCGCGCAACCAGCCTCGCGCAACTGTTGCGCAACACGGTTGTTTTGACCAAATGATGCGCCAGCGCAACAGCGCGACACCTAATTAATGCCCTGGTTCCTACGTATTTATGTGGGGGTCCAGAAGTGTTTTCAGATTCTTGCCATGAGGAAATTCTCTTTTCTTTCGAAGTTGTTTTCATGGTGGTCGTGAGCTTCCAACTCACGACCACACTTCAACCCATGTCCTGCCGTCGATGCCATTTATTGTAGGCATTGCAGTAGTCCATTGGACTACTGGCAAAAGGTTAACCACCACCGACCCAATCTAAGCCGTGACACACCGTATACACGTGTGACACACAGAACACAGAACATAGTGGGATCGTATTTGCAGGAATAATGGAAAAGGATGCACCGAAGAAGGGGCTGGAGCTCTCAACCACACCTAAGAAACCGACTTGGTTTTCGGGTGGGGGATTGAAACTGACTTGATTTCGGTATGGGGGATCGACATTGACTTGGTTTTGGTATAGGGGCCGAATGCATTCGGTTTAGGGTGGGGATCGAAATTGACTTGGTTTTTGTGTGGGTGGTCAAAATTGACTTGGTTTTTGTGTGCGGGCCGAAACTGACTTGATTTTAGTGTGTTTTATATTTTGACTTGGTTCAAGTGTGGGTGGTCGACAGTAACTTGTGCTTTGTGTGCGTCGTCTAATTTACTTGTGGTTTTTTGCGCGGGCCGAAAGTTACTTGATTTCAGTGAAGGAATTTAAATTATTTTGTTTTGGTGTAAGTGTTGAAAATTACTTGGTTTTATATTCTGGGTGGAAATTGGCTGGGGTTTTGTGTGCGGGCCGAAACATGAAGTTTTAGTGTTGGGGTCGAAATTGACTTGGTTTTAGTGTGGGTATCGAAATTGACTTGGTTTTGGTGTCGGGGAATCGGGATTGACTTGGTGTTAGAATAAGGATCGAAATTGACTTGATTTTCAGTGTCAGGGTCGAAATAAACTTAGTTTTTACAGAGCGGGTTCAACTTGCTCTGCTTGGCTTGGCCAAGTGGGAGAGGGTACCCCCTTGAAACTGGCTCCATTTTTCTTAGGTCGCACCCCCATGCGTACGAGAAAACAATAGTTGATACTAGGTGCATTACGTTGCATATCTGACACGAATGCATGCAGCACAGCATGGTTCGATTTTCTCCAACTCTCCTATCAAACCAAGTCCTTGGGGAGACACAAGGGAGGGAGGGAGGGAGGGAGGAGGGAAGCGATGCATTTATTTCTACTGCTGTACGTTCAAATTCCACGTCTACTCGTACTCGGATCAATGCCCAGCCAGAGTGCTCGACGAGGCAACCACAAAACAGACAGGCATCATACGCCTACAAGACAGCTTCAGCGATAGAAGCTACGTATATACGAATACACGTCTGTGTTTCATCCCTCCATTTCACTCTCCAAATCGCCAAACATGCTCCAATCTCAACCTCAAATGTGGGGGTATTCATCATTCTCAAATCAATATAAGTTGAGTCAAGAACGAAAATCTCAGCAAGTAATCAACAAATTCACACACGCCTGGTGCGGGCGTGAAACCCTTGCTGGAGGCGTGTTGGTCTTTTCTCATTCAACCTCTATCTCTCGGGGCAGCACCTCCTCTTGCGCGCCTGCTCCACCCCCCAACCGATGATGAAAACTCCTCCGCCAGCTCCTACCTTCTCACTCTCCTTCTCCTTCTTCCTAGGGGGCAACCTCCCCCCTTCTAACCACCTGCGGGCAGAGTGCTTCAGCAGTCCAGGCAGAGAATCCTGGCCGCACGCGTTTTGGCCGCGATCCAATTCTCCAACCCCCCCCCCGGCTTCTCGTGCCGGCCAAATAAATCCCTCTCTCTTGCTCTCCTCTTCTCCTGCGTAAACGAGACCCATAGTTTCAGGCATGAGCCTGACTATACCGGGGTGTTGCGGCGGCGGCGTTGACCGCGGTGGTGGTAATGACGGCGGCGGCAGCGACGGTGGCGATGGCGGCGGCGGCAGCGGCAGTGGTAACGGCAGCGGGGATAACAGGGGCGGCGGCAGGTGCGCTCTGTTGTCACGTCAAGCGTAGCAATCCTCCGAGTGCTGCTCTTCTTGCGGACGGGGCGACTGGAACAGCTGCTGCCTCTGTAACTGCTGCGCTCCAGCACCTTCGCCTCCAGTCCCAAGCGGGCCTCCAAGCTGCGGCTCATATGTGGCGTTGATGGGATCGCGCTGCTGCTGCTGGGGCGGCATCTCCCCTCTCATCTCTCCTCTCTCCTCTCCTTGTGCTCTCTCCTCGATTGTATCTTCTCTCTCGTATCTAACCAGGACAAACTCTTCCATTTTACTCACGGCCTCCGCTTGAAGCTCATGCTCCTCGTGGAGAATCCGAAGCCTCTCCATCATCATCGGCACTCGCCATGACCAAAATCGAGCCAAGCTGGGATCCTCTGCGTATGACACTTGCAGAGCTGCCTCTGCGAGTCCGATCACATCCTCGAGCTTCAGTGCCGCGACCTCAATCTTCAGCAGCTTTATCCTCTCCATGCCAGCGTCCTCGTGGCCTGACATGTGCACGCGCAACCTTCTCCCTTCTGGGAGTCCCCTCTGGGATATAGCCAGCGCTCGCCAATATAAATCACCGGACTCCACTAGTGTATTGATTGATCTCTAAAGGTGAACACGCAGTTGGCACAGGAAGGCGTCGTGGTGACTCAAGACAGCAGTAACACAGAAATCATATATATTATTATCCCCGAGCTGTCGAGCTCACTCGGCCCAAACATCGAGTGACATCGAGCGGCTCGCATATATCCCGATGTCTCATATCACACTACAAGAATCCCTATCCATCATGCGGAACTCCAAATAAACGATGTATCTTATACGTTGTGTTTCTGAGCACAACCAATTGCCCAACAGCTGATGAACTTCTTGCTCGAATGTTTTTCAGGCGACTGAATCTCCCTTCGCGAGAGTTCCCCCCTCAACATCCGTTGCATCCCCCCTCCCCACCCAATCCAAAACCGCCGCCCTTTTCCCCTTTTCGCCCGTTTTCTCCCATTCCTACCTACAATATGTTTCCGGCCGAGCAGGGGTGGCGATGTTACACTGGATTTCTTCGCGCGCGGCCGCTCGCCGTATCTTGCTCGGAGGCGTTGTTAGTTGTTTCCTGTCCGGGTCCGAGTGCACGCCCTGCGCCTCCTCCTCGACCGTCGTTCACATAACAGTGGATAGTGCAGAGGCAGCCAGCACCGCCGTTCAGACCGTCAGTTGCACGGGTGGCGTCTTCAGCGTGGAATGGGTTGGGAACATCACCCTCCCTAGCGTGTTTAACATCTCGGGCGGAACGGTCCTCAGCGTTTACGGTGGCGGCGGCGCCACGGGGTCCGTCGCGTCTAGGGAAAATGTTATCGACGGGGCTTTTGTAACTCAGCTCTTCTCTGTCTCCAACGCCGAGCTGAATCTGGAAGGCGTGACGATGACGGGCGGCTTTGTCCAGCCCGAGGACAGCTTTGTTGCCTCCGAAACTACATTTGGAGGTAATATAGCGGCCAGTCCCGGCGGAGGCGCGATATCTGCTGCAGACTCGGTGGTTACGATAACGGACTGCGTGGCCGCCGGCAACTCAGCTGATACCGGCGGTGCCGTGTACCTCTGGCAGTCACACCTCGTAATTCTCGGCGTGACCTCGTTCACTAACAACGACGCCGATTCCGATGGAGGTGCAATTTTTGCGATTAGGAATTCGACCATCACCGTCGATGGTGAGGCGAACTTTCTATATAACGAGGGCTCGCACACTTGGGATGGGGGCAGTGGTGGTGCCATAGATATTAACATAGCCTCCAACCTGACAATTCCGGGGAAAGCAACGTTTCACGGAAATGCGGCGGGCATCGGGGGCGCGTTACATTGGTGGACCAACTCTTTTCTAAACGTGACGGGTGAGGTCGAATTCACTGACAATGAGGCAGTTACCGGCGGGGCCATCTCATGCAGCGGCTTGGAACGTGTCACCCATGGGAGCCTGAGCGGCCGGGTGAACTTCTATAACAACACCGCCAGCAGTGCTGGAGCTTTCTACATTGGGGGGGGGGGCGTGAGCATCACCGGCGAGGTCAACTTCACCGAAAATTCCGCCGAGCAGGAGGGAGGCGCCATCGTAATGACGGCGGCCGGTCGTCTAACGTTTGAAGAAAGCGCCAAAGTCAGGTTCACTTCCAACAAATGCGACGCCAGTGGGGGCGGAATAGCTATGTGGGGCGGCCTAGGGTTGCATGTATTAAATGGAGCTGCTGTGTCATTCGTCGAAAACAGCGCCGGAGATTCCGGGGGCGCGATCTTCGCCTTGAACGTAAACAGCGTGTATTTTGCGGGGGGACCCGGGCGTTTGCTGTTTGTCGGCAACAGGGCCACAATATCCGGTGGGGCGATCCATGGGGCAGTCGTCGGCAGCTTGAAGATAACTGGTGGTGTAGAGTTCCGTGGCAACTTCGCTCGGGTTGGGGGAGCTGTCGTGGTGGAGTCTTCGTCTGGGGGTTCTAGCTCGTTCGAGGGGGGTTTGAGGGTCGACTCTGCCATTATAACGGAGTGCCGCTTCGTTTCCAACGCCGCCGAGGAGGATGGTGGTGCTCTGCACATAGCGTCAGGCTCCGTGTCCGTATCGGACTCCGTGTTCGAAGGCAACACGGCAGGTGAGACGTCTGCTACGGTAGAGGTAGAGGTGCACCTACGTTTTTCTAGGACACCCTACTTAAAGAGCTGTAGAGCTGTGTATCTCCCACCCGGAAACCAATTCTGAGAAAAACTGAACGCTTAACCTCGGCCTATCGTAGGTGTTGTTCGAATAATTATTTTGTCAAAAACTAAAATGGGACCAGATATATCATAGGGCAGTTCCTCAATTGAGGAGCAAGTATTTGCCCTACAAGGCGAAAACAAATGCCACCTATATCGTAGCACGCGTCTTAAGAGCACTAGATAATTCTAGCCGGCACGTCTAGTGGCTGGTTTTAAGATAGAACGCCCGTTGAAAACGAACCGATTTATTTGCGAAAGACGCACACACTGTCTTGGCTGGCTTTCTCTCGGGGGGGGACAAGAACCAACGCACGCACTTGAGGCGACAGGAGGACAGCATACGCAGCAGTCATACACGGCAAACCGTATGACCCACACCGCGTAGACATGTGACGAATGTCGCTGGACACATGCTTCGGTAGAGGTGCACCATTTTGTGTTTTATGTTTTCTTCTGAGGCTCCTCACTTGAGGAGCTCTATACTAATAGTAAGTAATATATACTAATAGCAAGTCACCCAATAAAAACTGTGATTTTACAGGGGGAAAAGAAAGTGCTACATATCCGATGAGCTATCCCATGGCCTACAATAGGTAGACAACGAAACATATTGCAACAAAAGAAATGGAATTCCGACCATTTTGGGTTAAGGTAAGGAACGCCTCCCCCGTCGTTCCGAAAACGTTTCAGCCAAAAAAGATATACCCATACCTCTATCGTGGCACGCGTCGTCGATAGCCTCCCCGTGTTCCCGGTGTTTGCCTGAGTGGAGTGTGTATGCGTGTTTCTCCGTTAACCCCGCCACGAATGATGCCAGGGAGGTCCGCCGGCGCCTTGTGGGTATCGGGAGTGTTGACGAGCCTCGACAACTGCACGTTCGACGGGAACAGCGCCCCTTCCGGCCCAGCCGTCTTCGTCATCGGCACCACCACAGATCCGAATCCGATGGACCTCGAGTTTACGTCCAACAGCCTCGCCTGCGACGATGGACAGTTCATCGACTACGCCGATCCCATTTTGAGTGACGACGCTGTCACCAGTATCAATGTGTCTGCCGAGGTAACCGTACGTCGGTTGGTTTGGCCTTACGTAGACGCTCACTAATATGATTGGAGTTGGGCATAGCAAAATTCAAACTGTAGTTTGTCATCGAAGATATTTCGGACGCGCCGTATTCGCTCAAGTTTATCGCCTATTCACCAACAGATCGCCAGGGTCAGCGCACAGCAGCTCCCGTCGCTGCGTTTCCAAATAATGTATTTGGGCTCGAGAACTACGCGCACCAAGACGTTGAAGGTTTTGTTTTGTAGTTTTGTCGGCGTCGCTGTATTTGTTTGAATTTAAATACCTTGATTGAGCTATATTCTGGTGGATGTGCAAAATAACTGATAGGCTGTTTCGATTATCTCTTTGTGCAACAAATCAAACGACCCCAAACTGTTTACAGGGTGTTGTATATTGAGGCAGTCTCAGGCACACCATCCAAGGCGTCGCAACGGATTGGGTTGGGTTGGGTCATATTGTACTGAAACTGCTAGGCCCAACTGGCCCGTCCTAACTCGCAGCAAAATCAGAGGTACATCATCGACTGTGAGGGGTGCCCTTCATGGTACATTTGCACGAACTGCTCGATGCTGGGCGATATTCGGGAGCCCGCTTGTGCTCCGACCTCTGATCATACGACGAGCCTTGAAGCATTAGGAACTTTGGAAACACTCGAACTGGAGCCCGGGTACTGGCGGGTGACCGACACCAGCAAGATCATCATCTCGTGTTTCAACACGGAAGCGTGCCAGGGAGGTGCGATCGTGACCAGTTACTGCTCTGCGGGCTACGAGGGCCCATGTAAGTCAATTAAGCTAGTAACTCTTCTGCCGTAGACTAATGCCGCCGGAAAACTGTTATGTTTTTCCTCTCGTAGCCAGCGTCAAAGGTGCCACACCTTGGACAGATCTGACAGACACAGATCAGATAGATCATTCCCACGTCATGATCTAGATCTTTCAAGGAAGATACGTAGGTTCCTGATCTGTGTGATCTATAGCTCATGCTGCCGGGCGGGACCCGTTGGATCTGCATGATCTGGCACATGTTTGCGGGGTTGGGTCTGTAGTACGCAGACCCTGCACAACCTCTCACAACCGCAGGTGAGGAAGGAGATGATCTATCTGTAGATACTCTATCTGTAGATGATATATCTGTAGATGATCTGTCTGTAGACGATCTGTCTGCAGATGATGTATCTGTAGATGATCTGTCTGCAGATGATCTGTCTGTAGATACTATATCTGTAGACGATATATCTGTAGATGATCTGTCTGCAGATAGATGATCTGTCTGCAGATGATCTGTCTGTAGAGGATCTGTCTGCAGATGATCTGACTGCAGACGATCTGTCTGTAGATGATCTATCTGTAGATGATCTGTCCAAGGTGTGAG
This sequence comes from Saccharina japonica, assembly GCA_008828725.1. NCBI lineage: Eukaryota > Phaeophyceae > Laminariales > Laminariaceae > Saccharina > Saccharina japonica. The sequence goes on along the minus strand of MEHQ01000945.1, from coordinate 6,328 downwards.
GGGTTCGCTTGCTTCAGACAGTTGTTTTGGCATGGACGTATATTTACTGCTCGCTTACAAGTTTAGCAAAGCTGGTGCCTGTGCTTTTAGTGTGGGGCTTAAGCAAAAAACGATGTTTTGATAACCCCCCTAACCGTCCACACGCGAGAACGAGAGACTACTAATAGTTTGAACGGCGAACACATGCTGATGCCCAAGGCAGTGTTCCACGCGACAGGTTGAGAGAGCAAAGGCGCAGTGAGTGCCACATTGTCGCATTTCCTTGTTGTCGCTCCGTCGCGTGGGGGTGGAAGGACATGAGCTGCTTGTAGATGATCTATGTGTATATGATCCATCTGTAGATGATCTATCTGTAGATCATATATATGTAGATGATCTGTCTGTAGACGATCTATCTGTAGATGATTTATCTGTAGACGATCTATCTGTAGATGACATGTCCGAGGCGTGAAGTGTTCGCTTGCTTCATACCGTTGTTTTGGCATGGACGTATATTCACTGTTAGCTTACAAGTATAGCGAAGCTGGTACCTTTGCTTTTAGTGTTGGGTTTAAGCGAATAACGCTGTTGTGAAAACCACTTTCACCGTCCACACGCGAGAACGAGAGACTATTTTTTGTGAACGGCGAACACAGCCGATGCCCAAGTCAGCGTTCCACGCGACAGGTTGAGAGGGCAAATGTGCAGTGAGCGCCACACCGTCGCATTTCCTTGTTGTCCCTCCGTCGCGTGGGGGTGGAAGGGGCGCCACCTTTCCCGTTCCCGTACGCTAGTGCTGCAATGTTTTGTACTAGTAGTTGAAGGCGGTTGTGCGCGTGTTGTGGAATCCATTTTCTCACTTGTTTTGCGTCGCGTCTCGATCCTTGCCCTCCCGCCCCCCTCCCTCCCCGGCTCGCGTCTCCAATCCGACCATAAGATTGTTCTGTGTGCGGGGAGGGCTACGCTCCAGGGCTTTCGTTCAGCTGCAACAGCTGCTCGGACGGGGGAAGCCTGGTGGCCACAGCGATTACACTGATACTCGTCGCCGTGATTGTGGTGGTGGCAGTTATTCTGGACCTGACGGCCGTGGTGGCGCCGGCATCCCCGACTAGTCGTGACCGCTGCGGTGCTGGGTACCGTCGCCTGAAGGCTATGATTCCTTTTCAATCCCTCAAGATCGTGGTCGTGTCATGGCAAATCATAACACAGGCAAGTACAAGCGATGGCGGGGGACGCTTGCTACGATATAAGAGGCAGAACATTTTGGCCAACATTGGGTTTTATCTGTCTCACAGTCTGTGACCACATACTCAGCATCTCTCTAGGATTAGGAATCAGGACAGACACTGCGTGCTCAAAAATATACAGTTGAGTAGAAATAACGGTTTCATGTGAAGACAACACAAACTAAGATGCTTCTGCCTGACGGGGGGCCGTAGCCTCGGCGCTACCCATTACCGTTCAAACCCAACGGAACTATTCGCGATCATAAGTACCAGTAGGCCCAGATTATATCGTTCATCGCGTTGCTCGTACGTTTCCAGGGCTAGGTTTTGGGTGGGGATGTATAACTCTTCACGCCAAGAGGCTCAGAGACATTTGAGGGCGTACCGCTACTGTTGCATGCATGGGGGGGTCAATTCCACAGACGCGAGCTAGAATTGTTGTTACCGCACACGCACGCTCTTTGTACCACGAGGTGAAATACCCTCGAACCATACACCCCGAAGTTGTACTGGCCCGCAGATTGAAAACTACTTTCGCGGTAACCCACCTCCCCGCCGGGCGTGCACGTATGCTACGTATACCTACAGTTCTCGGAGGTGGCAAACGCCGTCTACCCAGACTCCTATGAGAGATTCCTGGCCATCGTGAGCCTGTCAAACCTTGACCTGCCCAGGTTCCTTGCGGCAGGCTGCCTGGTCTCAGCGGACTTTTATGACCGGCTGTTGATCTCGACGATGGGGCCTATCGCGGTTCTCGTGGTTCTAACATGCACCTACGCCGTGGCGACCTGGAGAAACAGGGATCTAGGAGGAGGGAGCAGAGCCGGGGTACTTCAAAAACACGCGTCGATTGCGTTGCTTGTGGCGTTCCTCGTGTACGGAGGCGTGTCTTCGACCGTGTTTGGCACGTTCGCCTGCGAGGACCTAGACGACGGAGGGTCGTATCTTCGAGCAGACTACCGCATCCGCTGCGATACCGACAAGCACCGGTTGTTCCAGAGCTACGCCGTGTTTATGATCCTCCTCTACCCTATCGGAATCCCTGTTCTGTTTGCGGGGCTGCTGTTTTACCACCGCGGTTCGCTGGCGGACCACTCTAGCGGCAGGGACGACAACCCGACAATCAAGCCGTTCGCCGATCTGTGGCAGCCGTACCGCCCCGAAATGTACATGTTCGAGCTGTTGGAGTACCTCCGGAGAATCCTGCTGTCCGGCATGGTGGTGTTTATTTTCCCAGACACCGCCGCGCAGATCGCCGTGACGTTCATCATGGAGATGTTTTTCTTCGTCGTGTCCGTCTTCCTACTTCCGTACAAGAAGAGGTGAGCTTTACGTTATGGCCACCAGTTGTTTTCGCGTCGGCTTTATGTGCACCGTTACTACTGCTGTACACACTCTTCAAAACACACCACCACCGCCACCACCATCACCGCATTGGGCTCCTGGCTGACGATTGTCAGGTAGCTTCGTACTGGTCCATGACAATTATACTGCCTGGATCGTCAGATATGTGTATGTGGTTCGTCCAATCCATCTCTGTCTGTTCCTCTTGTTCATACTCCAAATCTAACCTGTATACATAACCTTCCTCAAGAAACGTACCAAAGGCATACGAGCAATATACAGATTGGTGGCGTCTATAGAAGGCGATATACTGTAGTGCACCGAGAGTTTGACCGCCTTATATCGAGTGACCGCCAAACGTGGCGACCCCTACTGTACAGGATCACATACAGGGCGGTGGATACCCCGAGTTAAGAGAGGGCACCCTATATAGGAAAATGGTACAGGTAAAATAGGCCAAATCGGCTGGACCCGCCTACACTAAACCTATATATTTCCCACTGTGGATAAGAGAAGGCTAGATAAGAGAGTTGTTTTCGGCCTCTTCTACAACTCTCTTAAATAGGGGCACCCACTGTAGTGCAATTGTTCTTGTAATGACTGCCGATTTTGACCGCCTTATATCGAGCGGCAGCCTTATTCGTTCTGCCTGTGATATACAGATCCCACCACCGCAACAGACCGAGAGGTTTCCCCTTAGTTCCCCTCGTACTCGTCGTAAAGACCTCAGCGTTCTTAATAGTATCCATTGTTCCCAATTCAACCTAGAAAACACATTAGGGATACTCTGGAACTACGAAGCGAGATACAACAGGTATCAATTATCTTCGAGGTACGTCTTATACGCTCGGTTCCCGTCCTGCCATGTAGGAGCCCTTTTCCCTTGCTAACTATTAATATCAATTTGATACACTTGTTTTGGCTGTCCTTGTTCGCTGGATCCTCATACATTGTTCCGCCAATTTCAGGTTCGACGCTTGGCTATCCCATATTAGCCACGTCGTGGTGATGGTGACGCTCTACCTGGCGCTTCTCTTGAAGGTGAAAGGGGTAGAACGGGGCGGGGTTTGTTCTCGGTTTGTGTGCATGCCTCCGGCGTGGGGGGACATTGGGTTTCTAACCTTTTGAACAAGAGGCCTCGGCTTCGGCAACCGCTGGCCCGGACCCCCCCACAAAAATCAGAAACACTCAGGGAGAGGGGTGTACTCATGTCGTGCATGGTCGTAGTCGTATGACCATAGATTCTCACATCCCTACAATGCCGGGACAGAGCACGCTAGGTTTTCACCAACCGGGCAGACAATGCAGAGTGTGGGGGGGGTGGTCTATTCCACTTAAATACTATGCGAAGTATCGTACACGTTTAGTTTAGGTTCTCGTCTAGATTTACTTTACTCTAGGCCACACGCTTTATGGTATGCCTGGTACAGGTTATATAGAATGGCAAACTACAACCTATGTACTGCTGTAGAGGGCTTTGTGTTACCGCTCCGTAGGTCAGCATTTCACAGAGCCCGCACACCCATACAGAGCAGCGTTCTTTGTATGATAATTATACCTTAGCGGCAGGGCAACCGGAAAAGTATGAGTTGGAGAGTATATGTTTGGTTTCGGAAGGTATCGCGTCTGTGCGTCCTACATTTTGAAGTAGGCCCACCGTAGACTACAATGATGTTCGTCATAAGATGAAAATACTCTCTTTCGCAAGTTCATGTCCCCGCTTCACAGCGTAGCCCTTAATATGTAAAAAATAATGCCTTGTCTCCCCACTACTGTCAGTACTGCAGTATAGCGAGAAACCTGAGATGAATGAGTCGTTTCCGGCAGCACTATACCGAGCTAAATCGATCCGGAACGCATACCGTACATCAGTGGTCGAACTGCGTAGACAAAAATGCATGCGAATGCAGAATGAGTCGCTCCCGCCCCTCTCGCTTTTGCCACGTCCGTTTGTCGATGGGTGGCTTGGTCTTCGCAGGTTGATATTTCCGACGAAACGGACGAAAGCCAGGAAGTGTTCGCTGGGCTGTTGGTCGCGGTGCACTGCTTGATGGTCCTTTCTGTAAGTCGATACTGGCCTACACAGACCACTAGCCGGGTAACGCAATCGGTGTTCGTTGCCCTGTGCATACTTGTAGTTGTAAATGGACAGTCGGTTCTGGTGGAATCAGGTTGAAAGTACATTTTTTCTCCATCTTGAAATTGGTTTTTGCAAAATTATGTGATGGGACGAAGAGACTGCCGGCCGGGGGTGGAGGTCAAACGGTTGGTACCCCAACCAGTTTTCTATACTCGTTCCAAGTAAAAATTACGTATGTGACCGTTTCAGTTCTCAAGGGATCTACTGTAAGCCAATCACAGTGATGTTTAGGGTTTGCTCTTCTGTTTCGCGCGAGCAAGGCTAACGGGTCTGATTCCTATATCTAAATTAAACAAAATCGTCACCCGCGACATAATTCAACTAAATGGTAGTGCGCGTACTGACCCAAGTTCTGTCTTTGCTCCACACCGGACTAAATAAACAATCGCGTCCGGACTCACTCAGTGCCTGCCTGCCTGCCTACTCTTGACATGTCTAATCGGCCACAACACAGATCATTGTCGAAGCGTTTCTCCTAATGTACGAAAAGGTAGGAAAGCCATTGGGGGCCGACGGAGACGGTGGTCGTGGATCCCCCATGAGCGAATTGGAACACCCTCTGCCGAAACGCTCGCGGTACGCATGGAGCGAATGCAACGAAGAAGACGCAGTACAAGGGGAGGACACACGATGGGCCGAAACCGTCAATAACCCACCGGCCGAATTTCAATCTCAGCGGCGACGAGGAGTTCCAGCCGAAAAACCACTACCGCCTCCCTCTCTCTACGAGCATCGCCCATCCGCGCCCCCGTACGCGCAACGAACAGGTCAGGAGCGCCCATCGCCACCGCAGTATGATTCAAGCCACCATTTGGCGGTGGGGACGCGCGCAGATTGATTGGACCATTCAACAGAAATGGATTCGGACCCGTCTCTATCCTCCCTACTAAGTGCTGCTAGGCTGTCTGACTGTCTGTATGTCTGTCTGACTGCCTGACTTGTCTGTCTGACTGACTGTCTTTTTGTCTGACTGTTTGTCATCATGGTCTCGCGATCCAGAGTGTTTCAGCCCCGCCTCGCGTCATGGGTAGGCACAACTAGCGGAACGCTGGGTCTCGCATCGCGCCGAGGCGTATATAGTCGTCGTGTATTGAGCATTGCCGACAACCCCAACTGGTCCCGAGCCATAGAGATCCAGCATTGCTGCTGGTTTTGCTTTTTCAAATCTTGAACAAACAGCCCATTGGCTGATTCAAATTATTCTAGAAAGTCTGGTGGGGCACGGCAATAGTTGATCTTGAAGTTGGTCAGATCCCGGGAATGTGTTGTCAGTATCCCCGATTCGGAAAGCAGGTCCTTGTATTTACAGCACCTTCGGGTTGGGATTATGAGAGGACTAATAGCTACCACACCCGGGTCTAAAACGCCTTCTGTCAATCTGTAGTCTATAGAACGTCCTCGAGAGGGTAGATATGTCGGGGGGGTACACTCTCTGGTTGAATATCGCCTCCCACGGTGGAAACCTTGGTTTCAGGATGAGAACAGCATTGCTGTCGGCGTTATTTAAAAGCTCATAAGCAGGCATCCCATTGGCCGATTCCAAGATTGTAGAAGGTTTGGTATGGCACACAGCAATGCAGCAGTATACTCCAATTGGCCGATTCCAATGTTCTAAAACGCACGGCACGTTTTTCTTTGG
>MEHQ01003770.1:82198-92283 GCA_008828725.1 Saccharina japonica | reverse complement strand
TACTTGGATAAAGTAGGAAAAACGGGGGGATGATAGGAAAAAGTTTCATTTGCCTGACATAACCCAGCTCCTAAAGTCACTGGGAACAGAAATAATGCGTTCTGGTCCGGGGTTGATGTTCTCGAGCCCAAACGCATGCTGTCCTCCTCCTGCCACCTCTGGTGCCTGATGTCTCCGTGAACGCGATGGGATCTAGCGTACCGGAAGCACACCTAAGTTTGCGACCAGTGGAAGCCACGCCCGCAGCTTGCGCGGAAATGGCGACGTCCTCGCAGCAAAACCAGAGATGGAAACGGCGAACACCGTCGGCGGTGGCTGCGGTAGCTGCGTTCGTCATGGCCAACCTCTCAACCTTGTCTGAAGCCTTCTCGCCTCCGACGGGGATGTCAGCGGCAAGCTCGAGCAACCAAGCACAAGGAGCAGAACTCCGACGGGGAAGTGCGAGCTCGTACTCATCAGCGAGAGGGTGTTTCGTCGTCTCGGGACCATCCTCAAGGCCTGTCTCGCAGCAGTCAGCGGCGGCAGCGGCAGCGGCGGAATTAACCTGGCCGACAAGAGCATGTCTCATGAGCAGCAGCAGCAGCACCAGCTCCAGCCACAGGCGACTGCCTTCAACATGCTTCGCCGGCGCAAGCCGCGTGGGCTCACCTGCAAGAGCGGCGACGACGAAAGCGCCATCGTCGACGATAGGGGCGGCGATGGCCATGGCGTCGTCATCCTCCGCCGTGCGATGCGAGCCGACAGCCAACGCGTCGGACAGCATCAGCAGTAGCAACGGCCCACAGAGTGACAAGTCCGCATCGGCCGCCGCCGCCGCAACCGCCGACAACTTCCTCCTCCCTGCCCGCGCCGACCTCCCAGAGGGAACCGACCTCCTTAACCCTGGAGACCCCATCGAGTTCTGGCACGCCAAGGGGCTCGTCCTGGGCAACTACGAAAGCCCCGTCCCTGGGCGCCAGTCCCTCGCAGTCCGAACGGAGTCCGGTGAACCCCTAGTCATCGATGCCGGGCAAATCGTCGGTCTGTGGATGGAACACGAGATGAGCGGCTTCCTGCCCAGAGATCTCTCCGACTGGGCCAAGCTCAGGGGAGAGGCGAGGGCGCTGCTGCAGCGTACTCCCGGGAGGGGCCTGGACCTGGGCCCGTTCTGGCGCGCGGCGAGCTCGAGGGGGAAGGGCTTCGTAGTGACGGCGGCGGACGCGGCGGAGTATCTGTTCGGCGAGGAGCAGCAGCAGTCGCGGCTCGGCCTGAAGAAGCAGCTGCCGTTCGAGTTTAGCTGGTGGGTGGGTGGGTGGGTGGGTGAATTCGTTCGTGCAACCCGACCGAAACTTCCAATGCGGTCGTCCGAAGACAAGCATACCAGTAAAATAATAATAGTATCCGGTGGTTACCCACGTGAGGAGCTCAGCCGGTCAGAAATTTTTGAGCCAAAAAGTGGTACCTCTACCTTGGGATACACTACATATGGTTGACACACACACTACTTGTGTATTGTATGAGACGAAGAGATGACTCGTAGCCCTGCACAATGGTTGGTTGTGGGTTAGGGTCAGGGTTAGGACTCGGGGTTAGTTGTATGCGTGTGTCCAACATGTCTGCCAGCCAACTGCCCTCCGCTGACAAAAGTTGGGTGGGTGGGTGGGTGGGCGGGTAGGCGAGTGGGTGGGTGGTGGGGTGGGGTTGGGATGGGTGGGGGTCTGGGTGAGTGGGTGGTGGGGTGAGGGTGGAGTGGGTGAGTCGGTGGGTGGGTGGGTGGGTGGGTGATTGGGTGCCTGGGTTTTGGTGTTACTGGTACACAGCAGCAAGAGCGCGTGGCTCTTCAGTTCAACAGGTTGGGTTGGGTGCTGGGGTTGGGCAGTAGACTCTCCAGTACAAAGCATTGCTGTAAGAAGAGCATGTCGCGCTCAAGCTTAACTGGTTGGGTGGATGCGTGGATTGCGTAGCTTGAGTTGTGCGTGGACTCCTTTTTTAGAACTATATACGACGTACCTGGTATTACGTATTATAGCAAGCAGTAAGAACACATGGCACTCCAGTTTAACGGTTTGAGTTCGTTGCTTAGGTTTCGGAGTTTCTCCTTCTATTCGGTTGTACTCATAAAAAATCAGTCAAAGGGCGTGTGGCGCGGGTGGCTGTTCAGGCCGGGTGTTTCTGCTTTTTTTCAGCGATTCCTCTGCCCGGCTGTGGGGGCATCAACCGCTAACGGCTGCATCCTAGTGTGCGCTCCGTTTGGACCGCACATTGACCGCACATTGATTGCCGCTCGCACAACGCGCGATTGCACACAACGCGCGATATTACCGCCCGGACACAACTCCCTCCCTCCCCCCCCTCCGCCGTGCTGGCGCCCCTGAGTTTCCTGCTGAGATGCCTACTCGTAAGCGTTCCCATTCATGCTGTGCGTCCTTGGTCTTGTTCCTGTTATTTATTTATTTTTTCTCCATCCTGACATTGATCTTAATCTTGTGAATCTTGACCGTTTCTTTGGTCTTGATCTTGGTCTTGATCTTGTCTTACTCTTGGTCTTGTTTCGCTTTTGTTATATCTCTCGTTTTTTGTGTTGTTTGCCCCCCACCGCCCCAGTCCTGGCGAGTCGTATTTCCCCAGCCCCGTCGAGCGAGCGGCGGCGGCGCAGGTCCTCTCGGGCGAGCTTAGCCGCTTCAAGCGCGTCGTCTCTGAGCGAGTGAACGAGCGGCCAGGGAAGGAGGCGGGCGGAAAAACAAGTACCGCTGGCGCCGCATCATCATCGTCGCCGTCGTCTTCTTCTTCTGCTGCTGCTAAGGGGGCTGCGGGGGGTGATGTTGAAGGGGGGGAGGGGGGGGGGGGGGGGGGGGGGGGGCGGGTCTTGGTCCGCCTCGGCGGCTTCAAAGCGCTGGATCAGAGCGTCGCCGTGACGCGGGAGGTGGCCGACTTCTGCCGAGCGGTGGAGGAAGTAAAGAAGGACGCTGCTGCTGCTGCTGCTGCTGCTGCTGCTGGCACCGCGACCGCTGATCCTACTGCTGCGGCTGCTGCTGCTGCTGCTGCCGATGCAGGAGTGGGGGTGGAGACGGGGGAAGGGGGCGATGTCAGTGGTGGTGGTGGTGGCGGGGGCGGGGGCGGGGGCGGGGGCGGAGCATCGGTGCGGGCGAGGCTGTTCGAGCCTGCGTTCTTACTCATCCTCCACAGCTTAGAGGTGAGGGCTCGCGAACCCGTTTGGTTGAACTGTTTTTTCGCGGCGTCGTGGTTGATCGAGGGAGAAAGAGGGAGGGAAGGCATAGCGTCGCGTGGTTGGTGTGGCGTGTTGTGTTGTGTTGTGTGGTGCGGTGCGGTGTGGCCTGCGAAAGCGGTCCGTAAGTAGTCTAGGTATCTGTAAAATCAGAACGGCAGCTGGCCGCGGGACGATAATGTTTGTTGGTGTTTTTTCCGGGCGGTGGTAGCTTTACAGCAGCAGCAACAGCACCACCAGCACCAGCAACAGGAGCAGCAAGAGCAGTTGGTACTGACGTCGTCCTCGCCGGCAACGTTATGCGGCCGTGCGCTGCGTGTGTGTCCGTGGGGCGGGGCAAGGCGAGGCGAGTCTAGGCCGGGCTGGGCACAGTAGGGGAGCTTGACGGGCGTGAGTGCAAACGCTGGCGATCCACGTTCGAGAGTTCCGGGCAAGTGAAAAAATCGCTCTGTAAGGGCGTGGGCCGCGGGGGGGGCTCTGGCCGGGGGAAGGGTAAGATCTGTACGATGCAGATCCAGCACAATATAAATATATCATAACGGTAGATGTAGGATCTACTGTAGATTATCTAGAGTGCGATGTGTCCGTTGTGTGTCAGAGCTATTGCGCAAATGTGGTCGTATCCAAGGCCAGAGTACGGAAGCAGTTGGTCGTTGCTTTTACCGCTGAGTGAGCGGCGTTGTATTGCAGTTTTGCCGTTCCTGTGCTGTGCTGTGCTGAACTGTGCCGTGCTGTAATTTGCTGTGATTTTGCTGGGCTTTCCTGGGCTTTGGTGAGCTGTGCTGCTGTGCTGTGCTGTGCTGTGCTGTGCTGTGCTGTGCTGTGCTGTGCTGTGCTGTGCTGTGCTGTGCTGTGGTGTGCTGTGCCGTGCTGTGCTGTGCCGTGCCGTGCTGTGCTGTGCTGTGCTGTGCTGTGCTGTGCTGTGCTGTGCTGTGCTGTGCTGTGCTGTGCTGTGCTGTGCTGTGCTGTGCTGTGCTGTGCTGTGCTGTGCCGCGCCGCGCCGTACCGTGTTGTGCTGTTCTGCATGCTAAATCCGCACTTGGGGACAAAGTCAGCACGTGTCGTGTACAGTAAGATACGGCGGGGGAAGGGTTACCTGTCTGCGTCCCCCCCCCTCCCAAGCTTGATATTTTCCACGTGACCTCGTCCGGTCGAAAAGCGAGATTATACATACGTCATCAATACCGGAGATCAGGTGCCAGCAAGGCATTCCCCACTTCACGCTCTTTCTTGCAGAAAATTCAGTCTAGGTCAAGGTTTTTCTCTTCTTTCCCACCGACCCTTTTGTGTAGGTAGCGGCCGTTGGTGAGAGCGGTGGACGTTGCTTTCATTTTTTGTTTAGTTCGATTTTCTGTTTATCCCGGGTCTATGGCAATTATACGACTACGGCCATGCGTGAATATCGACTACACCCCCCCCCCCCCCCCCCATCCCCCCCCCCACCCCCCCCCCCCCCCTGCAGTTTGTTGCGTTGACGCTACCATTAATACCAGGTGTAACTTACTCGGCCACAATTTATTTTTCCTTTTTTTGTTTCTTGGGCTACCTTTGCGGAACTGTTTCAGGCCGGTGCTTGATTGCTTCTCTTAAGTGGCACCCCCAACGCACCAAATGTTTTTTTTCTCTTCCGCCACACGGAGTCGCGTCTGGAAAACCTAACCACAACGTGTTTTACAACTCTATGCAGGCGTTTGCGATAGGGGGGGACGAGCGCTCCCTGGCCCCGGAGGCGAAGCGGGTGATGGAAGCCATGGGAAAGGTACAGACAAAATAAGGAAGGGGTAGCGGGTGGTGTACTCATTCGCCGCATGTCATGCATGGCCGAAGTCGTATGACCATAGACCCTTGCATCCCTACAATGCCGGGACGGAGCACATTGGGTTTTTCGACCAGGCAGACATTGCTACGTAGCACCAAGCTCTGCGAAGCGCCGCGAGGTGTTGGGCGAAGGGAGGGGGGAGGGTGTACTCATGTCATGCATGGCCGTGGTCGTATGACCATAGACCCTCGCATCTCTACAATGCCGGGACGGACCAAGTAGGTCATCTAAACATCGTATGTGGTGGCAGTTCTCAAGGGGGGTCAAGGGCGCACTCTGCCGCAGACCAGACCCGCGCACCGCCTGTGCATGCGTCTTTATATGTTGGTGTGTGTTTGCTTGTTTTTGGCATGTGCATACGTATTTATTTGTTGGTGTGTGTTTGTTTGTTTTGGGCAGGACGCTTGACCCTTTTAGAACTGCAGTCCCGTTTTGGGGACAAACCAGTCTAATTCTAAGTGATTTGTCCCCAAAATGGGACTCCAGTCCTATAAGGGTTAAACCCTTTAACTATTACCGGGGACCGCCGTAGTAAATAGGATCAAATATTGGTACTAAAAATGGGTAAATATATAGGTTTTTGTATATATGTACCGTAGGTCTTAATTACTGTGGCCCACCGTAATATTTAAGAGTGCCCTGCACATACAAGCGCATTTGACTCTAATTCCAAGTGTTTTGTCTCCACACTCTAATTCTAAAGTGTTTTGTCCCCACACTCTAATTTCAAGTGTTTTTTCCCCACACTCTAATTCTAAGTGTTTTTCCACACACTCTAATTCCAAGTGTTTTGTCCCCACACTCTAATTCCAAGTGTTTTTTCCCCACACTCTAATTCCAAGTGTTTTGTCTCCGCAACGGAACTGCAGTCCTTGAGGTCTAAAGGGTTTCAGATAATGCTGGAGTTGTAGGTAGTATCGGCGTGAGTACGAGGGGTGCGCAGTGCGCAGGTATGATACATCCCCTGTGCGTTTCTTTTTATGGCCTGTACCATTTTTTTTTTTTATATGAAAAATACGTGAGCTGTAAGTACTACCGATTGAAAGGTTGAAACTCAACTTCTGCAAGCTGCGTGATACGTTCCTTCCTTTTGTGTTTTTTTTTTTGTGTATATACTCCGTACCTTGTTTTTTCATACTCTGTACTTTTATTTTCATTTATAGGTACCTTTATTTTACATATTCCGTGTACCTCTGCTGTTCCCGGCGCAGCTATGCGCGTCAAGCTGAGGCACTCGAAAGTGAGCATATCTCTCCTATATATACCCTTGCCTCTTATGGCAAATAAATGTCGGTAGAGCCCATGACTATTAAAAGGATAATGCCGTCGGTCGACAACAAAACTCATATTCATTCCTTTCTGTACTTTACTTGAAAATATTATGCATTCCGTGCCTTATGTTTTCATGCTCTGTACGAGTACCTTTATTTTTATTTGTCTGTACCTTTATTTTGCATGCTCCGTACCGTATTGTTCTATACTCTGTACGTTTATTTTCATTTGTCTGTACCTGTATTTTGTACATTTCTTTCATTTTCATTATGTATACTTTTTTTTCGTGCGTCGCGTCGCGCCCCCGGAGCGCAACACATCGATCGAAAGTAACGACTCGCCCCCCCCCCCCCCCCCCCCCCCCCCACCGTCCCACAAACAAAAAAGCCTCCCCTCCAAAAAACAATACCTGGTACCTGGTAATATACCTTGTACGGTAAATATTAAAAATACGAAAAATACGAAAAACAACACACACACGCACAATAAAAATGATTTCTACAACAATTCCAACAACCACAACAACAACTAAAACTTGAATTAAAATACAAAAAAAACTATTTAGGCGAACCCAGCGGCAGCCAAGAGGATCCTCGTGGACGTCGGACTATGGACCCGCAAGCCTTCATCGAACGAGGCCGCTGGTGGTGGTGGTGGTGGTGGTGGTGACGGAGGAGTAGAGGGTTACGGCGGTGGCCAGGCGGTGGAGGAGGCAGGGGACGAAACGGGGGTCGTCCCCTGGCCAGCGGAGGCGTTAGAGGCTGCTTCGGCGCTGGGGAAGGAGCGGGCGCGGCGCGGCGCGAGCTATGACAAGAAGGAGCCGCGGGGGGGGGTTGGAGAGCCCGCTCCTTTTGGAAGGTGAGGATTTTTTTAATCTTTGTACTGGTGGTGGTTGTGGGGGAGGGGGCAGGGGAGGGGGAGGGGGGGTTAGTTGGAGGGGGCAGGGGGGGGGGGGGAAGCGGGGGAGGGGGGGTTAGTTGGAGGGGGCAGGGGGGGGGGGGGAGGGGGGGGGGGGGGTGTACTTCATTTTCATGCATGGCCGTAGCCGTATGATCATAGACCCTCGCATCCCTACAATGGCGGGATGGAGCAGGGGGGGGGGCGAAGCGCGGCGTGTGTTGATGTTGGGTGTTGGGTTGGCTGTTGTTCGTTGCGTCTGTATTCTTTGGTGTATCTGAGAAGGAGCGGGTTCTTTAGAAGAGGAAAAGAGAAAAAGAGGGAAGAGGGTAGTTGCCAGACTCTTGGTCACTTCTTTTTTTTTTTTTTTTGCTTTTATTATTACAGGAGTTGTGCGCTCTCCTGCTGCCTCTGCCCTCTTTGGTTGGGTTTTGTCGCTGCTTTGCTGGTTTTGCCTGTGCTGTTCTTTGCGGAGTTGTATCTAGCTTAAGGTATATCAATCTGTATTATGTTGGTCGTGTATGCGTTCGTTATTTGGGTATGTTCGCTGTGGTTGTTGTTTATTCTATTGTTGTATTTTGTTTGTAATGTGTTCTTTTCCCTTTTTCGTTTTGTATTTCTTCTTCTGTATTTTTCTTGTATTTCCTTTTTGTTTATATTTATTTTTGATTTATTTTCGTGTTTTGTTTTTTTTTGTTTGTTGTCGAAAGTCGGCTGCCTGTCCCCTCCGACGTTTGTCGGCGATGTATCCGTCGGACAAGCCGTCTGAATTATATGCCTTTGTATGCTTATTTTTAAATACATGGTGATCACCCAAGCTTGTCTTTTTTGTCCTTGTGTTAGAAGTATGTGTCGTGGACAATGACTGCAGGATGTGACCTACGAATGTGGATATGCTGACTTCATCGTAAATGCGGTTGAGGCCTTTTAAAAAACAAACATATCTGATGAGTAACCAGGTATATATGTTTACTTGATGATGTTTCTTTGCTGTTGATGAACTTTGTGTATAGTTGTTTCATTGTCCCCTTTTTTGCCTCCCCCCGCCCCGCCTATATAGAATAGTATGATAATAATTTTATAGGTTGGGTTGGCGTCGGGTTGGCTAACTGACGCGGTAAAACACGGCCACTCGCGGCGTGAACTAGACAACCAGGGTGCCGTTTTTTTTTGTTATTTTTTTGGCGGGTCACCCAAAAGCTGGCGGTGCGATGTAGATATCATTTGTGGCGGGTGTAGGAAATCCTTTTGCCTCCGCCAGCGGAATGGTGCGTAAAAAGCCCACGTAAGTGTAATGATGGTAAGGCGTTCCGCGCAGGGCAGTTAACGATAGTAAAAACGCATGGTGTCGTCCGGAAAGTGGCCACGGCGAAGAAATTAAATTAACTCATTGAACTGTGTCGTCCATAATGCATAGTCCGCTCTCGAAGGAGGCGGTTCTTAGCAGGAAGTACAAGCTCACACCTCCAGCGACTCGCCCAATAGCCCCACGGCGTTCTCGCCTTGGTGGCAAGCAATGTCTGCCATGGTTGGTGAAATACCCAAACGGCGCTCCGTCCCGGCCATGTGTAGGGATCGAGGGTCTAGGTGGTCATATGACTACGGCCGCTGCACAACATGATAACAACCCCCCCCCCCCCCCCCCCCCCCTCCTTTTATTTAGTCCATTTTTAGTTTTTCAGCTGTTTGGTTCGAATTTCTTTAACTATTTTCTTACTTTTCTTGTCTCTTTCATTTCTTTGTGCGTGACAGGTACGAGACTTCCGCAGGGGGGCGAAGTGTCCGGAGTGTACTGCGATCGACGGGGCCGGCAACGCAAACTCCTGGACGATCGCTTTTCTCATTTGGACCCGGACTGCGGATAGGCGTTCGGCACATCAACGCGACGTGCAAGGGCTCGTGTGCCTCAGGGAAGGTGGTAGGGATAACGCGTGGGGGGGAGGCGGGGTGGGGGGGGGGGTGGAGGGGAGGAAGGGGGTGGGGAGGGGGAGGGTTGGTGATGTTGGTGTTGGTGGTGTTGGTATTGGTGATGTTGGTATTGGTGGCGGTAGCGTTGGTGTCTTTTCGTAGTGTTGGGTGGTGTTGATGGTGATGGTGGTGGTGGTGGTGATGATGATAACGGGGTTGGTGTTGGTGGTGGTGGTGGTGGTGGTGGTAGTTTAGGATGGAATGCCCCGCAGAGATTTTCGAGAAGTGCCTACTGCCTCCTCCCGTTGCAGACGCTTCTGTCAAGACTAGACACCACTAGACTAGACAGCACTAGACAAGACAAGACCAGCCCAGACACAGGACCTAAGGTCGACCCCTAACACACACGTATATATCCCCCTCCCTTCCCTGTCCTGCCGCAGCACTCTGGACGACATCGCGCGGCTGCGAGCAGCATCGGAGTACCTCCCCCAGGGCCCGCTGTTCATGATGCCGCCGGCGGCCCTCAAGGCCATGTCGTTTTCCGAACGTGGACCGAATGAGGCCGTCACCGTCGGAATTCGGTTGGATCCGAAAACGGGCGCGGTGGTGTCTTCCCGCGTCATGCTGACCACGCTGCCTCCGGCGATACCGCTGACGTTCGAACAGGCCGACAGGTATTTATATACCACTCTGTCCCTCAATAGTAGCACCGTATTCATTGAATGTTAGTGTGTAATATGTGCTTATATTTAGGGACAGAGTGCTATATACCAGTATTACGGGGGCCATAGTAAACACTAGTAAATAGGACCAAATATTGTTAGTAAAAAGTTGGTAAATATATAGGTTTTTGTGTGTACCGTACGTCCTATTTACTGTGTGTGGTCCCCTGTAATAGTAGCATTAATGAAATAGAAATAGAAAACATGGGGGGAGGTTTTGAGGATTCAATCTTGTGGGTGGGGGGGGGGGGGGGGGGGG
>MEHQ01003770.1:40081-62825 GCA_008828725.1 Saccharina japonica | reverse complement strand
GTGAGGTTTACGTTCGTTTCGGGTTCGCCATTCAGTTCAATCATTTGAACGTGTGACCACGCGAGATGGATGATGCGGGGCAGCGCGGCAGCAGGGAGGCGGTAGGGGGGACGGGGGACGGGGGAGGTTAGGCGAGCGAAAGAGAGAGGGCGAAGGAATCTCGGCTTCTGGCTCGGGGCTAAGCGGTGGGCGCGTGCACAAAGAGCATAGGCGGACAGGGGAAGGAGTGCACCTACGTAGAGCTCGGGGCGAATTTAAGAAAATGTTATCTCACGGTTTTGATGGTCGCGCTCTATGTGTGCATTGTGCTCGCTTGCGTTCGTGTACGCACCGGTATTTCAATATCAACTGAGACTCCGCGCCCCGCGGAGTTCCATACTTTGGTTCGCCAGCGGGGGGCGGGGGGGAGGAGGGGAGGCAGAGAGATGGAAGTGCAGGCGCAGCCAACACCGGTAAAGCGATGTGGTTATGATTTATTTTTCATATTTGTTATTTTGAGTCCATCTCTCTTTTTTTTTTTTTAATGGGCGGCCGAAAACAGCGAAGCATGTCTGCACGCTGAGGACGGGCGTGGTGAAATGATGCACACACCGCCTCGTCACGAGAAACATTAAATTTCACTGTAAATCAGGCCGAAGCTGCGCCCTCTGCAAACCACACGATGTACAGGCCAATGCATATGATACTGGACCGCCAAAAAAACAGGCGCCTCGGGATGCTCGCCTCTTGATATTTAACATGCACCACTCTGGTCAGAAATATAGGATAAGAGTGCGTTGGGGCTTTGGACGTCCAAAGGCACCGTGTTTTTCAGAGCAAAGTATGGTCCATGCGAGAAAAGTCTGGAGCCTTTACCGTGTTCTTGACCACAAAAAATCGTACCAGATAAAGTACCAAATAGACTACGGTTTTTGTGGTGGTCCGCACATTTTTTTTAAGACTGCCCAAAACGCGCGGCGAAGCCGCGCTCGGGTCGAGCCTTAGCCTGGACTAGGGTTGGAGTTAGGGTTAGGGTTGGGTTGGGTTGGGTCGACGCCTTCTCGTGATTTAATTAAAAGAAACACGTCCAGAAAACACATATAAGGGTCGTTCTTATCGAGCAGCTTTTTTCCATAATTTCGAACATTTTTTTCCGAAAAAAAAGGACATCCTGGAAATATTGGAAATATTGGAAATACTTGAAATTCTTCAGAGGGCAAAATGTTTGGAAGGCTTCACGTTCCAATGAATGGAAAAAAAAAAATGGAAAAAATGGAAATATAGAAAATTGCGCGAAAAAAAATATTGGAATTTTTGGAATTTTTGGAAATTTAGGCCTCCGATAAGAATGACCCTAACCAGCAAGAAATCGTAATATTATTCGGTACTTTTGTCTGGTACTTACGATTTGTGGGTTAAAGACCGGTGAAGGCGCCTGTTTGTGGTATGCGGTTGCTCGATACTGATTTCCCGTATGTGGCGGTTTCATATATTGGTCTACGGAGATTGAGGTTTATATGATGTGGCGAGGCATTATGATCTTAGATGATGGATGCCTCGCCTGGAGCTGCCCCGAGAGGCAGTCGGTGATAATGATGATGCGACCCGGGCTTTGATACAACGATACTGCCTGTCTATATGTGAGTGGTGCAGCCGGTGACAACGTTGGTGCGGCTTCCCTCCTGTGTGTGGTTTATGTGGTGTGACCTCTGACAAGAACGTTATTGGCTCATCTGGTGTGTGTTTGGTATTTGATGTACGAGTATCAGAAAAGTATCCATGGACGGCACATTCATGACAAGCAAACGCGTGGTATGATATATACCACTCTGTCCTGAAATATAAGCACCTTTTACACATTAATACTCAATGCAATGGTACTTTTATTTCGGGACAGAGTGGTTATAAGGAGACTGGTCTTTTTGGGCGCGTAAACGCCTCTTTACACCTTAACATACTAGTGTCAGTGTAAAGGGGTGCGGTCAGTCAAGGGGTCATGAAACGTGGGCTCCTATATTTGAAAAAAAAACAGCTGTGAGATCGAGGATTTCGTCGAAACTCATCTTCGCTTATAACGAGTATAGCTGAGTGTATATGTATGAACCCCTTTGGGACGAATCCGTTTTCACCCCTTAAGAACTGGTCCCGCGCATTTTGGGGACAGACTACTTGGAATTAGTGTGGGATACGTTGTTCACAGTTCTGAATGGGTTAAGGGAATATGAGGGATATTCTAAGGGATACGTAGCGACTAAAACGAAGATAGCTTTTGGTGTTACCTACCCTACCATCTACGAGCACCGTGGGCGCCCAGCAGAGTGTGCGGGGAGGATGATCAGGATACCCACCGTGCCGTACGACTCACTCCTTGCACTTCAACCATTTTGTACCTTGTGGACGCCGATCGGTATCGCCCCCCGCCCCAATCACGTACGAGAGCCGTTGCTGCTGTAATCGTTCATTTGTATCATCATTTTTTTACTCTCTGCAGTCTCAGGACAGTTAACAGCATATTTATTTAGTCATGAGGATAGGCTTAAGCTTGTTGAGAAGTCGTTACTACGTACAGTACTGCAGTTGAGCGATATTCTTACATAGATACCTCTGTTCGTGTTACTGTAGTATCTTTGGAGAGCCTAGGTCATGGTCAACATTTGTGTCTCAGGAGGCGTATCAATCAGACGCGTTTTTCATCACGGAAAGTGCCTCTTACTCGAAAACGACTCGTTGCTCGTTTTGGAGCTCCTGTTTGGTATTCACACTCTGCTGTGGCTACGTATGACACTACGGACTGTCAAACTAGAGGCCCAGGTAGGTTCATCTACTATTAATAGTGCTCGGCGTCCTCGTCGAAAATTTGAGTTAAAACAGTATTAGCAGCCGGAGAAACTGCCATTTTTCAAATTCGTCTTGGGTACCAGGGGTATGGCGAGTCATTTTCGAGTAAGAGGCACTTTCCGTGATGAAACACGCGTCTGATCGATACGCTTCCCGAGACAAAAAGGTTAACCATAACCTAGGCTCTTTAAAAATACTCGTATGTCGACAATCTGAGCATTACAACTGGAGAAAGGCCGTTTTCCGTAGGAAGTCATGAAAAGGTAGAAATTATACCAGAAATAGTATGGCAACTGAAAAAAAAAACGGATTTATTTTTGGGCAGCGGCCAAAAACAGGTACACCTGGTCCGTTCGGGGCCAAAAACAGGTACATACTAAAATCAAGTTTAAAACGCACCCCACGAACCTGCCGTTCCTTGCAATGCAAAGTAGAGTTTTTCCATGCTCTTCGTGTTCGCCCGGTGGCTACGTACAAGTAGCTGCTATTAATAGTACGAGGAACGAACGCCTTCTGCTGTATTCCCTTCTCAACTTTTGTGACACCCTTGGTATTCCAAGGCAACCACAATCACAATCCCGAAGGGGAGCCTTCTATCTCGTATTCTTTCGGCGGAGGTGTGCAGGCAGATATGTGTGTGTGTGTCGCTCGAGTGGCGTGTAGTGCGAGGTGCGAAGGAGGAGGGGGTCTCCGCGTACGCGTGCATTTGTATGGGGGATAGGTGGAACTATGAAGGGCCTCTGATTGGCTTAAAAACGACAAAAAAAGGTGAAAGTCAAGCAGAGTAGACAAAATCAGGTATACCTGGGTTTTGAAAGAGGCAAAAACGGTACAACGAGTTTTGGACCAATGGCAGCGCACGTGGAGTGCGTTTTTGACTTGGTTTTAAGTATGTACCTGTTTTGGCCGCAAATGGACAGGTATACCTGGTTGTTTGTTGCCTCTTTTTTGTTTGGTTGTTTCTTGTTGAGTTGTTCACTGGGGGGGGGCGCGGCAGAGGTAGCACCGGCTTCTGACACCGCTATTGYTGAGAGTAGGAAGGAGATGGCAGAAGGTGTGACATTGTCCCGGTATCGTTTTTGTAGCAGAGACGGGAACTTGTTTTTATCATCGCCTTGAAAACGATTTTTCTCTTTTCCTCTCTTCTAGTGTCTTCTTGTTTTTTTTCATTGGTCAACACACGCACCAGCACCAAAGATTAGGATCTTGGGGCATAAAAATTGGTGCTGGTGCGTGTGTTGACCAATGAAAAGCGAATTTTTATTCTTATTTTTCCAAATTGAATTTATTTTAAACTCGTTAATACGGGCCCTAAGGGCCCCGTTTTAACGAAGAAAAAAAAAATCAATTTGGAAAAAAAAAAATCAAATCCGCTTTTTCATTGGTCAGAACCCGCACCACCACCCAAGATTAGACCCCAAGATCCTAATCTTTGGTGCTGGTGCGCGTGTTGACCAATGAAAAGCGGATTTGGATTTTTTTTTTTTCTCCAAATTGATATTTTTTTTCTTCGAGGGCGTAGTATGTGGTTTCCCTCGCACAATTTCCTGTCTTGTCACTACTCGTTGAGCCTCCCCGGTCGTTGAAAAGCTACGATGGGCACGGTAGCCCAGAGTCTTTGTTTCATATTGTTTTTTGCCGTCTTGGACTACTACGTAGCTTTGCGGGGTTTCACTTTTTGACTGAACCTGGTGCTGAGGGGTGTGGGGGGTATGATAGTGAAGGGCGCCGCCTAAATGCAAGACGGCCCAGCAATAAAAAAAGAACTGCAGGTCGCTCATTGAACGCTGGTTTTAGTACCTTTCGAGTTTTGCTGTGGCTGTTTTTGGTGAAAACCTCCGATTTTGGTGGATCGGGTCCGGGTGGGATCAGGGTGTGATGGCGGGCCGTGCCGGCGGCTTATTATTTACCAGATTTCCAGGTTTCCAGGATCAATTCGAAGGGATCAGGTTCGGGGGGGGGTCAGTGTGTCAAGCGGCAGCAGTGCCTAAACCTGTGGAGAACGTTATTTGCCGGGCCGTCCTGCATTTAGGTTTCGTCGATGTGAAGGGGTGGTCGTGGCTAGCGGAGTCTAAACAAATATATATATGTACGTATACACATGAAAAATGGTTGCTTGTGTACGGAATATCAACGTGAACTGCAGCAAAAGGACAGAGCCGCCCATGTCGCCATATCTTTAAAAGGTCTGAAGCAGTCCACGTAATGATTTCTTACACCGTGACCATTTTTTTAATTATAGTGAAGTCTTGAATGTCCCCACAAACCACGACGACCCCTTCACTGCCCCCCCCCGTGCCCCCTAGCACCTGGTGGCGCATGCCACCAAAGCGAAACCCCGGTATATAAAATTGTACTCCCAAGGTAAACAAACCAATGAATAGCCGGTCTATCGTAACTCTATATTTCACCCCAAGGATGTAAAAGCGCCCACGTCGTGGTTTCTCACGAACGAATCACTATTTTGTGCGTGTGTGTGTTTTGTTGTATGTACACTCCCGTAACCCATGGACCAGCTCTCCTCACTGTCCCCCATGCCCCTCAGCACCGGGTGACCGCTATTATGAAGGACAGCCGGCTGTCGGCAGGTATGCATGAAAAGTCAATTACCACATGCTGACCCGAGGGAGTCCGTCACCAGCTCGGGCATTCCGGCGGCTTCGACCAGCGAGGCCCCCACTACACCATCGGCGCTGGTGGTCTCGTTTCGGTGATATGCGCCTTTAATATTGTTGCAACCCAGTCTTGGGTAGTCCTGGTACTTCGTATATACTTCAACAACCACACCATCCCTTGCCACGCTCCACTACGCTACAAGGCTACGCTACAAGGCTACGCTACAAGGCTGCGCTACAAGGCATCGCTACAAGGCTACGCTACAAGGCACGCCCGGCATCGTCCGTTATCTCGCCGGCTTGGCGATGCGCGGGCGGCAGTCCTGCCTCGTGCCTCTCCCACGCCCAACGCAGCACGTCTTCGGCATCGCGAACCCAGCGCCGCGTGTCGAACAGGGGGCACGTCCGACGTGCTCTCCCCAGCTTGTCTCTCAACTCATGGCGAAGCTGGTCATCCCTGTCCGTTACCGTAGTAGTGCGAGCACGGGTAAAGTAAAACACGGCGGAGGCGGTAGGGGAGAGGGGGGGGGCGGGGGAGGGGTGGCGGCGGGTGTTAGATGGGAAGAGGCGTGCTGAAAGGCGGAGCAAGCGGCTGTATCAACCAATTTATAATCAGATCGTATCAGTTAATAATCGAACCACGACAAGGAAGCGGTCGCCCACTTTCCAGAGCGCCAACGAGCGAGGTCCCTTGAGTAGGCGTGGCACACTAAACATTCCAGATAAAGTAATGAAAACATTACCATGTGTGTTGTTTTAGCGTTTTTTATTTCTAGAGTGTATTATTCCCCAAAGCACGGCCCGAGCGCGGCGGCTTCGCTGTATTTTTGTTTTCCGAAAAAAAAAAACATGCGGGATCCCCTTAACTTTACTTGGTACGGTTGGGGGTCTGAAAACACGGTAAAGGCTGCTGGCACAAGGACCTCTACTTAAAGTTTTAGTCTACAATAGTAGAATGCCAGTGTACTTATGTACCGCTCTGGACGAAAATGTAAGGACCGTTTTAGTCAATAAAATGAAGAGTAAACGGTCCGTACATTTCCGGCCAGAAAGGTACCATGTATAATATGTCCCAGCACTACTGTTGTAGGAGTACCCTGTTCCTGGATACATACAGACAGCACATAAGCTCTGAACCGTCACGCGCGCCCCGGGTGCAAGCCCGATCAAGCGTGCTGCACATTCACCATCAAAGATGGCTACATAGGAAATACCCTCTCTTGGCATTATTATACTGCTTTTAGTGTAAGAGAGCGGTCCGTCAAACCGCGGTCTCCTATTAATGTTAAGTTAATATTAATAGTATACTTGGTGAGCACCCCCGTCACCTCGCCAGCGCCTGCACCAGCCGCGTGTACTCCTCGAGGGAGTCCGTCACCAGCTCGGGCATCCCGGCGGCTTCGACGAGCGAGGCCCCCACCCTAGACGCCATCTTCACGCCTCGTAGTGTTACCATGGGCACCCCTGCCCATAGGGCATCGCAGCCCACGGTGTGGGCATTGTACAGCTGGACGTCATGGCCAGAAAATGTGGGGGAGGGGGGGGAGGGTGTACTTCGTTTTCATGCATGGCCGTAGTCGTATGACCATAGACCCTCGCACCCCTACAATGCCGGGACGGAGCGTGTCGGGTTGAGGGGGGGGGGCGTACTCATTTGTTGCTTGCCTTAGTCTGTTGACCATTGACCACGCACCCCTTTCGAGACGGAGCACCGCTCCTACTGCTAATGGAGACACCTCCGACATTTCGGAGCTCAACACGATTTTTTTTCCATATATTACAGAAAATTAGCTGTATGCTTATCTTATTATTTGACGCATTGCCACGCATCGCCTTTTGAGAACGGACAGGGGGGGGGGGGGGGAAGAAAAATGCTCAGGTAATTGGTGTTACGTCGGTAGCTGATGTTAAGTTCCGCGAATAACAAAAGGAGAACAAATTGATCGG
Organism: Saccharina japonica; assembly: GCA_008828725.1. NCBI lineage: Eukaryota > Phaeophyceae > Laminariales > Laminariaceae > Saccharina > Saccharina japonica. The sequence continues at coordinate 55,446 of MEHQ01003770.1, read as the reverse complement.
AAAAAAAAATCCGGTAAATAATAAAACGACATTTTGGTTGATGGCAGGCGGTGAATAATGTATTCTTTTGATTGTTTGATTAATGCCCTTAGGGCGGCAGTGACGGTCGGGACGAGCGCACACAAAATCTCACAGCAAAAAAAAACAAAAATGGTAGTGGTACACCTGGTACTTTTTATACTCGTGGTTCAGCGAAAAGCTAAAGCTGGTATCTAGTCCATACATGGAGCGTATGCTGCCGTGGGGATCTGTCGTGTGCTGTGGTACACCAGACCAACGTTGCAATCCAGCAACAACCTGTCTGCCTCCCCTGAAACCTCTGATTTCCCGCGCATCCCACCCGCACGCTACTGTAGGCTTGACCACAACTAGAACCACCGTTACCAACCACCCCTGAAATGAAGGCATGGGCTTTCCAATCACGTTGGCGGTTCATGCACAATAACCAAAGTTCTCTCTGAGTAACTGCTGTATATGTAGACAATTATCCCCGGGGCACTGCGCTCGTTCGCTCCCCATCTCCGACCGCGGTTGCTAAACCTTATGAACACACCACTACCAAAAATGATCCTACTCTAAATTCAAGTACTATAGTTTGTTCCCAAAACGGGGATCCACTTCTACTGTCAATGGGCTATAGCCCTCCAGCGCTTACCCTCATCAATACTCTTGCCCTCGCCCCTTACAAGGCTCTGATCACTGTTTTTTTTTTTTCCAAATTTTCAAAATGACCGCCAGAGGGCTGCTGGTACTGTATGTAAAGTACATTAAAAAAAATTGAAAATTTGGAAATGTTGAAAAAAATTGAAAACAGTGAACACGGCTTTACCCCTTGCCCCTACCCCTTTTACCCTTACCTCCCTTATCCCTTACCCTTACTAAATATTACCCCTCACCCTTACCCCTTGCTCTTACCTCTTACTCTTACCCCTTCCCCTTTTACCCCTTTACTCTTTCTTACCCCTTGCCCCTTACCCCTTACCCTTACCCTCACCCTTACCCCCCTTATCCCGTACCCTTGCTCTTACCCTTACCCTTGACCCCCCTATCCTTTACCCTTGCTCTTATCCTTACCCCTTGCTCCTTACTCCTTACCCTCCTATACCTCACCGGCGTGTCGACGAACAGGTCGGCAAGTCTGAGCCTCTGGAGGTGCTCTTCTTTCCCGACCAGCGGGGCAAATACAACGCGGTCTTCGTCTACCCCCGCAAGCCTGGCCTGCCGCCGGAGGTTGGCGCGGGCCGTTTCGCCGCCGTCCAGCAGCCACAGAACAGTCCCAGGAACGGTCCGGAGGACCTGAAGAAGGGGAGGGGGGGGGGGGGGGGGGGGGGGGGGGGGGGGGGGGGGGGGGGGGGGGGGTGAAGGGATGCAAGGTGCAAGAGGCCATCAACGATCGTGGGAGGTTGAACGGAGTAGCAAGCGGGGTGAAAAAAGGCGATTCAATAATTCATAGGCGCGCCATTAGTAGGCACGCAGTCGCAGATGGAGATAAGCTTCCGTGGAATCGAGTAACACTTCTTCGATTTTGCAATATTTTTCAAGGCTAGCCACCCAAGTATCGTACGTTTGTTTGTAGATGGACTTTTTCTGTGGCTGGTGATTCGGCGTGTGTGTCGCTTCTCGCTGGATCGTTTACTGGGCCAGGTCCCCAAACCAAAAACATGAACAACTTATACAAAATATTCGTAGCTCAGTGGGTATGATGTGCGTGTGTCGACTTTGGTCGCCGAATAAAATTCTGGGAAAAATCCCATCGGGATAAATCGATCGGACAACCACCTCGATGTTGGAGGGAGAACCGATCGGGCGATTACTTTTTGTTTTCAGGGAAAATCGACGACTCATACATCTTGGTTTTAGAGGGAAAATTGAGGGGTCAACTTGCCTTGGTTTTAGAGGGAAAGTCGATCGGACGAGAAAATCAATTTCCAAATTTGGGTGGGGGGGGGGGGGGGGGGGGGGGGGCGGGGGGGGGGGGGGGGGGGCGTACTCATTTGTTGCTTGCCTTAAGTCATTTGGCCATTGACCAAGCACCCCTTTCGAGACGGAGTACTACCGGGGAACAATGACAATAGAAACACGAAAGCGAGACGGGGTACCAGGCCGAGCCGCGCGAATGCATATGCACGCACGGTGGCGCCTGAACTGTGAAAAAGGTTCATCATGCTGCTTCCTGTAGGACGCTGGAGGTATAGGCACATACGTACTGCTGTGCGTAGTGGTACGTACTGTAGGCTGTCACTCACGCCACACGATTTTCCCCTTTTAAGCTCTTATCATACGTCGTATGGCAGAAAAAGTTTGGCAAAAAGGGAACGCAGGCGGTTCGTACGGGGGCGGGTGTCAAACCGCCTACTATAAGCTCGTTTCCCTGAAATCTTGCCCCGTCACAAAACACGTTTTTCCCCTTACACTCTTGCTTCGTATGGCAGAAGAAGAACAAAAACATGACAGAGGGGGACGCAGGCGGTTCGCGCGCGCGGGGGGTCAAAAACTCCTTTTACAGCTGATTGTCCTGAAATGTCGCCGGTGGTCACAAAGACAGGCTGAAACAATAAAACAAGAAGCGAATACTCGTACATGGAAGGAAACAAACAAATACGTGCAAAACAATACGTGCACCCCCGCGGTACCAGTACGCAAGGGAACTACTGTAATGTAGTACTGCCGAGCTGTGGTATACTGCCATCCAGTAACACTTGCAACAACAACAAAAAACACCACGACCATATCCATGCTTACACGTAAACCCGAAAAAAGAATACAACTCGTACTGTCACCCGTGCTGGTGTTTGCAGTAGGGTTCGAACCCCGGCTGGTGTACGTATTACAAACGGCGTTTTCTTTTCTGAGTCTTGTTTTCTTCTTTTTCTTTTTCTGGGGGTCTTCCTTCCGTCGAAAGTGTGAGTCGGGGGGAAAAAAACTTTAAAAATCGACGAGCAGAAGGTTTGCTGAACCCTATAATATGTGCCATCAAAACAAAGGAAGCTACCGGGGGACGGGAGGGGAAGACACCTTTTGCAACCACACGGCTTATACAGAAGGCCGTTAAGGGTAATACCTTCCACGAGTTTGAGCTGGAAGTGAAAGTGATGACTACGAACAACCTCGAGACTACGGATACACACAAAAACAAAAACAAAAAACATTTGAGGCTACGGGCCCATCTCTTCCACGCGATGGCATACCTCCATCCAGGCCCCAAACGTGTGCGGGTCTATCTTGTGCAGGCGGTTAAAGTTGCAAAGCACCACGCCTCCCGCGCCCCCCCCCGCCGCCCGGATCTCTTCTCCGCCGCCGCCACCGCCGCCGCCGCCGCCGCCGCCGCTCCCTTCCTGCGCAGCCTCCCGCCCCTCTCGTTTCGGCGGTTGATCGCGGTTATCTCGCTGGTCGCTGGGACGCACGCGGGGTGCTTGGAGCGGGTCACCGACGGGGTGGTCGCCGTTGTCTGGGAGGACTGCTCGCTGCGGTGGCAGGCCGTAATCCGATCGGTTCGGCGCGGGGTCGTCTATCACCGCCGTCTCGCTCTGTCGGTAGTCGTTGACGAAGTAGCAGTTCGGCATCTCCAATACCTAGGTCCATGCGTTGGTGGTGGCAGGCCGAGGGAGGCGCCGCGGAGTGGCGACGAAAAAAAGGCGCGGTGTGTAAGGTCAACACTAGTGTTATGTACTGCTAAAACTTGCCGCTATTTCTGACTACGGCTACCACTACTACTACTACTTCTACTACTACTGCTACTAACTACTACTGCTACTACTACGACTACTACTACTACTACTACTACTACTACTACTACTACTACTTAATACTACAAGTATCATATATACATACTTCGCATATATTTTAATAGCAACACGTAACAATATCAACAGCGGCAACAGATCACCACCAACCTTCTCGGCGTAAAAACGCCTCATTTCCGTCGGTATGACGACGCCGTCGGCAAGCAGATAGTCCACCATGTCCGCGGACCCCATGGTGCCCGGAAACCCCATGTAGCTCACGGCAACCGCCGCGGGGCCCAGGGCGAAGATGTCAGCGCTCTTCGCCGTTCCCGCGTACCCGTTAAGGTTCACCAAGACACCCACGCTGCCAATGTCGACAGGCCATACAAATCAATGTATTCGGGGGGGGTTATCGGGAGAGCGGGGCGGGGGGGCGGCGTGGTTATGAATGGAGCGCCCTTTCTTGTACTGTGAACCGGGGTTATCTAAACCTAAGGTGCGCCGCCTCTCATCATACCAATTCACATTTTTCCGGTGGCGGGTTATTGGGAGAGCGGGGGGGGGGGGGTGGTACTCAAGTCGTGAACGGCCGTAAGCCCAATATGACCATAGACCTCGCATCCCTACAATGCCGGGACGGAGACGTTGGGTTTCACCAAACCAAGGCAGACAAGCGGGGGGGGGGCGTGGTTATTATGAATGGGGCGTGCTTTATTCTACGTTTCTTGCACGGTGAACGGGCGATGTTTTTGAAATAAAAAAAATGTGTTTAAAATAAAAAAATTAAAAAAAAACGTGAGATCGAGGATTTCGTCGAAGCTCATCTTTGAAAGCTGAGTGTGATACTTCGTATGGTGAACGAGCGTTCTGGAAGCTTACGGGTGCGCCGCCTCTATCACATACGGCTACGTATGTATCGAGGGAGCAAGCAACAGCCGCAGAGTTTACCGACGCACGCCGGTGAGTACGGCAGATATTTCAGGAGGGAGGTGTCCGTAGGCCGCCTACTATTACGGAGGACCATAGCAAATAGGACCTATGGTGCACACAAAAACCTAGATACTTACCTATTTTCGCTAACAAAATTTGGTCCTATTCACTATGGTCGCCCGTAATAGACAGAGAACGAAGGACAACACGGTGGTGTGGCAACGACAACCTGTGTACATAGCGGGGTGTGGGGAAGGGAAACGGGGAAAGGAAAAGGGAACAGGAGGAGCGGCCAAGCCGGGGAAGAAACAAAAGCGAGCGAGCCACACAACAACGGCCCTGAAATTTCGTGCAAAAAAAATGTAATTTTTGTTCGACCTCTCCCAGTGCAGTACGGAGCACCCACACGCACGCATGCACGCACGCACACAACATACATTCACACCCGAACACGCAGACGCCCACACGCGTACCGTATAACACGGAAGGAAGCACACCCCGGTGATACAAATTTGACCTTTGAAAATATGATCACCGGGTGTGCTGTTGTAGGGGGGTGTGGTATCTAGCGTATGCCCGGTGATAACCACCATGCACGGTAGCCCCACAGCTACGAGGGGGTGTGGTATTGAGGGGGTGTGCTAACGAAAGTGATACTTGCCACGTAAGGAGCGCTACTAAACCCCCTTAATGCCACTACCGTTAGAAATTATGACGAGATATATTCATCCTACGTAGTGTTAATAACCCGGCGCCGGTGGCTGGGGCGTAGGGCACAGTAGGATGAGTGGTATCAAGTGTTGTGGATGAATGGTATCCATCAGGCGGTGTGATAATTTTGGCGTTTAATGCTGTTTCCAGACGCACCTCCGTATAGGGGGTGTGGTATTCAACGTACCCCCGGTGATAAAGCGACGATAAAAAAAGCAGCCCAAAACGTACATCACCGGGTGTGCTCACGTAGGGGGGTGTGGTATCTGAGGGGGGTGTGCTTTCTCTCGGGTTAAACGGTACACACCCAGCCCTAGCCACGCCCACACCCATGCCCACGCTTTCTCTCTCACACACACAACATCGCACACAGAGTACGATTACCAACGATTCACCGCCGGGGGAGGGCACCTCGCACCGGCTGTACAGCAGTACAAGACACCGTGATACATACAATATACAAAAGCCGGACATGGATGGCATAGGCGGCGTATTCGTTGTTTCGGTGAGCAGGAAAAACTGGCGCAGATCACCACGCGCGCGCACCGACACCCTTAACGCCCGAACCGCGGCAAAGCGGCTCCCGTCAATCGCGTTCATACAACACCCTCCTTCATCCCCAAAGAGCTCGCTCTCGTATACACAGCATGATACACCCACGTCGTCCCTACACGCAACACCAATGGGAGGGAGTCTATGCGGTTCTCAGGAATTTTCCTGTCGGAATTTTCCTGCGCGGTGCGGTGAGGTACGATGCGCTTGTCTGTCCTCACCCGTCCTCCGAGATAGCGGTCGCCGCCTCTAGGGCAGTGAGCGCGCTGAGGTCGCGGAAGTGCTCCACCTCTCCCTCCATCCTCCGCCTCTGCGCCGAGCCGTCATTGGGGTTGAGAGCGTACAGGAACACCTCGAATTGGTCCCGATCGATCATCCCGAACGTGCTCTAATGAGAGAAAGAGAGGGGAGGGAGGGGACGGGAGGCGTCGAGAGGGGGGGGGGGGGGGGAAAAAGAGAGAGAGAGAGAGAGAGAGAGCACGCGCAAGACAGAGGGAGAAGGGGGAGGGGGTGGGGGATGGACAATGGAGAAGGGGGGGGGGGGATAGAGGGACATAGTAAGACAATTGATAAAGAGAAAGAGACCATGCGAGGGCGTATGAATGACGATGGAGGCGAGACACCAAGCGCTGAGAGCTATTTCCATGTGCGTTGCAGATCACAAAGCTATTGCACGGGCATTTTTTCAGGCCTTTGGCTGGCGTTGGAGCTACTGGCTGAGTCTACATATACCCTGAGCGCCCGGTTGCGGGAAAAAAAAAAGCCGCATACCTCTCGAGAGAGCACCAGAAGGGGCCACGGAGCAGGCGTTTCGCGCACGACCAATGCTATGCACGCACCGTCCGCGCGCCGGGCGAACCCTCAACTATTGCAACACGCTCAACTTTCTCTTGCCTGCATCAGATGCGTTAGAGGGTGGGTCCCCATCAGGTCTCCGCTGACATACCCAAGTCGCACCCTGCCCCGAGAATCCCGCGAGGAACCCTCAGCCAGCGGTCTCGGTCTCCGCCGCCGCCACTGTCGCGGCCGCCCTTCTCCACCCCCCGCCTCTTGCTTAACCCCGTTCGTCCCCGCCGCCTCAGCCAGAACCCCCCTGGACTGCTGCTGCGCCACCGCGAAGCAATCGCCGATAGATAGGGGTGCGCTGAGAGAGTCGAACGGGTGAAGGGCTGGTCGGGACACGTCGCCCCGATCGCTCGCATCAGGGGCTGCTTCGGCAGAAGAAGCGGCGTCAGAAGCGGCGGCGGCGGCGGCAAGACTGGGATTCTCGGCAGGTCCACCGTTCACAGCGACCGTTGCCGTTGCAGCGGTTATCTCATTTCCAACGCGGGCCGGTGCTGCCCTTGCAGTTTCAATCACAGAATCCTCAATGGCAGTAGTCTCGCCGGCAGCGCCTCCTCCAGTCTCGTTAACAACCCCCGTCTCGGTTTCCGACAACAGAGAAGCGTCTCGTCCCTGCTTCTCCCCAGGAAGCAACTCTAGCCCCAGCAACATATCTCGATCATTGCCATGCAGCGGTGGTGGCGGCGGCGGCCGCGGCGATGATGACGTTATTGATACCCCCCCTCCAGACCCTCCCATACTCCCGCCCACCACCCCTCCCTCCCCTCCTCCTCCGTCTTCCTCCCCTTCCTCACCGGGCCTCCCCCCCCCCCTTCCTCGCCGTCGCCGTACCGCGCCCCTAAGAGCGCGAGCCTCAGCGTCCCAGTCGTCCCACTCGCACAGAGCGGCGTGGCACTTGAACAGCGCCACCGCCCAGCGGTCTGTCCGGGCGCTGTCGGTCGCCTGCCCGGACGCAGGGCTCGCTGAGGCGACGAGCTCGAGGCAGCGGCGGTAGCACGCGGCAGCCTCGGCGGGACGGCCGGAGTCGACGCTAAGCGCGGCCAGGCCCTCGTGGAGGTCGACGTTTGTTGGGTCGGCCTGGTGCGCGGCGAGGTGGCAGAGAGGGGAGGGGGGGGGGGAAGGGAAGGAGGGAGGGAGGGAGGGAGGGAGGAAGGGCAACTTTCTGAATGTTACCGATAACGTCGTGTCATGCTAAGGGAAAAAAACACAAACAGGGCTGTTCCGGATCAGGTCAAACCTCACGGGTCGGGTCGGGTCTGATCCGACCCGGTCCGCGAAGATATTCAGACGTCTTGACCTGATCCCACCCGACTTGCGAGATTTTGAAAGCCTGCTGACCCGACCCGATCCGCGAAATTTGAAAACCTCCTGATCCGACCCGGCCCGTGAGATTTCGACTGAGCCGTGAGATGCGGGTCGTGTAGCGGGTCGGGTCACCTTGACCCGCAAGAAAAATGATCCCGTCCCGCAGGTTCGACCCACGGATCGACGATTAATAATAATAAAAAAATACCTGGTACTGTTGTTGTACCCCACAATGTGATATTATATGTGGCCTAGCTGTACGTAGTGGATATGGGGTACTGTTTTTGTACCCCACAATGTGATATTATATGTGGCCTAGCTGTACGTAGTGGATATGGATGGATATGCACATGAATACTCGTAGATAGTTTTGGCGTTTGAATATGACACCAAAGATGTATCGGCACGAGAGAGGCCTTCCGCTAACAAGCGTGAAGGTTTTGAAGTGTCGGATCCGCGGGCAGAATCCACGGTTCCGACCTTCGAGTCAGCGAAAAGACCCTCGCGGGTCAAGGTGGACCAACCCGCGACATATTTCGTATCTCATGGGCCATGACCCGACCAGACCCGTGAGATTGTTAGATTTTCAAACCTGACTCGACCCGACCCGACCCGACCCGACCCTACCCTACCCTACCCGACCCGACCCGGCGCGACGTGACCCAACCCGACCCGTGTGGTTTGGAACACCTCCTGACCCGAACCGACCCGACCCGACCCGCGAGATTTTGAACACGTCTTCACCCGAACCGACCCGACTCGTGAGATTTCGTACACCTCTTGACCACCCGACCCGACCCGTGAGATTCTGAAAACTCCTGACCCGGCCCGCAGGTCATGATCCACAGCCCTGAAAAAAACGAAACCAAAAACGGCACGCCCTGCTCAGGCCCTGCTTGTGAATGTTTTTCTCGGAACCTTGTGCTTGGTTCACTGCTGTGCTGCACCAGGCATGCTGTAACCATTTCCTGTAACCGCTGGAAAAAAAAACACACACCTACGTACATATATATATAATCTATCGTCTAACATATATACCAGGTACAGGAGCATAACCATTGCCATGTCTGGTGTCTGGTCCCGTATCGTCCTCGTCGAGGCTTGAACCACCCCCTTTCCCGGTCGCACGAGCCTGCCCTATAATACGAGTACCATAACGTCACCAGCAAAGCCACCAGGAGGCAGAACACACGACCCAACGAGTGCACCACCGAACAGCAAAGCACTCGGAGGCAGCAGCAGCAGCAGCAGCAGCAGCAGCAGCAGCAGCAGCAGCAGCAGCAGCAGCAGCAGCGTAGAGGCAGTAGTAGCAGAGACTCACCTCGATCTCCGCCCTGTAGTACTCGAGGAACCCGTCCTTCACTCCAGGACACAGCGAGTCTATCTCGAACGCAGCGACGAGGCTGTTGAACCCATCGCCTCGCTTTCCTTGCCGAACCAGAGCTCGACCAAGCTCTGCTTTGCACATGGCCGAGCGCGGGGCCAAGTCCACAGCGCGCTGGAACTGCTGCTTGGCAGACGCGAGGTCTCCAGCTAAGGTGTGCCGGCGGCCAAAGGCGAGCAGGTCCTCCACGCTTGTAGTGATCTTATCCTCGTGTTCATGGGGTTGCATGGGTTCCGTGTGAGGGTTGTCTCCGTCTAGGGGTGGAATGGACAACGCAGGTGCTGCTGCTCGAGGAGGTCGTCGATGGTTGACCATGTGTCGAACTGCAGGTGCAACCTGACTGCTGTGAGTGGCCCATGCCCACGCAGACGCTGCCGCGGACAGAGGCATAGCGAGGGTGGTTGGAGGAAGAAAACATAGGGCCTTCATCAACGAGTTGAAGAGGGGTGCTCACAGCAGATAAAACAATCAGGCTTGCCCCCGAGTAGACATCCCACCCAACATACTAGGAACACCAAGCTGTTGGGTTTTTCCGTTTCACCCGATCTTCCGGGGGGAGCACACTGCCCGTGGCATAGGCGTGCGCTGCAAAGGACTTCATCGCCTTACGGAACAACGGCTCTGTGCACGACCGAGTTCGGAAGAGAAGGCTACTACTGCTGTGGGCACCAGAGGGGACAGACACGGGGAGTGAGCGGCCGTTTCAGCGACGAAGTTTTGTGGGGCGGCTCTTCAGCCTTGAGTTAACCCAAGGGCAAAAAAGTGAAAGATATCTTCACGCGCGAGGGCAGGCAGACCCACTCTCAGCGTATCATCGGCGATCTCGTCACAGCCAGCGGTCGGATCGCAAACTAGCACACTCGGTGGAGGATACCGGCTGGAATTCGACGTGGTCTCGGCTTCGAGTTTCCCAGCGCCCGCGACGTAAAGTAGTAGATACCTTTTGAGGAGGGGGATCAAACCATTTTTGCTTGACACCTGATACCTGGTACCTGGTACCCGCACACAGAGAGCATGTCGAGCGTTGCCAGGCGTTGCGCGGCTTCCTCTCTGTCGGCACTTGGGACGGTTTTTCTGCTGAGATCCTGCGGAGCCTTTGTTGTGCCCCCAACCGGTTCTGGCACGCGAGGGACCCTCGTAGGCAATCAGGCACCGGGCCACGGGTCCGCGTTCGGCGGGCTGGGCTCGGAACGGAAGAAGACGGCGGATAGGGCGGCGCTGCCCGGCCGGGCTCTAGGCGGGACGAGTAGCAGCTTCGCGCCCGAGGAAGGCTTTTTAGTGGGCGATGACGAAAAAGGAGAAGAAGGAGAGGAGGCAGGGAGAGCGGCGATGGCAGCGGCATTGGCCGATATGGAGAAACGTGAAGGGGGGGGGAGAGGGGGCGGAAGGGGCGGGGGGCAAAGAGGGGGGGGTTGGGAGGGGTGGGGGGAGGGGGGAGGAAGGCGTTGGAGGGACGGGTTTCGAAATGTGCGGGGGGCTGTCTCGCGGGTCTGGACCAGAGGCGACTCGCCAAAGGCAGCAGCAGCAGCAGGGGGAGGAGACCAGGTGCTGATTGTTACCGCAACGAGTACGTACGAGCACTGGGTACTGCTGTAGAGTGCACAGCGCAGTAGTAGATAAAGCAGAACACAGGATGGCTCGAGTTTTTTCATTTCTCCCCCCGAGTGCATGATGTTAGCTTTTGAACCAGTTTACACCGCAGCTTTTCTGTCGGCGAAATATCACTATCACCTATTACAGTAGTAACAGCAAACGCCAACACGAGCCAGCCTGAAAAAAAAACTTTTTGGCTACGTACGTACGTACAAGTATTAATAGTACGCCTATGATACGTACTACAAGAAGCTTTTAACGATATCGTACGTATTGTCCCTACAGTAGTTTCTTTCTCGCGCCCCCCTCACATACGGAGGACCACAGTAAATAGAACCTACGTCACACACAAAAGCCTATATACTTACCTATTTTTACCAACATAAATTGGTCCTATTTACTATGGCCCCCAGTAACAGTGGGTCTCGGAAAATGAGCTATTATACCAGGTACTGCTGTGATGAGATAACAGATCATCACCATCATCATGCATGCTCATTTTTGTGAATTCATCATGCAGGGAGCCCTTACGCCCAAGAGAGTCTCGTCCACCACTTCCTTCAGAATCGGGGGGGGGTCTCCACTACAGCAACAAGGCGTATCAACCACCGCTCTGCTGTGAAAAACCCTTCCTCTTGTTCTGGCAGTCAAGTACACAAACAGCAGTAGTGCGCACCAGATACGCGTTGTATGAATAATTCCATACATCATGAAGATGCCTGGATCGTTCGCTGTCTCTCCCCCCGCCCCTCCAGCTTTAAGTGAATAATAGCCGAGACAAAAATGTTGTGGAGTGAGCCTAACGCGAAATTCCACATTTCCAGCGTTAATATATATATTTTTCGGGTATACCAGTGTACAGCGTACCGTTATCAAGATCACGTTTGCCACCCTCCAATGTGCAAGCATGATAGTGAACGTCGATCACGGCTGCGAAAAATCACTACGGTAAAAATAAACTTAAAATAGTACCGGTATAGACAGTAATCAAGCTTTCGAACACCTGCGCGCATGTTATCACTCAGCAGTGTACAAAAAGCCAAGCTTCTCAAACTAATAAAAAAACAGGCGCAGAATTGGAGAGGCTCACCAACTATGACGCCCACCAGAGTGACGATGAGCGGAAAATGGATAAAATACACGTACAGTAGATGTAAACACGACGAGGGTGCCCGTTTTATGCCTAGTGTGACCCCTTATATCCTGGTCGCGACTCATAGTAAGCAGTACCAGGTCTCGTAGTCGTGAAATGTATACAACACGAGAGGTTATGGTCGATGACGGACGATTCGGCGTCTCTCCTTCCCGCGTGCCGTTTAACAAACAACAACAACAACAGCAGCAGCAGCAGCAGCAGCAGCAGCAGCAGCAGCAGCCGCACCAGCAGCAGCAGCACCAGCACCAGCAGCACCAGCACCAGCAGCACCAGCAGCACCAGCAGCAGCAGCACCAGCACCAGCAGCACCACCAGCAGCAGCAGCACCACCACCAGTACCAGCACCAGCAGCAGCAGCACCAGTACCAGCACCAGCAGCACCAGCAGCAGGAGGTAGGGGAGGAGGAGGCGGCAAGGACATCGGCAGCAGCGGCCTCTCCCCTGGCCAGCCACGAGCTGCCCCCGGGCGGCAGGATGATGGTGCCTGGCATCGTGAAGGCGGACACCGGAGACGTGCCGCGTCTGCTGCACGGGATGCTGGAAAACGACGACTTCGACCGTGAACAGCGGGTTATGATCCTCACGGCCGACACCGGCAGAGACCACTATGCAACAGCAGAGGTTAGTCGGCCAACCTGTAGCTATCTACCGGTACGGCAGTAAGTGAGTCTCCTTCTCGGCACGTGTTTCACATGGCTGGCTGAAGAATTAGTTGCTTTTTCCCGCCCTATGCGACCAGTGCTCAGTCCATACCGCACCGGCCAGTCTACGTATTCCTGTTGTGCCACTGGTGTGCGCTCTAGTGTAGGTTTTTGTTTAAACGTTGTTTGTTGTATTCCCCCCATTGTCTAATATACATTAATAAAAAATGCCTTCTATCTACAGGAGCTAAGCGTTTGTATCTGCCCCCCCCCCCCCTCACGCAACCAACTGTTACTACACAAGAAAAATGCTGCTCTTTCTTTTTTCCCGGTCACTAGCTAACGCTGCCAGACAGTAATGTTAGCCACTTCAGCAGCTCTACTGGCACAGAGGTCGTCTTGGTGGGTTCTCTTAATCTCGCCCCACGCCACCGCCTCGGTACATGACGCAGGCAATCTCAGCTCACCTTGCCATGCGTACCTGCTCATTATTAAATGTATGTATCGAGTCATTGTTGGTGGAGTATGGGAGTCCCCACGAACTGAAGCTCCCCTCCCCCCCTCCCCCACTCCGCTCATGCGCTCTGCTTGGTTGTTGTTGCGGCTCTTAGGGCGGGAGTTGCACGAGCTCAACCCCTGCATGATCGTCGTGGACATCGTGGACATCTGGACAGAGCACTCACCATTGCTTACCGACATACTCGTGGGATCGCTCCAGTCCATCGCGGAGAACTCTCGCGTCTGCAGGGGGCTGTGGGGGCTCAGCCGATTCTCGCCGGCTCGCAAGATTGCCGATGTGAGTCACGGGAGGGAAAGGGAGAGAGAGAGAGAGAGAGAGAGAGAGAGAGAGAGAGAGAGAGAGAGAGAGAGAGAGAGAGAGAAAGCAGAAGCCCGGAGTAGAGTGTCACGTGTTTTTTTTTTTCTTGCCGAAGAGGTGTTGGAGTGTTGGAGTATGCCTGGTATACGCTGCGCCTTCCTTACGCACGGTAGGTGGGGGAGAGAGGCCACGACAATATCGCCGAGATACGATTTCTTGCGCCTGCTTTGGTTTAACGATACTAGTTCGGGTATTCGTGATATGGTATGGTATGGTATGCATGCTGGTCTGATAAGGCCGAAATGGAATTCGCTGCAAAATGTTGCTTGGTATCTATGTATGTACTGCCTTTTTTTGTCTGCCCTCTTTCAGGAAAGAGTACACGTGTATTCGGTCACCACGTGCATGTACCAGGGGCAACACAGTCTGCTGCCACCCGAGTTGACCACTGCTGTACGTATACGACGTGTACGGGTATTATATTCTAGGACACTTGTCAGGTTCGCTGGAATGATCCGTCGAAACACGGCCGCTACACGCGATGCAACTGCCGTGGGAAGCGTGACGTCGAAAACAAAAAGGTCACCACCACCACCTTCGCCGGCGTAGGTGCTGTTGTTGTAGCAGTACTACATACAATAGTGGCACGGTCGATAGTGTTGCCTTGAATGGCACGCTGTACAATTAATAGCCAGCATTACCGCCACAGCAGCAGCAGCAGCAGCAGCAGCAGTGTGAAGTGTTAGACCGTCGCAAAATACCAACTCGAAGCTTGTTGAGCAGTAGTCGGGATGAGTAGGCAGGCACCAGTGCACCAGTACCAGTGCACCGTCGCCAGCGCACCAGTACCAATGCACAGCAGTCACGAGAGATAGACGCAAATCGAATGTCCTTTCCCGTGCCCCTTTTCCTGGTCTGCGTTTCTCAGGAGTTCATGAACATGCGGTGCCACAAGCGAATCCGATCGGTCTTCGAACACGGCAAGCCGGACCTGGTGGTGTCGGTCCACCCCACGTGCCAGGAGGTCCCGCTCCGCGTGTTGAGGAAGATGGGCGGCGGCACCAGGAGCATCCCGTTCGTGACCGTGGTAACGGATCTCGCAGGGACGCACCCCACTTGGTGAGCAAGCTAAGACACAAAAAAAATAATACAGTAGAATAATGCTAAAAACAAAATAATGGTAGTACATAATATCATTATAGTGCTAAGTACAAGTAGTTCAGCAGGTGAGCAAGCGTTACTTAACTACGACACTAAACATAATAGAATAATGCTAAACATAGTAGAATAATACTAAAAATAATAGAATTATACTAAAAATAATGAATGGTACTACACAACATAATGGTAGTACATAATCTAATGGTAGTGCATAATATAATAATAGTGACAAGTACAAGTAGTTCAACAGGTTAATTGTCACTTCTGCTATTTAATAGCGCAGGGGGTGGGGTTTGAATCTCGGTGGGATTAAAATCACCAAGGGGTATTTTATACGGTGTAATACTTCCTGTGTCTTTTCTTGTGTCACTGAAAGCGCAAAAGCGTGTGTGAGTTAAGCAAAATCAATGAAATTGAGACCGAAAATCGACGAGCAGTGGGAATGCTGCATGCACCCTACGCGCAATAAAAATGATTGGCATGTATCGGGGGGGGGGGGGGGGGTGATTCCGGCAGCACTTCCGGCCGCAGTTTCGTGCCCCGGGGG
>MEHQ01003770.1:16766-28950 GCA_008828725.1 Saccharina japonica | reverse complement strand
GGGGGGGGAGGGGGGGGGGGGGGGGGGAGGGGGGGGGGGGGTAAGGGACGAAGGTGTATTTCAGGAAGGTGCAGGTGCCCACAACAACAACAGCAGCTTTACCTTGTGAGCAAATGTATCGTTCTCACGCGTTGTACGCATCTCCTCAAAGGTTTCCGCGTCCCAGCGATTGGCCATTGGTCTGCAGCTAGTTCGTCTATCATGCGTCCGCCTAACACTGCTGTATACAGTTAGTTGCCGGCTACTGCGAATCGTTCTTCGACGTATGCTACGGGTGGAGGTGCACCCTGTTTTTTTTTCTGCCTTCGAAGGGTGGTGGCTTGAGGACCTCTATACCTCACCCCCCCCCCCAAAAAAACTGATTTTGGCAGAAAATAAAAGTGATACGACACATACCTAATAAAACAACCAATCCCATGGCTTAAGGGCCTGTTTTAACAAAGAAGAAAAAAAAATCAATTTGGAAAAAAAAAAAAATCAAATCCGCTTTTCATTGGTCAACACACGCACCAGCGCCAAAGATTAGGATCTTGGGGCATACTTTTTGGTGTTGGTGCGTGTGTTGACCAATGAAGAGCGAATTTGAATTTTTATTTTTCCAAATTGAATTTATTTTAGGGCCCGTTTTAACGAAGAAAAAAACAATTCAAATAGGAAAAAAAAAAAATCAAATCCGCTTTTCATTGGTCAGAACCCGCACCACCACCCAAGATTATACCCCAAGATCCTGATCTTTGGTGCTGGTGCGTGTGTTGACCAATGAAAAGCGTATTTGAATTTTTTTTTTCCAAATTGAATTTATTTTGTACTCGTTAATATGGGCCCTTATACTCGTTAATATGGGCCCTAATAAGCTTAAAAATGATTTTTTTTTTTTTTTAACACCGACGAGTTTGGGTGAAGGAGCCCCTCCCTGCCTGTCTTCCAGAACACGTTTCAACCAAAAAAAGGTATACCTTATGCCTCTATTGTAGCAGGCTTCCTTCGCTTGTCGTCGCCTCCCGAGCGATCGGCGCACACAAAAAGTTGACCAATGAAGAGCGAATTTGAATTTTTATTTTTCCAAATTGAATTTATTTTAGGGCCCGTTTTAACGAAGAAAAAAACAATTCAAATAGGAAAAAAAAAAAATCAAATCCGCTTTTCATTGGTCAGAACCCGCACCACCACCCAAGATTATACCCCAAGATCCTAATCTTTGGTGCTGGTGCGTGTGTTGACCAATGAAAAGCGTATTTGAATTTTTTTTTTCCAAATTGAATTTATTTTGTACTCGTTAATATGGGCCCTTATACTCGTTAATATGGGCCCTAATAAGCTTAAAAATGATTTTTTTTTTTTTTTAACACCGACGAGTTTGGGTGAAGGAGCCCCTCCCTGCCTGTCTTCCAGAACACGTTTCAACCAAAAAAAGGTATACCTTATGCCTCTATTGTAGCAGGCTTCCTTCGCTTGTCGTCGCCTCCCGAGCGATCGGCGCACACAAAAACAACCACTTTTTTTTTTTTGTCTCCCATGTGTTTGAGCCCGTTTTTTTTTTTTCTTGTCCGACCCGCTGCTTGCGTGTGACGTCTGTGGCTTGACGACTGACTGCGCTTTTTCTTACGATGCCGTGCCATGTCATGCCGTGGGCGATGGGACTGGGGGGTGGGTCTGCTGATTTCTTGCCCTTTTCCACAGGTTGTCGTCGTTAGCAGGCGCAACAGGGCAGCCGAGGCTTCCCTGGAGAGCATGGACTGGGCGCCTAACGTCCACGTGCACGTAAAGGTTAGCCGCAGAGCTCTAACCCCCAACTAGCGTTTTGTTTTCTCTAGAAGCGATATGTTACACATATATAGCATTGCGCTTAACAACGAAAACGTTCTTTCAAAATATAGAATTGTTGGGAAAGTCCTTCGAGATACACCAGGTATAACTGGTACCAGATAGGCGTTGTGTGGCGGAGCTTCCTATTTTGAAGAGGACGAATTCAGAAAAAAAAAAGAAGAAAGGGACTGCAGTTTTCCTATGGGTCCGTGGTTTTGAAAGGAAGTATTCGATTGGTCGAAAAAAACTTTGGCGTCGTACGACGTCATCCAAGTTACTGATGTCACACCTATTTTTCGGGGTGGTTTGGCTGTGGAAGGACTTCAACTTTTGGGGAAAAAACGTCGAGGGAAAAATTCCCGAATTTTCTGACTGAACGATGTCGAAGATTGAGTTTCATGTGTCTACATTTACTTCATGGATGTGGCCAAGAAAAAAATGGCATTGCTATTTTGTGGGCACGAAACCACCGGACTGCGACGTTCTAAATATAGGAGCGCCGAAAAAAATAAAGCTTCAAAGTTCGTTTTTGCTTCTCCTTCATTTACGCCTTGCTTTCGGTCACGCACCTACACCGAGGTTGCCACATGCCTGCGTTGCACCAATCGGAGCGCGGCGTGCTTTCACCTACTGCTGCTGTGCCCTACGATCTGAAACACCCCCCCCCATGTTTTCGCTTTTACGGTCGCGCCGCGCATCCCTCCTGCTGCGATGTCCTCTTCGCAAAGAGCTACATTTGGAACATGGACGCATGGATGGGAGCAGTTGACTGTATCGTCACTAGGGCCGGCTCGATCGTCATTGCCGAGGCCATGGCTCGAGGACTTCCTATTATGCTTAGCGGCTTCTCCCCGGGCCAGGAGGTAGGCTAATGGGTGACGCGATCGCTTTCTTACGTCCCTGTATTTAGCACATGTGTGGTATACTTCGTATGTATATATCAGGGCATTAAATAGGTGTTGCGCTGGCGCAAAATTTGGTCCAAATGACTGTTTTGCGCAACAGTCGCCGTGAGGCTGGTTGCGCGCAGCGCAACACGCGTTTTTGGGGGCGCAACATTTTTTGCCGCAGGCGAATGATTTTGTTGCGCGTTTATAGGATAGAAAGTTTTTTTGGGTTTTTTTTTTTTGTTTTTCAATACTTAGCCGTAATTGAACGTCTTTCAGGCCCCTTGTCCTATTCGCTATAGTCGACAACAAAATTAGGCACCTTTTACTATTTGCCGTAGGCTCTTATTCTGTTTGAGGCACTTTTTCCTATTCGTCGTAGCCAAAAATAAAATAAAAGGCTTTTTACTTAGTTTTGAGGCGTATATTCGCGCATAGATCTCCTTTTTTTCGTCTCCGGCGGCCCTCCGGGGGCCCTCCCGGGGGGCCCTCCGAGGGCCCCTGCGGGGGGCCCTGCGGGGGGCTTGCGCGCCTACAGCGCGCAACACGCGCCTCAGGCGTGTTGCGTCGCATGTTGCGCTGCGCGCAACAGTCGCCGAACCACTTATTAATGCCCTGGTATATATTATATATATCATACAAGGGGGGCTTCGCCGCGGCGGGCTGACGCCCGCCTGCGGCTTCGCGCAATTCCCGTAACGGCGAAGAATAGAGGTAGGAATACTAAAAAATAAGCTTAATTAGGGCGAACAAAAGCGAATTTACTGCCAAGGGGTGTACAGTAATACAGGACATCTATAATGAGAAACAATAAATATAACCCAGGCTGGGTTTCTGTTTTTTTTCCAGAGGGTGCGTCCTACACTAACTTCATAGAACGGTTCCCGGATTTCTTATTTCCTTGGAAATATTAGGCTGGGTTCTTATCATTGTCCTGTACTGATGAATTTCAACAACAATTTTTCATTCGTACCGCACGAGTATGTATTATTCATATATAATAAAAACATATTGATGGTAAGTGATACTGTATCGAAGAACACCTGGAGTGGCAGGTGTGTACAATGACGAACAGCAGCAGCAGCAAACAACAAACAACAGAAGGCCATTTTAATTTACACATATATACACGCATATACAGAGAGAGCCACATGCACATACCTGGTATTATATACGTACTATTAACAGTGGTACCCCGAACCATGCCAGGGCGGGGCCGGTATAATCGGGGACAAAAACAAAAATACCGAATAATAACTGGGCCACGATCCACACCCTATGATATAACGCAAAATGCGCTGATCAGGCAAGTTGACACACGCAGTTAACCACGTACCAACCGACCCACCGACACCCGCCCACCCACACCTACCCACCCACTCACGTACTCACCCACACCCACTCACTCACACCCACCCACCCAACCACCGACCCACCCACCGAACCACGTACGTACGTACGCGTACGCACCAACCGATCGACACACGCACCAACCGATCCACCCACCACCCACAACAACAACAGCAGTGTGGAATCAGTATACAGCAGCACCAGTACGTACAGCAATAATAGTAGTAGTAGCAGTAGTGGTAGTAGTAGTAGTAGTAGTAGTAGTAGTAGTAGTAGTATGTAACCCATGTACAGCAGCAACAGCAACAGCAGCAGTCCAGAAAGTATAGCAGCAAGTACGTACGTACGTAAAGCGGACAAAAAAGGCTGGGTTTCTGTTTTTTTTCCAGAGGGTGCGTCCTACACTAACTTCATAGAACGGTTCCCGGATTTCTTATTTCCTTGGAAATGTTAGGCTGAGTTCTTATCATTGTCCTGTAATGATGAATTTCAACAACAAATTTTCATTCGTACCGTACGAGTATGTATTATTCATATATAATAAAAACATATTGATGGTAAGTGATCCTGTATCGAAGAACACCTGGAGTGGCAGGTGTGTACAATGACGAACAGCAGCAGCAGCTAACAACAAACAACAGAAGGCCATTTTAATTTACACATATATACACGCATATACAGAGAGAGCCACATGCACATACCTGGTATTATATACGTACTATTAACAGTGGTACCCCGAACCATGCCAGGGCGGGGCCGGTATAATCGCGGACAAAAACAAAAATACCGAATAATAACTGGGCCACGATCCACACCCTATGATATATAACGCAAAATGTGGTCTCATAAAAATCCGGGTTCGTCGTCAACATAAAAAAACGGAATCTTTGATTATGCATGGAGAGCAGTAGCTGCGTGTAAAAGAAAAAGAGCGTGTGTGTTTTGTATGTGCGCTTTCCATATTCTTGGTAAACGTTGCTGCACAGCGCCCACCGCCCGCATGTCCACGCCCGCGAGCGCCCGCGAGGCCCTGCCCGGTACTATGTCCAGGCACACACCGACCACTATCATACTGCTGAGTACCACGCACGTATGAATACTGTACAGATATCATCGCATATTAAAAATTACCTTGTATATGATACTCTGTTGTTACTGCTTGAAGCGGTACTGGTACTCGTACATATAATACGTACGTGTATATCCGCAGTAAAAGGAGCCGGTACGATAAAATTCCGGGTTGGTCGTCTACATAAAAAAAACGGAATCTTGAATAATGCGGTTTGCGTGTAGAACAAAAAATCATGTACTGGTTGGTATGGTATGTGCACGTGACAAAAAGGGCATGTAATCCTGGAAAAATCGCAGCCCCGTGAGACATGAGTTGGGCACGGCCGAGACCGCCCTTGGCAGAGTAGGCAGAACAGGGGTCGGCGAGCACGATGAGGGAGTTGCGTGTCGCCGGGTGGACGTCATCGCCAGTTATCGTGAAAAGGGCTCAAATCTACGTCTAAGAAAAGCTGTCGAGCTCTCTCCGAGCAGCAGCTGCAATTTTGTACATGTATTTATATATCATATGTATGTGCACGGACAGCAGTCGGAATGTGGAGTCATCATTCATACATCGGTAACAGTAGTAGAGGCAGTAGTAGTGGCAATAACAACCAATGGCAACAATCAACCATCGTATATATGATAGCAGCGATAAAAACCGTAAGCAAAGAATCGTACATATCATAGCAACGAAGGTAGCAAGTAAAACGACTATTGATATCATAAGACGACGATGACACCGACGAATAAATTATCTGTGGTGGTGGAGCAACAACAAACAAACAAACAAACAAACAAACAAACAAACACACGCCTTGTTCGTTTTTTCGTTGAAAACTGAGGCTGACGGCGATTACAGAATCGGGCGGAAAACGCCTCTACTCGTAGCGTATGAAAACCACAAGTTGTTGGATGTCGACTGGCGTTGGGGGTGCTGGACCAAAATGCGACACACGAAAGTAAGGCAGGAGCTGAAGTAGGCCAGGGTTGGGGGGGGGGGGGGGGGGGGGGGGTAGCTCAATGTTGTGCACGGCCGTAGTCATATGACCATAGACTGGCATCCCTACAATGCCGGGACGGAGCGCGTTGGGTTTTCACCAACCAGGCAGACATTGCTTGCACCAAGCGCGAAACGCCGTGAGGTATTGAGCGAGTCGCATGGAGGGTGAGCTGCATCCTGCTAAGAACCGCCTCTGAGGCGGACTTGCATATGGACGACAGCTTCAATGAGTTAATTTAATTTCTGGTGTGGCCACTTCCGGAAACAGCAATGGGTTTTACTATGTAACTGCCTCGCGGACGCCTTACCATATTAACACTACGTGATACGACCATTCCCCTTGTGCGGAACAAAGGTTTCTCCACCCCGCACAAATGATCTACTCGACCGCCAAGCTTTGGTGACCGCCAAAAAAAATAACTAAAAAAACGGCACCCTGGTTGTCTAGCTCACGCAGCGAGTGGCGTGTTTTACAGCGTCGTTGCCAACCGACGCCAACCCAACCTATAAATATATCATATATTTATTGGAGGGAGGGGGGGGGTACTTCATTTTAATGCATGGCCGTAGTCGTATGACCATAGACCCTCGCATCCCTACAATGCCGGGACGGAGCATGTCGGGTTTTCACCGACCAGGCAGACATTGCTACTGCAGCACCAAGCGCGAAGCGCCGTGAGGTGTTTGTTGGGCGAGTCGCAAGAAGGGTGAGCTGAATCCTACTAAGAACCGGGGGGGGGGAGTCTACATTGCGACCCCGGATCAAAGCGGTGTCGGGAGCTCTGCTTCGGTATGGCAAAAAAAGGCCGTTATTTTATCCGCATGTCCGCACGCACACGCCGATAAACTGCAACAGCTGCTGCTGCTGCTATCAAATAATACGTGATGAAAATACTATCACAGTGCTATTACGGGGGACCATAGTAAACAGGACCAAATATTGTTAAAAATGGGTAAATATATAGGTTTTTGTGTCTACCGTAGGTTCCGTTTATATATAGGACCAAATATCATAAGTAAACATGCGTAAATATATCCCTGGTAGGGTTTTGTGTATCTCGTATGTCTTATTTACTATGCTGGTCGCCCGTATTATTAGTGCACGGCTGTAGCCCACAGAGCTTTCCTCTGTCGGTAGCGCGACATTGTTTCTCTCCTGTGATTTTTTTCTTTTTGAGGGCACGGGCCGTCATATTCCGTCCTTTAAGTTAACGCCTCTTTTATAACTACACCCACGTTTTTGGGGACAAACTACTTGAAATTAGTGTAGGATTTTTTTTTTTCCAGTACAGTGAGTACCCCGATTTAAGAGCACCCCGTGATATTAATCCTTATAGGACTGCAGTCCCGTTTTGGGGACAAACCACTCAAATTCTAAGTACTTTGTCCCCAAAATGGGACTCCAGTCCTACAAGGGGTTAAGCCAAAAACAAGCGCGCTTAACCCCTTAAGAACTGGTCCAACTTATTTGGGGACAAAATACTTGGAATTGATGTGGAAGTTTTTTTCTTCTTCAAATCTGAATGGGTTAACTACACATTGCTATCATCCGTAGTGAGCAATATATACCTGGTAGCTTTTAGTATAGGTGGGGGAAATGCGTTGTCGATTTGACGGCTCTTATGTCCCGCATGCTCTTTCTTGTCTTGGGTGCCCTTAAATAGGGGTCTTACCCAATGTAGTAAAAAAAGGGTTGGCCACTGACAAAAACGTGCAATCCAGCGGTACCCTAGCCTAGCGGGTCGCCATCTATTGCGTCTATCATAGAGCGGGTGCTGGGAACGAAACTAGAAGATGAGCACAGCCAGCTCTATTACTACTGCAGAGGACTATAGTAAATAGGACCAAATATTGTTAGTAAAAATAGGTAAACATTTAGGGTTTTGTGTCTGCCGTAGGTCCTGTTTACTACATTAGCCCACCCCGTAATAGTATGTTTCCGATAATCTCATCGGCAACCATCACCAGGTACTCGTTTACGGACCGTGAGCACAACTGCACGTCGTTGTGCCTCCTACCCACGACGACATGCCACAGCCTTCAAGACACATCCATCTATCTTCCGTGAAGGGCAAACCGTCTCGCGACAACGCAGCCTAAATATACGCGGCAACTACTGCTGCTGTACTGACAGTTCCTTTCCTTCGCTTTCCCTGGTCAACTGGCGCAATGTCTCGTCCGCAGGATGGCAACGTACCTTTTGTTGTCGAGGGAGGCTTCGGAGCCTACAGCACGGACCCTGCCACCATCGCGGGCACCGTCAGCGAGTGGCTGGGGGACGACGAACTGCTGGCTAGGACAAGCGCCGCGGCCAAGCTAGCGAGCCGAGTGATGGTGCGTCTTTCAAACACTTCCTCCGGACTCCAAACCCCAGAGCTCCAGATATACACACCATTTTCCGCAATAATTTCTCTCACGCGCGACAGAGTGACCAGTATTAAGGAGGACCATAGTAAATAGAACCTACGGTTCACACAGTAGCCTATATATTTACCTATTTTTACTCACAACATTTGGGCCTGTTTACTATGGTCCCCCTGTAATAGTACTATTATAGCAGTTAACGGCCATGGAGCCATGACGATAATAATGTATCATCAGTGGTTAACCCACCCACGAGGTCACCAGCAGAAGCTTTCAATCCGCCTGGACGGTGATCGGACGAGTACACCGAGGGAAAGCTACTGTGCAGTACAGGACACCTAATAAGAAACAGGAAACATGGTCCAGGCTGGATTTCTTATTTGAAAAGAGGGTGCTTTCTAAACTAATTTCAATTCAAGATAGCGACTCCAGAATTTCTTATTTCCCTCGAAATCTCAGCCTGGCTTTCTTATTAGCTTGTTTCTTAATAGGTGTCCTGCACTGTACCTCGTCTTTATATGATACCGCCCCCCCCACTGCTTGTTCGTTCTTATATTTCGTATACCGCAATCGAACCCAGGCGACGGATCTGATCTGCGAAGACATCGGCGAGATGCTGGTCTGCAGGGACCAGCCCGCGGAGGGGGTGAGCGGCCGCTGCAACCTCGTCATCGACACTGTTCTCGTGGGCTGACGCGCTCTTGCAGCAGCGGTGGCTCTTTCTCTCCTGCCCTCGCTCTCTTGCTTCCAGCAATAGGTTTCGCTGTTGCTTTTGCCCCGTGCTGCGAGTATTGCTTTTGCTCTTTCTTGCTGCTGCTGTTGCTCTTGCTGTTGCTTGAAGCATTCATTAGGTTTTTGTTCTAATTTTAATTTAGGTTTCGGTGTTGCTGTTGCTCTTGCTCTTTTTTGCTTCGGGTTGGTTGTTTTCTTTTTTCCGGCCCTTTTCCCTTTTCTTTTTCCTTGCCCTTTTCGTAGTTTTTTTGTTTTGTTTATTTTCCATTTTTTGTACATGTTACGTTAAATTGATTATTTTTTATTTCCTTCATTTTTTTTCTTTTTTTTTCTTGTTGTTTTGCTGTTGCTCTAGCTGTTGCTCTAGCTGTAGCTGTTGCTCCACATAGCCGTTGCTCAAATTGTTGCTCTAGCTCTAGCGTATTCTCTAGTTCTTGCGTTGGCCGACGCGGTACTACTAAGGTACAGCACGTGGCTGGAGCCAACCACCCCTGGGCGCTCATCATCACGCTGGTGTTGGCCTACAGTATTTTGCCTACACCTGGTGTCCCCGATACACCACAAGCCGAGCGGAAGACAACTTCTTACTGGTAGTTCCAATGCGTCCCAAGTGGAACGATCTTTGTTTGGGAGTGTGCTGTGATATGTACGAACGTACCAGGTAAGTAGGCATTTTCTTTTTTCAGATCCGGCTGGGAGGGATGATGATGTCACTCACGCCTCCCGGCCAGGCACCCGTCAAGCTTACAGGGCCGTACGCATGCCGTGGCGTCCACAATCAAACAGCAAAAAATGCGAAAAAAAAAGGTACCAGGTACGTACGTATACAATACGTATGATATTACATTCATTTCGCAATCTGTCAAGGAATTCATATAAACATCTACGAACGTATATCAGGTATGATACAGATTTTCCAGGAAGAATGACTGATGATGTGGTTTAGAACCGTTCGCACGTAGGACACATCATCTACAAATAAATCATCTACAGTTAGACCACCTACAGATATATCATCTACAGATACAGTAGATCATCTACAGATATATTATCTACAGATATACCATCTACAGATAGATCATGATCTAGATCATCTATAGATGTATTATCTACAGATAGATCATCTATAGATAGATCCTCTAGATCTTAGCCTGCCGTTATGAGATGCTGTGCAGGATCTGTATAGTACAGATCCAACCAGGCCAACATGTTCTAGATCATGCAGATTATACGCCCCCCACACGGCTGCATGAGCTAGATCATACAGATCATACAGATCATACAGATCAGGAATACACCTGCCCTGAAAGAACTGCGAAACCATTTAAGTGGGAATCATGATCTGCCCGATGTGTGGCATCGTTCCAACCCTCGATCACGAGTCGCCCGTCATGGATTACCTACTGAACTAATAACTACCGTAATCATGCGAAGGTTCGCACCGGGAGCGATCGCGTTTTTAAATGTTTCTACGTTGTGTGTTTTATCGCACTCCGGTGCTATCTCTCCGATGGGTGCTATCTCTCCGATGGGTGCTATCTCTCCGATGGGTGCGTTCTCTCCGATGGGGGTGCGGAAACACAATTAAATCATGCCGTTCTTCTATTTTGGCGCACCCCCGGTGTGATCTCTCCGATGGGTGCGCTGCTGAATCGAAATACACCGGGCCGTACCTGGGCAACGGTGCTGCGTAAATGACTCAAAGCTACCTGAAACGACTTGACCTACCATGCGTTGGTAAAGTACGTTTGAGAGGAGTGGCGCACTGGTGATATATCATCGGAGTATGAAATAAATGAGAATATTACCTACTACAGATCTGCTGCGGTGGCCCTCAAATTTCTATTTATGTCGGAGAGATCGCACCGGGGTGCGATCTCTCCGATGGGGGTGCGAAAACACGATTAAAAGTTTCTATTACGGAGGACCACAGTAAATAGGACCTGCGGCACCCACTAAAACCCATATATTTATCTATTTTTACTAACAAAAATTGGTTCTATTTACTGTGGTTCTCCGTAATACCTTGTTTTTTTTATCGGACCCCGGTGCTATCTCTCCGATGGGTGCCAACCTTCCGATGGGTGCGAACCTTCGCATGATTACGGTACTCTATTATTATTCCCACACCTCTCTAGGATTAGGAATCAGGACAGACACTGGGTGTACTGATGTGGTTGGGTAGAAATAACGGGTTTAATGTGAAGACAACACACAACACACACCCTATTCCCACACCAGCGAAGCAGATGTGTCGACGCCAACATATGTAGCAATATTAATATGAATAGCAGATGTTAACGAATTAAAAAGTACTCCGGGCGGGGCTCGAACCCGCGACCTTATGCGTGTGAGGCATACGTCATAACCAGCTAGACCACCGGAGCTTGCTGCATGGAGATGACGAGTGCAAAACGCCTGATGATTCACAACGAAAACATTTTTTCAACCGCGGGATACATACATACGCATCATTACCGATCGCCGCAACAAGAAGCTAAAATATTACGTATGATAAGGTGTACTCGAAACAGGCGTCAAGCCTTTCCGTACATTTTTTTTTTTTTTTTTCTGAAGGTGCCGATTTCCTCCGTCCAAGCCATCCCAGTAAAACGTTTCGCGCAACAAATATTTGAATATTTGACTGCGTTTGTCTAGTATTCAGGGATGATTGACGATATGTGGTTTCCGTGGTTTTCTGCTTTTGGGGATTTTATGAGTGATCAACGCTGAAGATCATGCTGCACATTGTCGGATGGCAAAGATAATAATAATATTAATGATAGGTGTATGTGAATGGTATGATTGAGATAAGAACTGCACATTGTCAGGTGGCAAATGGAATAATAATAATAATTGACTGCGTATGTAGCGTCGATACCAAGCCGTACTATTTCATAAATAAAACTATGGATAAGTACTAAATAAAGCAGTAGTTTTACGAGGCAACACCGCCGTAACATTTGCACGTTTATCGGACTAAAGGGGGGGG
>MEHQ01003770.1:0-16715 GCA_008828725.1 Saccharina japonica | reverse complement strand
CCGTTTTTGGGGAGAGAGACTGTAAAAAGTTGTACACACACACGTGTTCTGTGAGCCCCTGACGACCCGTGAACAAAGGGTGCGCGTGCGGGGTGCATGACCTTCCTTGTTACCACTCTGGCCAAACATGTACCTGGTAAGGATGAATTTGCTACTATTATTATTATTATTATCATATTTTTTGCCATCCGACGATGTGCAGCATGATCTTCACCGTTGATCACTCATAACATTCTCGAAAGCAGAAAACCACGGAAACAAAGGAACCCTACTCGTATGTGCAAAGTCTAACTTCCTCCTACTATGTCTACTTCCCGCTAAGCTTTATCCACAATACTCCATTTTTGTTGTCCTTGCTCCCTCCTTTTTCTCAATATGCCTTATTTACGTTCTGTTCTTAAGTCCTAAGCCGCATCCAAGCTCCATCCCCACGCATTTGCTATTGATTACTTTTTTTTCAATCCGAACGGTACTGATATTTCGGCACAAAGTGGTACCACTCTGACCTCTGACCCAGGTTATAAGCACCCTTGGTACATTCATATTTCATCGAAAAGGTCCTTATAATGAAAGAATGACGCGTGTGTCGAGGCTCTGTCTCTGCGGAGAGAGATGGCAGAGGTGGCACCGAAGTGTCTGTAAAGATCACTTGTGAAGAAGAAGAAAAGTCATGGTTTGAAAAGGCGCCTATTTGGCCATAATGGAAGGAATATTGATCTCAGGGGATCAATGGAAAAGGAAGAAGAGAAGAGAAGAGGAGAAGAGGGAAGAGGAGTAGAGTGGAGTAGAGTAGAGTAGAGTAGAGTGGTCGAGGTGGGCGGTGCCTGCACCTGATCATCTCGGTACAATGCCCATGCTACGGGCAGTTACACTCTACCGTAGTGTGTACCGTTCCCTGTAATGTTCTCTGCAACGTTATAGTAACGTTCTAGCAACGTTCTCAGCATCGTTCCTGGTGAAGATGCTTGGGACATACAATGTGGCGCACTACGAGTAAGACAAACTCGTAATCTATCCGCATATTGCAATAACCCGAATATCTAGACTAATATACTCATATACTCGTACGTCGTATCAGTGCGTAGTGACTGTACATCACAATAGATACGTATGGATCTCAACGTCCATATGCTAACAGTCCGTTCTTACCGCGAACAAACCCAGGCCACGGATCAGATCTGCGGAGACATCATCAGCGAGATGCTGGTTTGCAGGGAGGAATCCGTGGAGGTACCCGGCCGCTGCAAGCTTGTCATCGACACTTTTATTGTGGACTGACCGTGCTCTCGTAGGATCGGTGGCTCTTGCTCTCGATCTTACTTTTGCTCTTGTTGTTGTTGCTCTTGCTTGAAGGGTTATATTTTGCTCCTTTGGTCCGGTTTGTTTGGTTTTATTTTCCTTGCCCTCTTCGTTTTCGGTTTCTGCTTGTTTTCCTTTTTTTTTTTTAATGTTTTTAATGTTTTTTTTTTTCTCTTATTTTTCGTCTTGTTATTTTGTTGTTGCTCTAGCTTTAGCTCTAGCTCTAGCTCTTGATCCAGCTTTTGCTTCAGCTCTTGGGCTAGCGTTTTCTTTAGCTATTGATCTGGCTGTTGCTCTAGCTGTTGCTCTAGCTGTTGCTCTAGCTGTTGCTCTAGTCGTTGCTCTAGTTGTTGCTCTAGCTGTTGCTCTACTAGCTGTTGCTCGAGCTCGGGCTCTATAACTTTAGCTCTTGCTCCAGCCCTTGCTACTCGTATAGTTCTTGCGTTAGCCGACACAGTTAGTACTACTACGGTACAGCGCGTGCTGGAGCCAACCACCCCTGGGCGCTCATCATCACGCTGGTGTTGTGGCCTACAGAGTAGTATCTGCCTACACCTGGTGTCCCCGGTATATCACCACAATACCAGCGAAAGGGCACTTACTGGTAGTTCCAATGTGTCCCAAGTAGAACGAGCTTTGTTTGGGAGTGTGCTATGTAAGTACGTACCAGGTACCTGGTATGCATTTTTGTGTTTTGTTTATCCGGCTGGGGGGGGGGAAGATGATGCAGCCGAAGTTGTCACTCGCTCTCCCCGGCTAAGCATCCTCCAAGCATATACAGGGGCCATGCGCATGCCGCTGTGTGCACAATCAAACCGCAAATAGTTGAAGAAAAAAAAAACGGAAGCTACCGGTACCAGGTATATACCAGGTACGTATAATGTATCAAGCTTCTCGTACTACAAAGGAACGCAATGCTCTAAAGGAACTCCCAAGAGTTTTCTCTGAGGTTGGTGGTTCCGTCTGGACTGATAAGTTCAGATCTGAAATGCAGATCGACTTGATTATCTGACGTCAATGATCTACCCCTTTTCTTGACCCCGATTATCGCGACTATCCACCCCGATTCTTCACCCCGGTTATCGCGACCCTTGACCCCGATTCTTAAAAACGATTCTTTGTTGTATATCCTTCGAATTGTCATGTTATTATTATTTTCTGCGACGTCGGGGGGAGGGAGGGGTCCACTGGCGTAGTACGAGAGCCGCGACACCGGCCGCTGCTTCTCGTTCCAGTACCCGGGAGCCCCCCCCCCCCCAGCCGACTGGCCGGGGCCCTAACACACGCAGTCTCGGACGACCGCGACCCCCAATGGTAGAAAACCATTGACATACCCCAACCCCAAGGTCGCGTCGATACTACGGTGTTTAGCCCCATACAGTACCTTGGCCTGGCTGCCTCTGCCCTATCTTCCCAGACTTTGATAGTCTACGAGACACTATATTCGCGTCCTCCGCGTTGTTCCGGGTATATACCTTGGAAGACTCTGAAGACTTCCATCTACCCTCCCTCTGGATCACTCTCTGCGGCACCTCCCCTCCCGGCCGCCAGCGTGGTGGCCGCACCGATACGCAAAGAGTGGAGTCCAACCTCGCTGGGATAATCTCCTGCTTCCGCTACCACCTGACGAAGCGCCTGAAGAGCCTCCGGATACTTCCATACTCTAATATCGTTGCCGCACTGTTACGACGACAAAGGGGCGCTTTCCGGAAATGTCGGATAAACCGACAACAATTCCACCATGCGAGCGACGGCGCCGCCGCCTGCTCCTACCCCGGAACACGCCCCCCAGGCGTCATCGCGTGTACGCACAATTACCGACCACTGTTGGGCCTGATCGCCTTTATGGCCTCGAAAACGAACCTCGATGCTGGTGGCCTGGTGCCACTGCAACGAGGTCAACCGCCGCCCCCCCGCGTACACCGCTACGTCTCCCCTCGTTAAGCAATGCACCGGGTGTACCACTCCGGTAGGTGAGGCGACCAGTCGCTGCTGTTGCAGAAAACCACACGGTAGGCCTCGACTAGGCCTACCACTCGGCAGTGGGCAATATCGTGTACCTCTGCTGTGCCCGGCGCAGCTATGCACGTCAAGCTGAGGTACTCGAAAGTGAGCATCTATCTCTCTCCTGTACTCTTGCCTCTTGTGGCAAATAAACGTCGGTAGAGCCCATGACTATTAAAAGGGTAATTCCGTCGGTCGACAACAAAACTCATATTTCTTCTTTTCTGTACTTTACTTAGAAATATTATGCTTAAAAACGATTCTTAAAAACGGTTCTTGAAAACATTTTTTGACCCCGATTGCATCCTATCCCGGCGAGGTTTCATATCGCAATTCTGACCGCAATTCTTGACCTCGATATTATCGTGATTCTCGAAGACGATTGTTTTTCACTTTTCTTGCAAAACGAAATGGAGCTCGGCGAGAATCGAATCACGGTCCGAAATTCACTTTCTTGGTATTATTAGTCTGTTGATTGCCTTATGAGAGAGTCTCAACTCTTTAACTATCTAGATCGCATATGTCCCACCAGGTCAATACATACTTCGAAGTATACGAGCAAACGTTGTGTTGCTTGCCCACCAAAATTAAGCCTACTCGTAGAGTGAGATCGCGCAGATCAGCACGTGGTACTCGTAGTCCTTATCAGAGAGTCTCAACTCTTTCTAATCTCGATCGTTTATATCCCAGCAGGTTCAAGTGCGACTTAGATCGCGCAGAGACCCTACAGGTCGCACTCGACGCATAAATATGGGCAGATCATACAGACCACACATATCGCACCCAGGCGAACATATTGCAACGTCTTTGTACTGTAGATCATACAGATCTCACCGGGGCTAACGTGTATTCAAGACCTACAGCAGATCCCATAAGATTTAGATTGTACAGATCCCACTCAGCAAAAAAAAATGATATTTCTATCCTGAGGTAAAAGCCAAAAGTAGGTATACCTAGACCTTTTGAGCCATTTATAGGTACACAAAACAATTGCACTCGGAAAAATACTTCCTAATCCTCCCTCTGATTGGCCAGCGCTCGATCATACATATTGCTGGCTGAAAAATTGTAGGTTCACTTCTCTCTGTGGCTACTCAAGTTGGGTTTCGCCTATTTTCGGCTTCAATTGAACCTAGAAACGGCCCAACCTGTACCTACAATAAGCCTCTTTCGGCCTAAGAAAGACAGCGTCTCCTAGCCAACAGCATAGTTTCTTACTGGTTCACTACTGAGTGTACGGTATTCTGTGTTACAATACACGTCTCCCCTGAAAGGCGAGTTCGCAACATTTTCGTGCTTTATGTTGACAGCTCGGGCCACCTGCCCCCGACGGCCCTGTGGCCATAGTTCAGTTAAAAAAAAAAGGCTCCAAATGCGCCTTTTATGGGGACAATCAAAGCCAAAAATAGGTAAAACCCAACTTGAGTAGCCACAGAGAGGTAGGTGTGCCTGGATTTCTTCAGCCAACAATTTAGGTACGATCGGGCGCTGGCCAATCAGAAGTAGGGAGGACCACAGGAAGTATTTTCCCGAGTGTAATATTTAGTGTACCTATAAATGGCTCAAAAGGCCTACAGGTATACCTACTTTTGGCTTTTGCCCTATATTGAAGACCATACTCCAGGACCATTTTAAATGAAGACCATACTCCAGGACCATTTTAATCCAACTCTTGACAACATGTGTGATCTCTTCGACGCACCTACTAATCGTCTAAACATATTTCAACATCTCGGTAAACACGCGAGCCCCCGGCGAGGCCCCCTGTCTGAGTAGCCTACGCGTGAGTATAGTTACTGTAGTTGCAGCATACAACAAGGACGAAGGGATAACAAATTTCCAGGAGCAGCAGTGAAAAAATGGTATGGTTTAGAACCGTTTCATTGCACGATCGCGGATCACCCGTCATGAGCTACTGAATTACTGAACTAACAATGAGTGTTCTCCTACGAGTACAAGCGATGCAGATGCGTCTATCATATATACGTCAACTCTACTATTATATACGTGTAACAGGAGATTTATTAAAAAGTACTCCGGGCGGGGCTCGAACCCGCGACCTTATGCGTGTGAGGCATACGTCATAACCAGCTAGACCACCGGAGCTTGCTTCCTGGAGTCAAGGAGTGCAAAACCCCTCATGATGGTTGACAACGAACAATCTGTGTTGCATCGGTGGCCCCGAGGGTCTACGCAGTAATAAGTAGTAGTGGTACCCTCGAATGCTACTAAGAATTGGTTTTTCTGGAGTTCGAATCTCACGTGGGTCGGCCTTTCGAGTTTATTTGCAAAACAAAAAAAGGGAATCAACTGCTGAGAGCGCCTAGCAGCGGGGGTAGGCGCAATTCGATGCGAGTCGACGAGGGAAGAAAATACTGAAGTTTTCTCGCAATCACAATGGAAAAATGGTAATTTGGGGGTATACTCCCTGGTTTTTTGCCCATTTGGGGGTATAGGCAAAACGCGCCCGCAGCGGGCGCTCCCGCGTGCCCAAACATATCTCAAATTCAGTCCCGATGCCCTGGCGAGATACCCGAAGCCCATGCCAAGCACGCACACAACTTTTGTTATTTTTTCGGGCACGTTCTTGGGCCTAACGGGACAGCGGCGCATGAGGGGGCAAACGAAGCTCCCCCCTTTGACCACATGTTGGGGGGGGATAACCCCACGTATCTACTAAATTTATCTACTACCCCCAATTGACCACTTCCCCCCCCCCATTTGGCCGAAACCAAATCCCCTTTTTGACCACCTGTGATAGCCTCAAAAACAACTACATACAGCAGTGTACGTATCCACGTCACCACCCAACAGCCCGAATAGACCACGGGGCGGATCACCCAGTTGCGAGTAGTTGCGATCGTTTGTCTCCCAAAAAATCTCGGCACAACTATACAAACCAAATATTTATAGACGGTATATACCTGGTATGAAGATATCGGTTCTTTTGAGATAACATGATGGCGACGGGAGAAGCAGATCACGTACGCGTGTGGGTCGTGGGTTGCTGGGTGCTTCGTAGATACATTTCGTAGATGCGTGGGGTTATCCCCCCCAACATGTGGTCAAAGGGGGGGGCTTCGTTTGCCCCCTCATGCGCCGCTGTCCCGTTAGGCCCAAGAACGTGCCCGAAAAAAAACAAAAAAGTTGTGTGCGTGCTTGGCATGGGCTTCGGGCATCTTGCCAGGGCATCGGAATTGCATTTAAGGCCTGTTTAGACACGCGGGAGCGCCCGCCGCGGGCGCATTTTGCCTATACCCCCAAATGGCAAAAAACAGGGGGGTATACCCCCAAATGACCATCTATTTATTATTTTTCTGCACGGTCATTTCAATCCCAGGGATGGGCGCCGCGCTGAGAGCGCACTCAGCGCGGAGTTTATCCAGGGCGAGGTCCCCCTCCTTCGGCGCAGGAGGTCTCATCCAATCCAATACTTGCATGGAATTGACCAGAAGAAGATACCCAAAGAAGACCCAATACCACTCGGGATGTCCGAATACCCACACGGCCGACACCTGACGAGAATAAGAAGACGTGAATTGTATTATACCCTGAAGAAAGAACACCCCAAGTCTGGGCAGAGCCCAGTGAGAGAGTCTGAGACAACAACAGCTGTGGGTTCCGATCACAGCAGAACAAACACCAATTCCGTTATACCCGACTGCATAATCCACAGATGGCAGCGTAAACTCATACTGTTACAAATGTAGTGATATCAGATTTTCATCGAGATAGAAAGTATGTGATCACTGACTGAGTATTCGAGAGAGTGGTTGGCACGTTGACACACACTGCTGTGTGCCAGACGAGTGAGCCGTAAGGAGCATTGATTAGCCAGCAAGCAAGCAGGCAGGCACGTGTACGTCGTATTTTTGTTCTTCTGCTGTAAGAACGTCATATGTAGCAATGAATGGTTTCCATTGTCTGATTTTAAATCGTCTACTTGAATAAAATCAGAGTTCGATTTGTTTGATCTTGCAGGACACATGCTACGATAGAGGTGCACCGTGTTTTTTCTGAGCTCCTAACTTGAGGAGCGTCATACTTCACCCGAAAAAACGATTTTGGAGGAAAATAAAAGTGCTGCCGGATGAGAAATCTCATGACCGAACTATACTCTGAAACATTATTCGTCACAAATATGAAAGTCCGGCGAATTTGGGTTAAGGAGCCCGATCGTTCAGAAAAAGATCCAGCCAAAAAGTGCTACCTCTACCGTAGCACGCGTCGATAACGGGTCATCAACGTTCATGTCTACGTAGCATAGAGCGGATGCTGGAGAATAACCTACGAAGAGTACAGCCAACTCTAGGTTTCCGATGTTCTCATCGGTAGTCTCTACGCGTCTACGCGCCCGTGAATACAACCGCACGTCGTCGTGCCTCGTACGACATGCCACAGCATCCACCAGACACGTCCATCCATCCACCCCCCGTGCACGACGAACCGTTTCGCAAATGCAGACATGAAATAAATGGTGTACACTTGCTACCGACAGTTACTTTCCCTGGCGGCAATCTTGTCCGGAGGAGGGGAACGTGCCGCACGTTGTCGACGGGGGGGTTGGAGCTTTCACCAAGAGCTCTGCTAAAATCGAGGATACCATCCGCGACTGGCTTCGAGACGATGAGCTCCTGGCCCAAATAAGCAGCAAGGCCAAGCAAGGCCAAGCAAGCCATCGGCTGGGTTGCTTGGCCTTGCTGCTCATCTTGGCCAGGGGTTGATCGTCTCCAAGCCACACACTGATGGCACCCGCGGTCTTGATAGGGTCCTTGCTGAATGATCCGACATCCCTCTCGAAAACATGGAAGCACGTTACCCGCCTGCGGACAACATGTACCCCAGATACAGTGCACTGTCAGTACGAGTAGTGTGTGTATGCACTGTGTCTGCGTCTACTTTCGACGACCGAAAAATCATTCCTAGTGTACAAATCTATTCTACGCCGTACCTATTATCCTTTGTTCTGACCAAGCCATTTGAGCTGAGTTCTTCAAATAAACAAAACGCCAGGTCCCTTTCAGTCAAAAAGAACTGCGGGTGCACGAGGCCGCTACCGCACGCTCGATTTTCCGAGGCTGGACACAACCGGAAACGCGACGGAGCTAACCGCCTTCACACGAGGCGGCAAGTTTACCCCGCCCGTAAGACGACCTACCGCCGTTCTTGGAGCCAGCAAGCTTGCTTCTAGTCAGAGTGACCTTGCGTTTGAACATACACCGTCAGTTGTTGTCCTTTATATAACGGCCACAAGGTGTAATGCAGCAGTACCCTGGTCTAACAGGTAACGGACCATCAACGTTTGCGTCTAGCATAGGGCAACCCCTGAAGAATGACCTACAAGAATACAGCCAACTCGTGGTTTCTGACATTCTCGTCGGTAGCCACTACGCGCCTACGAACCCGTGAATACAACCGCACGTCGTCGTGCCTCCTACGGCATGCCACAGCATCCAGACACATCCATCCACCCACCCCCCATGCACGGCGAACCGTTTACATGCAGACATAAAAGAAAAGGCTATAAACTTGCTACCGACAGTTGCTTTCTCTGACATGTATCCTGTCCGGAAGAGGGTAACGTGCCGTACGTTATCGAGGGAAGGCTCGGAGCTTTTAGCAAGAGCTCTGCTAAAATCACGGACGCTATCAGTGAGTGCCTGGCAGGCGACGAAATTCTGGCCTAGATGATCAGCAAGCCTGGATTTCTTGGCCTTGCTGCTCATCTAGGCCAGGACTTTATTGTCTCCCAGCCACTCACTGATGGCATCCGCGGTCTTGACAGGGTCCTTGCTGAAAGACCCGAACCTTTTCTTGATAACAAGAGCACGTCACATGCCAACAGACAACATGTACCGCCAGGTTTAAGCAAACTGCAAGTGGTGCATGTATGCATTGTGTCTGTATCTACACTCAACGACCGAAATAATAATTTCTACTACTGTGCACTTATGTTCTACGCCGAACCTACCCTGCTTCGGGTTGACCAGGCCAGTAGAGCTGAACCATTCAAACACAAAATACAATGTCCTCGTTAGTCAGGAAGAACTACGGGTGCACGAGGCCGCCACCACATGCCCGATGTTTCGAGGCTCGACAAAACAGAGAATGCGGCGGAAATTGACCCTTTTCACACGAGGCGGCAAGTTTACCCCGATTGTAAGACTACCTACCGCCTTTCCTGCAGCCACCAAAGTTGCTTCTAGTCAGATTGATTTTGCCTTCGAGCGCGCGCCGTCAGATATCGTCCTTCAAAGGCCGACCACAAGGTGCAATGCAGCAGTACCCTGAACTAACGGGGTAACGGGCCATCAACGTTTGCGTCTAGCATACTGCTGAAGAATAACTCAGCAAGAGTACAGTCATTTCTAGGTTTTCAGTATTCTCATCGGTACCTCGGTGTATCGCCACTACGCGTGCGTCTACGCACCCGTGAACACAACCGCACGTCGCCGTGCCTAGTACGGCATACGACAGCACCCAGACATCCATCCCCCGTGCACGACGAGCCGTTTCGCAGTGCAGTAGTAGTACCCTAGCCTTACGGGTGACTGGCCATCAACGCTCGCGTCTAGCATAGAACGGTTGCTGAAGAATAACCGAGAATAGTACAGCCATCTCTAGGTTTCAGACATTCTCATCGGTAGCCACCACGCGTCTACGCACCCGTGAACACAACTGCACGTCGCCGTGCCTCGTACGGCATGCCACAGCACCCAGACACACCCACCCATCCACCCCCCGCGCACGACGAACCATTCGCAATGAAAGACACAACCTATATGTATACACTGCGAGCACTGACAGTTGCTTTCCCTGGCGTTTATCATGTCCGCTGGAGGGTAACGCGCCTTATGTTATCGAGGGAGGGGACGGCTTTGTCAGCAATCATCTGCACAAGATTGAAGACACCACCAGCTAGTGGCTGGGAGACGAACTGCTGACGACGATGAGCAGCAACGCCAAACAAGCCAGTCGACCGATGATACCTGGGTTTGTTTGCGGAAAAAAAAGAACGATGGGGGTGTTCGACGTCGAGTTGGCTTTCTTTCGTGCTACTCGTCCGTTCACAGCAGTCGCGGTGGATTGATAACTACTGCTAGTGACCGGTGGGTCAACCACTTAACAGTGGCATTCCTCGATTTCTGGGCCGATGTGCCCAAAACGATTACAGGGGCGTGATATCAGGATGACGCCGATTGGTGTTCGAGACACACATCAATGCAAGGAGTAGTCGTACGGTACGCGCGCAACATGTGTGCTGCCCTGTGCCGTAGCTGGCTGGTACCCTGACTGGCAACTGGCAACTACTGATCGCTACGGCGTGTGAGAGCAAATTGTACACTAGCGGAAAACGCTCTGTTATCTGGCGTTCTTTATTTTGAGTGAATAAGGAAATGTTTGGCAGACGCGCCGACGAGTGCTATGATAGAGGTATAAGGTATACCTTTTTTTGGCTGAAACGGTTTTCTGAATGACTATTATTATGCTCCTTAACCCAAAATCGTCGGAGTTTAGTTCTTATGGTGCACTATTTTTCATTTTACACTCAAGACCATGGGGAATGTCCATCGAATACGAGCACTTTTTCAAGTTTCCCCAAAATCAGGTTTTGGGTGGGGGTTTCGAGCTTCTCAAGTGACCCACCCTCAGAAGAAAAAGTGGCGCACCTGTATCATATCGTAACATGCGTCCACCATGGTCGGCTGGCTTACTTGGCGTTGTGGCTCATCTCGGCGAGGAGTCTTAATAGTCCCCCAAGCACTCGCTGATGGCATCCGCGGTTTTGGCAGAATCGTTGCTGAAATAGCCGAACCCTCTCTCGATCGCGTACGGCATGTCACCCGCCTGCGGACAACATGTACGGCAGGTAACGTAAAACAGTCAGTAACGTATGTATACATTGTGTACCTGCATTGTGAAACGGTTTGTTGTGCACGGGAGGTGGATGGATGGATATCTCCGGATGCTGTGACATGTCGTACGAGGCACGACGACGTGCGGTTGTATCCACGGCCCGTAGTAATATTGGGAAGCAAGAGTTAGCTGTTTTCTTGGATACTTTCTACAACCGCCCCTTGATAGAACCGAAAGTTGATTGAACGATCTTGGCAGGGGTTTATGCTACGAGCTGTACGTATGTATGATACCTGCTGTGGTACCGGTATGATATATCATTTTCCGCGTACACAATTTCAACACGTTTCATCTTGCATCGGTTGTGTCTGATACATTTCTCCAGGTGTACGCGTCGCAACCACTACCAGGTATTGAAGAGGGTTTGCTGGATGTTTTTGTGGCGTTAACTGACGCCAAATAAATGGAACCTCTTTCTGCAATTCTCCGCCGTGGAGTCTTTTCACTTGGGGTTCTGTTTTCTACAGTAGTAGTCTGCAACTGAAAAAAAAAATGAATTATATGGTATGTTTTTATAGACTGCAGTGCTCTTAAAAGTTTTGTCCGAAGGGCCCCCTTAGGGCCCGAATTAACGAGTACCTGGTATAAAATAAATTCAATTTGGAGAAAATAAAATTCAAATTCGCTTTTCATTGGTCAACACACGCACCAGCAGCAATTATTATGCCCCAAGATCCTAATATTTGGTGCTGGTGCGTGTGTTGACCAATGAAAAGCGGATTTGAATATATTTTTTTCCAGATTGATTTTTTTTCTTCTTCGCTAAAACGGGCCCTTAACCCTTTCAGAACTGCAAAACTTACCCACACTAGTTTTTAAGTATTTTCCCCCCAAAATCGTGGGACCGGTTCTTAAGGGGTTAATCTTGAAGAATCCAAAAGCTGCAGTCTATACGAGCACGAGTAGAACCACCTTTTCTCGTGTTAGGTGTTGGGACATCGTATTGGAAATTCCGACAAATCGGAAACCGTACGTATGGGGTATGGAATCGGAAAAACAAGTTTACAAGTTTAGTGATTTTCGATAAAAAAACGCCTGTCTTCTAGAGGGGGGTCGCCCTACTGCTGTTCCCTACGCCCTGTTGAGCTGTTGAGAGTGTCCAAGGCAAAAGGTGGATAATTCGACGTCAGGCGTGAGATGTCAGAAGAAAAAATGATGCGTGTGGCAGTATTAAATACCATGACCTGTACTTCCGCCTCGCGTATCGTTTATCTTATCGGCATCGGAGTGTTTAGCCATCCGATTCGATCCGATCCGATCCGATCCGGCCCGATCCGATCCGACAAATATAAATATCGGGTTGCAAATCGGGTGCACAGAGTGGTATACCCCCTTTTAAGACCATCCGGTTTAAGGCCATAGTAGAAATAAGACCACGCAAATCGGCTTGTCACGAGGGAAAAAAACACTTGGAATTAGTATCGTCCGTAGCAAAAGATAAGACCTAGAGTAGAGATAGGACCACGTTTTGGGGCTTGTCTCGGGGTGGTCTTGAACTGGGTACACCACTCACTGCTGTCTGTTTACGTATAGAGCGGTTTTTTAGGGCCGTATCGGATCGGAATCGAGTGTGTCTCCGACATCCAACGAACACTACGTACGAGATCCTGTTTGTCCATCATCAGCTGTGAGCTGTGCCCATTATTACGCAGTCGGATACGTGGGTCGAAAAAAAAATCCGATCGGAGACAAAACCGGGCTTTTCTGTTATAGCATTTTCGATCCCAACTTTTTCGATGGAGCAATCCGTACGTATTTATACGAGTAGTGGATCGGAAACCGACCTTTTCAACGCTGCCAATCCGACGGCCGACGGCATAATAATTGGCCTGAGGAGCTAAGGAAGGTCTGGTCGCGCCCGTCGTAAGATCATACGTGGGATACGCCAATCAAGGCTACGAGTATCAATGGGGAGTGATAAATGTGCCCCCGGGGGCACTTCTGTTAACGACGCCCCCAGGGGCACTTTAACCTTATTGCGCCCCCGGAACTGGGGCAGAATACAAAGCACACCACCACGAGCGATTACGACGTGTATTATGGGGCGTTTTGGTGGTATGTATACACGTTACACGCCATGTCTTGGAATCCTGAATCCTATTAATAGTACCTCCCTCGCCAGGGAGAGATGCTGCAGATGTACGTAGTACTGCCCGGAGTAGATATATACTCGTATGACTGGCCCAGTATCCAGCCCTACCCACTACGTACCATGGATACGTGCGTGATACGTACGAGTACGAGCCATTCGCCAATCGCCGAAATTTCGAAATTTCGAAAAGCTTCTTCGTTTTTTGTATTTTGTTCTTGCAGTTTTTCTTCGACGTTCAAGATCCAAGTGGGGTCCGAGTGTGAACAGCGAGTACCTGGCACGCGATTACGCAAACAGCCAGCCACGAAGGTAGCAGCAGCAAAAGCAGCAGCAGTGATTCACCTCGATCTCCGCCCTGCAGTACTCGAGGGACCCACCCTTCACTCCAGGACGCCGTGAGCCTATCTCGAAAGCCGCGGCCACAAGTTCAACCCATCGACTCGCTTTCCTTGCCGAGCCGACGCTCGACCAAGCTTGGCTTTGCACATAGCCGAGCCCAGCCGGCCGCTCGTTGGAACTGCTATGTGGCGGACGCGAGGTCGCCCGCTAGGGTGTGCCAGCGGCCAACGGCAAACAGATCTTCCAAACTTGCAGTGATGCGCTTCTCCTCGTGCTCGTGGGGTTGTATGGAGGGGCCCGATCGTCTTGTTGGGTGCATTGCAGTCAAGGACAAACGACGCAAAAGGCCGCTGTTCGAAGAGGTTGTCGAAGGTTGGCGATGCATCGAACTGCTTGTGCAATCTGGCTGTGGGTGGCCCACGTCCATGCAGAGGCTTCTGTGGACAGATGCAGAGTGAGGGTGGGTTGAGGAAGGACACATAGGGCCTTCAATCCGCGGGTTGAAGAGGCGTCGGTCCCGAGGGGCTGGCTCTCTCCTCTTTCCTCCCCGGGGACAAAACAAGCATCCCCCGAGCAGGCATCCCAACAAAAATACTACGAAAACCAAACTGTTGGTTTTTTGCGTTTTCCTGGTGAGATCTTCGTCATCTTTGGAGGGTACGATCTTGCCCGTAGCACAGGCGCGCCTTGCTAACAAGTTCAGCATCTAACGGGACGACGGCTGTGTGCGCGAACGGGTTTGGAAGCGAAGGTTTCTACTACTGTGTGCACCAGAGGGGGCGGACAAGGAGCGAGCGCCCGTTTCATCCTCCAAGTTGTGGCACGACTTCCGAGCAAGCCGAAATTATTTTCAGTTTGCTGTGCTCGCCAACTGTTTCCAGAGCACAACCTGGACGCAGGCGAAGAACCCGAAGCACCCCCCCGTCGCTCTCGTCATAGGCAGCGGCCGGATCGCAAACACCAACAGTCGACGGAGGGTAGTGACTGGGATCCGACTTGGTCCCGACTTTAAAGTTCCCAGCACCCAATAGATACGTTTGTGGAGACGAAAAGTGGGAAAATAAAGTACACCCCAGCTACGACACGGCAGCAAGCAGCATGACAAGCAAGCGTTGTGCGGCCAAGCAACCGGCAGCGACTCTAAGTGCATTAGTGGTGGCTTGCCTCCTGCGATGCTCCGGTGCCTTTTTCTTGCCTTCGACCGACGCGGGGAAGGCGGCGTTGCCCGGCAACAAGCCGACGCATGAGGGCTCGTCGGTTGCGCGCAAGGTGGTGGTACCAGATGCTGAGCGCTCTCGTAGCACGGGGTTGTCCGCTTTCGGCGGAGTGAGGTTAGAGTGGGACGGGGCGGCGGACAGGACGGCGTTGTTCGGGGGGGCTGTGAATGACAAGAGCAGCAGTTTAGTGGCCAGGGAGACCGATTCTGACGACGATGGGGAGGAGAGCAGAAGGGCGATGATGGCATCGGCCTTGGGCCAGAGAGGCGCGGATGGCGGAGGTACGACGGCGATCGAGGCCTCAGGCATAGGAGGGGGGGGCGGGGCAGGAGAGCGGTGGAGAAAAGGATTGCGCAGTATGCGGAGCGCTGTCATCGCAAGGATCCTCAAGCGCGGCGATTCGACAGGAGGACGGGGG
Organism: Saccharina japonica; assembly: GCA_008828725.1. Taxonomy (NCBI): domain Eukaryota; class Phaeophyceae; order Laminariales; family Laminariaceae; genus Saccharina; species Saccharina japonica. The sequence continues at coordinate 1,429 of MEHQ01003770.1, read as the reverse complement.
GGAAACCAGGTACCGATTCTTACAGCTACGAGTACGAGTGCTGGGTAGAGTGACGCAGCAGTATGATAGCTAAAGCAGAGCACGTGATGAGATGACTTCAGTTTTTCAACTCTACCCGAGCGCGCGTTTTTTTTTATCGGCAATACCGTATCTTTGTCGGCGAATAATTGCCACCAGTCAACAACAAACAGCCGACAGGGAGCAACATGAAATAACCTGAAAAATGTTTGGACATGCCGACTACGTACAGTACTACTGCTGTTACAATAGAAGACGTGATGATCTCCTCGAAAAAACGGCAACCACTTATGATAGGCGTGCACCATGCGTCGGGTCGACACGTCTCGCGTGATTTTACATACGTACAGAGTGCCGGAATGACGAAATGACCTCGTACTGCAAACCCAGCGTACGGACCTGGTATATACGTACATGCAGTGGGCGAAACGCGTGTTGTAAAACGGCGCTGCTAAACTTTTGATGTACGTTTAGTGAGATGGTCGTGGTCAACGAGAGAGTCACGCAACTTTGTGGCTGGTGGTTTCGTATACCATACGTACAGTAGTACATCTCTCGAGGGCCGTTTTATCTTTGGCTGGGCAGTCACGTGTGATTGATTGGCCCCATCGCCGTAAGGAAAGAAGACGAAGAGTGGCCCGAACCGTAATCACTTAAAACAAATGTAAACTAATGCAGAAAGGAAGAAGGCACCACTATGACATCCACCAGAGTGAAGATGAGCAGCAGATATATAAAAACACAGTAGGTAGACGCAAACACGACCAGCATGCCCGATTATGCCGGCGTTGACCCCTTGTCACGTGATCGCGACGCGCAGTGAGCAACGACACCTGGAAATTTCAAGGATGTTACCTGATGATTGATTATTCGGCGTTTTTCCTTCCCGTGTGGTGTCAAACAAACAGCAGAAGCAGCAGCAGATGACGGAGGAGGGGGCAGTGACGTCGGCAGCAGCGGCCTCTTCCCTGGGCAGCCAGCAACTGCTCCCGGGCGGCAAGGTGGTGCCCGCAGCAATCGCGGCGCTGGACACCGTACCCAGGGAGCAGTGGACAGACGCGATGCTGCCAGACCTGCTGCGAGAGAACCCGCTTGGTCGTAGTCGGCGAGTGCTCATCCTCATGTCCGACACTGGGGGAGGCCACCGCGCGTCGGCAGAGGTTGGTCAAGCTGTAGCTACTGTAGTGTAACCACCGGTACCTATGATACCTTCTTGGTGAACTGTAACTACAGTAATTACCGGTACTACGGTGATAATTACCGGTAACTACGGCAGTAGTTACCCTCTACGCGGCAGGCCCCCAGCACCATACAGGCAGCCCCAATGCTTCATCCATGCGGTATGCAGCAGGTGCATTGTTTTCCAAGTACTGGCGGCTCCCTCTCACGTGAACTGAACCACCCCCCCCCC
>MEHQ01002466.1:45501-62437 GCA_008828725.1 Saccharina japonica | reverse complement strand
TACTACTACTGCAAGCACCCGGCATGTATCGTGCCTGGTACCAGGTAGCTGCTACGACTCATCGGCGCAGCCCCCTCCCACCCTACCCACAGCCCGTACCTGGTGTATACCACGGTACCAGATATACTTTACCCAAACCAATAGCACTTTCGCACGAGTTCTGAGTGTGGAACCCCGTTCACTCGGGAAGCAGCCAACGAAAGCCACACCCGTAGGTGGGTGGGTGAGTGAGTGCCGGGTGCTCGTCCCCCGTTACACATTCAAGCCTAAGCTCTTGTCAGAGGCGTGAAGACTCTTTCTTGCAGCCCGGGGCTATGCCTACGCTTGTAGTGCCGGATACGCAAAAAAGCGCGCGGGCGCTCGGTAGCCTCTCTGACCTCGTGCCCGTCCGTCCCTAAAGACAACACAAAAAGAAAAACCCGCGCCTGATTGTATCTCCACCAAAATCATAGGGACGCGTATTTTATTGCTTCGGTCTTGCGGGGGCAGTTTCATGCTCGTTCGCGCTTTGTACGTATGTAGGACGCAACACAACCAAGGTTCCATCCGGGCCGAAGACCTCCGTCCAAGTTGGCGCGACCATCAGCTCTCGCAACGGCACGCCCTGGCCCGCTTGTATCCGAGGTCAGACGCGCCGTGGTCTCCCAGCAAGGCGCGGCCGGAGGCGTCAGCGCAGAAGTCGCAGACGTACGCCAGCTTGTTCGGGGACAGGCTGATCTGCCCTTGCGTCCGGCCACATGTCGTACACCCCTTTCCGGATTCCGCCGGCACCTTAGAAACGCGCGGGAGGAAAGGGGGGTGGGGGTGGTAGTGGTGGTGGGATAGTTTGGTTGCATGATGTGGGCCGGGATACATTTCAGCTTGTTCGTAGGCGTGGCGGTGGAGGCGGTAGAAGAGAAGGTAGCAGTGGGAGTAAAGCGGGGTTTGAGGAATGAATAGGAGGCGAAAGGAGGCATGCTACTAGTGGGCGCCTTCCATGTGGATCACTTCCTTCCCCGGCTGTACATAGAAGGCCTTGATGTTCAGAGTAGCTTTTCGGAATATGGAATCTGGAATCTGGAATCTCGCTCCCCCCCCCAGTAAGGAGCGACACTATCAAAAGCTTAAATTTGAACTTTCATGACAGTTAGATACACATGCACCCGAAGTCTAACGCTTCCATAAAGGGATTTCGTGTGGGGAAACTCGCGTTTTACGTTATTTAAGAATCGAGATTCCAGAATTCCAGATTTCCAGATTTCCAGTTTCAGTGCTCTGACTAAACGGGTTTAATAACGTCGGGAAAGAACGGTTGGCGCTGGTTCGAACGAAGGGCTTGTATATCGAGACCGATCAAAAGCGCTGTGTGCTCACCTTAGGGAACAGTTCCTCCGCCGGCACCTTCAAGATAATGCGACCGCCCTCGTTCCAGTCGTTCAACAAGTTCCGACCACCCGGCTGCACGTACCATGCGTCCGCCCCGTCGTCCGCCGCCGCACGCTGCTGGAGAACGCACAAGGAGGGCGACGGCATAACGATCAGTGCTTTTGGCAACAGGAAGGACGAATACAACCAGGGGCACGATACGTATATAGCTTGTCGAGAGGGAGAAGGTTCCGTGGTTTCTGTTTGCAGGCGACGAACAAACGGCGCGCCACCATGCACGCGTACTGACGCCGTACGTAGCGCGGGCTACAACAACAGGCTGCTGAATGTACTGCAGGCTATATACTGCGCTTTTCTACTGTGCAGTCTACTGCACTGCAGGGGAACGAACTGTAGGCTGAAGCGGAGTCCAACGTACTGCTGTGCTGCAGCCTCTGGCTTGGTTGCAACCCTCACCAATGGCAAGTCACCCCCGCTCCCACACGCACGCGCTCTCTTTGAGTCGCCGTACTACGCATCGTGCCGAGATATAACAGAGCAAGCAAGTGCCAGGTTGAAATGAGCACACCGGAAAACAGTGCATATTCAGAAGCTTTATCATTGTACGCAAATTTTAGGTTTAACTTTGTATTTATTAGAAGAAAAAACTGATGCTCATGTTTTCTTTCAAAACATTTTGGTCTGCAGGGCACAATATAACAAAATTGCTTGTCATTTTCTTATTAAAAAAAGCGGGTTTCTCATAAAAATAGACGTGATTCGGTCAAACGCTTTTCAAGTGGAAATTTTGCAGGGGGCAGCAGAGTCACCTTGCTCTGCCGGATTACAGTAACCGGAAAGAAAGTGTCCCTGCCGGGCACCGCGTTGCCCTCTTTGTCGAAATTATTAGCGTAGGCCCACATTTCCCTCGCGTCTTCGGGGTCCGCCTCGCAACAGTGAACCTTCTTCACCTGGTCAGTGCGCCGCCGCCGCTTCGCGCTCTGGAGAGGGGAGAGAGTAGGAGGGCGGCGGCAGGGGGGGGGGAGGGGTCAAAACTTTTTACGTAGCGCTGGTGCTCAGTACTTGTTGCGGGGCAATTGGACGTGTGTCAAGTGTGCAGTGTGTCCGTGTATATCAAAGGGCGAGGCTCATAACCTGAAAAATGATGCATGTCGAGGCTCTGCCATCTCTCTTCACAGAGACAGAGCCTCGACACGCATCATTATTTAACAGCCAACTTTCCTATTTGAGAATTGGCTTTCCGATTAGAATGATAATTAGTTTTAGTAGAATGTTTTTTAAGATCTGGATTTCCTCCATAATCAAAATTTAATCTATTAGCATATATGTTCATCGATGGTAGGTATCGACCCACAAAAACAAAACAGCCTCAACAGGCTCGTAAAACAGAGGATATAAGGGAATTGGTATTCAGGGGCGAGGTGCCTCGCCCATAAATCCCGATTTTCTTGAATCTTCGATATCTTGAGACTATCGATGCCGATATATATATATGTTTTTGTCATCGACGGCTGTCATAAATGACAGCAGTTCACAGTGTACATTTTGACTGTGAGGGAAGTACACCTCTTACAATAATAAAAACAATATTTTATATTATCAGTCTCATCGGAAAGGCAATTCTCAATTAGGAAAATCGGTAATCGGCAGAAATTTGCATGTACTACACCAGAACACGGGTGGGCCGTGCGACATAGATGTACGGAACAGCGACTTCTTCCTCGGAATGGGTATTGGTACTGGTATGTACGGATTACACTTGAAACAAAATGACTAGCTTCGAACGATAACAAGTCCTACCCCGTAAATCAGGCTCAAAAGGCACTGTTACTGGTTGTCTTTTTTTTGTTTTCCTTGGTTGTGTTCTCCTTTCTGGGAATAGTTTTGAGTGATCAACGTTGAAGCTTTTTCATGCTGCATCATTGTCGGATGGTAAACATGATAGTAACAATTGTAACTGCTTTGATGGCGTATCCCGTTTCTGTGTCGAAACATCGCAAACCGTTGGTAGCGAAAGCGAAACGAGTTCACAAAGCAACAAGGGGTCAACATCGATGCGAAGATGACCGTACTATTTTGCATCGGGTGCCGCTCAGCTGCCCATGGAGAAGGTCAAGCAGACTCTCCCGTCGACGGTGCGCTTCCTTCCGAGTGAACGCGTGGCAATGTGACTGCTGGCCTTCGCGGTGAATTGTGTTCACCAGACCAGCTTTATTCTGCATAGTCCTTGCTAATGGCAGCTGGCAGCCCACCTTGCGCATCATCGTCTCGTCTATTTATCGGAGCCGACGCGCGCAGAAACCGAAATAAAATATTCAGCAGCGCCCCCGGTAACCACCAACAAGGTCCTCGGTCGTGAATAGTACTTCAACCGAAATTACCGGTATGTGAACCGTGAGTTCAAGGTATGTAGCAAAAGATCCCCATTCCAGGCCATTGTAATCGTGTCCAAATCGGCTGACACGCTGGTGCTCATCATACATAACAGCCTTGTGACATACCAGGGTATATATACAACACAAGCTCGGGAGGGTTGCTTGTTTGTCGTCTGGCTTGGGACTATGGGAGTAATTTTCTCGTTTCACGATAGCATGCCGCTGGTGTGTGCTGTGCGGAAAGATTACCGGCTCCGTCTTTTTGTCGTTTTCCCGCGATCGACGCCACCTACGGACCCTACCTACCTCCCCCCACCCCCCCCCGCCCCCGCCCCGCCCCAGCCTTCGAAGTGAAAACACCCGGGGTGGCTACGAGTATTACCGCATCGCACACCGCCGTAAAAGTGTGAAGACAGGAAGGAGGCACCGAGACTGTCTAACTGTCTGTAACTTTGCCATCAACCGATTGACCGTCCCCCCCCAACCTCCAACGAGGGAGAAGCCTTGCGGCATAATCTTCGCCGCACTTTCGTTGAAAAAACAAACAAACAAACAAACAAGGACAAAATCAAAAACAGCCCGCACCTTTGCATTCGATTCATCTGTGGACCTACGCCTCTTCTGCTTTCCGCTCGTGTTCTTGGTAGCACGGGAACGAGCGTTGCTGCTGCTCCTGCTGCTGCCTATGGAGCCTCGTGGCGGGGCCGGCCGGGCGAAACCGTCAACGGCACGGGTGCGAGCGCTGCTGTCGTCGGGGCCTTGTGGCGTAGCCATGCCGTCGTGATAGTCCATGTTCGAGGATGAGTTGTCGTCCGTCGAGCGCTCGATCTTCACCTTCTGATCTCCCCAGGGTGTATGTATCCACAGGAACGTGTAGACAGCAGGAGGAGGAAATACGTGGGGGCGCGGCCGGAATCACGGAGTACAAAAATACCATTAAACGGGCGTGGGGAGGGACCATTCATGTTCAGAAACTGGGGTTGGAGTATGCGCGAGTAGGGTACGGCAGGGTGGGGGAGAGAGGAGGGGGGAAGACAACAGTCTACCGCCAAAACAACTCTTCCTTTATAAAAAGCCGACACTTGACTACACTGGCATTTGTGCCGCGTGCCACCACCAAGCAGCAGCGCACTCATTGGGGTCCAGGCGTGGCAACCGATCAAGGGATGATGATGAAATGGCTCGTACCGAAGTAGAGCTTTTCAGACCCAAACAATTTTCGTCGGCGGGGGGCGGCGGAGAGGGTTCGCACTGAAAGCAGTAGAATGTATCCCTAGCAGCAGCCCCGCGCGTTACACGGAGCACTGCATCGCAAAGACTTCTCACGCCGAGCTCACCCGAATATTTTTCTCCTCGACGATGGGCTCGTATCCCCTCTCCCGCGTCCTCGACTCTCCCTCGACCACCGCGAAGATCTGGTTGCGCTTGTCACTAACCTTTGCGCAACCTCCGGGCTTGTCGTTGTGCTCGCGCGACTGAGGTGTTCCGACCACGGGCAGGAGGTGGCTGAAATACCTCCCCTGGTGATTAATGTCTGATCGCACCGCTGGCTCCAGCTTTATCGGCTCTTCTTGAGTTAGTGCGAAGACTCGGCGACGGTTGCCGACATTGTTCGCGCAAATTCCAGTGTATCCGTTGTGCCCGGGCGGCGGCTGTGCGTCGGTCCCGGGCAGGAGGTAGCTGAAATACCTCCCCTGCGTCGACCTTCCCGATTTCACCGCTGACTGGACGCTGACCTCACCCCTCTCCTGGGCCCTCGGCTGTCCCTTTCTCGCGATGCAGACTCGTTGGCGGCTCTCACTATCGCAACCCCCAGGCGCGTCAATGTGCCCCCGCGACGGCTGTGCGTCGGTCCCGGGCAGGAGGTAGCTGAAATACCTCCCTTGCATCGACGTTCCCGCTTTCACCGCTGACTGAACGCTGACCTCACCCCTCTCCTGGGCCCTCGGCTGTTCCTTACTCGTGGTGCAGACTCGTTGGCGGCTCTCACTATCGCAACTCCCAGGCGCGTCAAAGTGCTCCCGCGACGGCTGTGCGTCGGTCCCGGGCAGGAGGTAGCTGAAATACCTCCCTTGCATCGACGTTCCCACTTTCACCGCTGACTGAACGCTGACCTCACCCCTCTCCTGGGCCCTCGGCTGTTCCTTACTCGTGGTGCAGACTCGTTGGCGGCTCTCACTATCGCAACCTCCGGGCTCGTCAAGGTGCTCACGCGATCGCTGTGCGTCGGTCCCGGAAAAAAAGTGGCTGAAATACCTCCCCTGCGACGAACTTCCCGTTTTCATCGCTCGGTGAACTCCGACCTCAGGGTGAGGGGGCTTACTTGATGTGACCACGTTGTCGTCCGTCTCGAGGGGGGGGTGCTCGGCCTGGGTTGCATCCATCGCATCGATCAGAGAAGGCGGCAACGAAGTTAATTATTTTATATATCACTAACCGTGCCCACGTTTCCGCGAGCGACACTCTATAACACATGGAATTAGAGTAGGGTGACTTTTGCGGTGGCATGTAGAAGGGTGAAGGTAGGTGTTACCGACAGCAGCGGGAGGAGGGTGTCGGGTGCACTGCTACAGCCACTCAAAACGGCGGTGGGTGGTAACCCGAAACACAGCAAGATCGTAGGGAAAGGGTGTTCCAACATAATATGATTGTTTTGTCAAAAGTAATGCGCGGTCTGGACGATTCGGACGTGAACCCTGAGTGAGCCTAAACGGTGCTAGTTTCCAGGGGTGTTCAAGGCTCCGAACCAAAGCGCGATTCGGTTCTCTCTCTTTTAAGTATTCTTACGGTTCTGTTCTATTCGGCTCTGTTCGGTTCTGTTCGGTTCGGATCGCCCCCCTATTTTTGTATACGAGTTGGTTCGGTGCGGTTCGGTTGTAGTATTTCGAGTACATGTACGGACCAGCTCGGTTCGGAATCGTGGTCTATTTTTCAAGAATTACTCCAGGTCGAATCGCTTCCATATACGTAAAACATCGATCCCTCTACGACCGGTGTTTTGATATCCGTGGGAAAATCAACGGTTCCTATGCAATGGAACGTGTACGACATGTGTGTTGAATTCGTGTAAGAACCGGTGAATTCCGAAGCAACATATTTGTTCGTCTTTTGTTTTTCGGCACGTCTATGTTAAACCATGGTCGTTTGTGCGAGTTTTGGGCACGTTTGAGAGGAACCATGGCCATGTGTTACGGTTTCAAAAAAGAAATGTACGGTTTGGAAACCACGACTTAAAAAAGCAGCCTTGCTATTTGCAAGAAAACGGCGTGGGTGGGTTCACGGGTAGCACTCTCGCTATTGCTATCAACATCACCACTAAAAAAACGCACGAACGAATGCAACAGCCACCGTCGGACACACCCAAGCAGCACCGGTTCCAATGACCGCCGACGCACGCGGCAGGCACAGCGCTCGCGCTGTCTCATGCTCACCCGAACGTGCTCCGACGGAGGCGCGTCGCGCGTCTCCACCATCATGGACAGACGCGATAGGGTTGACGTGCGGTAATGGGGCATCTTGTCGCCGTCGCGCCCGGTGCTTTCCCTTTCGCTCGCTCCCTGGCACCCCATACGTGACGTAGCCTGAGGCGGAGTGGTGTGTGTAGGTTTACTCGCCGCCGATGTCGGTAGACGCGCTGGTGTTGGCGCGCGGTGTCGGTCTTCCTTGGCGTGCGCTGTCCCCTGGCCCCCTCCCTGTGTAGGGCACCCCGGGTGTTCATTCGCCTGCTGTGGGGCGGGTAGGGCGCGAAGGCTGAATCACCGTTAGATATCGCAATGGAGGGCTGTTTTGACCCAAAAACGTCGCAGGCTAGTCGAAACTACCACTCTAAATATATAAAAAAAACAGGACAAAATCAAAGCAATCAAAGTAGCATCGGAAATCCTTAATTACTCGGTTTTACACTACGTACGTCAACGATACAAGTTATATTCAGAAATTCTCAGAGGTGGAGACGAGTTGGACGCTGACACTCGACATACACCTGTGGCTGGTATAGATGAAGGGGATTGTCACATATGGGGCTATTGTAATGTTTACATCTGGCTTTTTTATCGACGGAATACAATTTTTGTTTGGCATACTTCTTGCTCATTGAGCGAGGGAAAGACTTGTCTCACGTTTATGTAGAAACTTATGAGATCTTGCACTGCGTTGGGATATGGTCCTCACAGCAGCGGAACCCGAAATCAATTTCATTCAGCAGGTGTCGAGAAATATCGATTAGAAAATAGCCTCTTGGCCGATTTTCGATCAACAAGCATTTTGCCTTCGTCATGCGAAACAAAAGAAAGCCCCAGGGAAGTACGACTGAAAATAAAAAGAGAATATGCGGTCGGGCCAGGATGGAGACGTGTGTACCTAGGAGGTACCGCACAGTCGATTCAAGAGGCTTCGGCGGTCGCACGCCGGACGGCCGCCATTGACCGCGGTGATCTCGTCACGGTCGATTCCATCCGTGATCGGGCAGTGAAGGAACGGAACTAAAGTCGCGCGGAGGGCCTCTGGGGCGAATGCATAGCTCTAAAGCGAAGCTGGTCAAATTCTCGAGCACCAGTTCAACCTAAATCTACAAGGAGATCTCTGTCGCGAGTAAGACATGGTGCTGGCCAGGACAAGGGCTGGGCTGTGCGACCAGCAAAAAGCTCTATGTTCCAACAGTAAAGTGCGCCCATCTCACGCTCAAGTGTCCGTGTGTTGCAGCTCTGCGCTCTGCCCCCGGTGACGTGCGGCAACCTCATTCGTGTACGAGTATGATAACAGGGAGGTAGCGCAGCAGCTCAATTTTGTTTTTTGTTTTTGTACGCAGGAGTAGGTCCAGCTCTCACGCCGTCGGAAACAGGGAAGATGCATCCACGAAATTAGAAAATACTTATACTGTGAACTTTTATCTTTTTCCCCCATCGCTGATCGGCTGATCGTGAATGACTGATTTTACCACCTTAAAGATAACCGGACGAAAAAATGGTGAATTTTACGTCTAAACAAATGCCATTCCGATCCCGTGCTGCTTGTAAAAACATCCACTCTGGCGGACCTCCGTTCCAGGTCGACGAGCCGCCGAGCGCGGCAAAGGTCGCCGATGCCTTGCCATTGACGAGGCCCTCCAACGTCGGGGTCGTCTCGGCGGAGGTGCAGAAGCCAGACAAGAATGCGGTTAATCGCTACCACGGAGCCGTGGTTGCGAGGAGCCGCATTCTTGTCTGGCTTGTGCGCCTGCGTCGAGACGACCCTGATGTTGCGAGGCCTCCTCGATGGCAAGGCGTCGGCGATCTTTTCCGCGTTCAGCGGTTCTTCGATCTGGAACGGAGGCCCGCCAGAGGGGATGTTTTTACAAGCACCACGGGTCGTTGTGGTTGTTGTTGTCGATCGTGGGAGCAGCTGGGACACCGCGGGGAGGGGGGGTATGCGTGTTGCGGTATATATGTGCAACCCGTGCGCAGGAGAAATGAGTGCGGTGTGCGACATGATGCGAACGTCAACGTGTGTTTTGATCCTCAAAGCTGGGTCTGCCGCGCCTGTCTGCGTCGTATTCTACAACAACAGAGGAGTAAACTAATTGGATGTAGAAAAATATTTTTTTGCGGTGAACGATTTGCTCGTATTGAACGGATCGACAAGAAAACGATCGATAATTACGATAGCCGTCCTCACCACAGGTCGCCTGCTCGCCGCCCTTCTCTGGCACAGGTTTGTGGTAGCAAAGTTAGCCGCGTACACGACGACTCCACGCGGGGCCCGAAGCAGAACGCAGATAGCGCGCCTGACGCCCTCTCTTGTGTTTGAGATAACTGCGTTAGTCGAGGCGGCTGCGTACGCGATGACTGTGTCCACAACTCGGAGAACAGTGTACATAATGCCCATGGCTCCTTCCCTTACGTCAGACAGAGCTGTTGTCAGGAAGCCAGTCGCGTAGCGGACGATCCTCCCCGCTGCCCTGGGCATGGCACAGACCCTGAGCCTGGCTCCATTATTTATAGACAGCACCGTCTCCCTCAGGCAGTTAACAGTTGCCCAGATGCCTTCCGCTCCCCGCACCACAACGCTGGTGGCGCGCCTGGCGCCGTTCCTCATGTTTGACATGATCGGATCGAATAAGCCAGCCGCGAACCCGATGACCATCTCAACTGCCCTGAGCATGACGCAGACCGTGCGCCTGATCCCCTTCGTTATCTCGGAGATCACGAACTTGAGGGAAGCAGTGGCGCACACGACGACTCTCTGTAATATCCGCAGAACGACGCTTGCGATAATCGCCCCAGCGGCCCGGGGTAACGCGCGTACCCAATCGAGACCGCTGCAGACCGTTCTTGCCACCTTCTTCCTTTGGCAGACGAGGGTCCGCAGCAGCTCATAAGCAACAATGTTCCCAACCAATATCCCAGCGAGGGGGCGGTACATGGCCGCTGGGAGATCGACACCGCTTGCCCACTGCAGCGCCCACAGATTTAAGAAGCGCCACAGAAATCCCAGAATTACCACGAAGCAGAAGGTCTCAGAAGCTTGGTTCCACGACCCATCATCATTGTCGTGCCTTGGTTCTTGTTGCTGCACTGTGTCGTGGTCTGAACCGCGGCTCCTACGGGTTGTGGTGGCCGTTCCCGTGGCGGAAGCAGCCGAAAACGATGATTTCCCCCGGCGAGTGGTGTGGGGAGTGTGTGTTGGGGGTCCCACGTGCTCGCCGGAGTCGCCGCGGCTGATGTCAGCCATGGCTGCTGCTGCTGCCGCTGCACCAGCTGCCGCCGCACCTGGCAGCGAAGGGGGCGCAGCAGTTTTTTTGGTGGGAGATTTCGTCAACGGTTTTGGTGACGACGATTTGTTGTTGTCGTCTTTCTGTTGTTAACGCATCTCGTTTTTTTGTGTGGGGTATACATACCTACTAATACGGAGGACCATATTAAATAGAACCTACGGTGCACACTAAATTATATATATTTAACTATTTTTACTAACAATATTTGGTCCTATTTACTATGGTCCCCCGTAATACTGTGTGCCGACAGCGGGCGGTATGATGTACCAGTACCAGATATGCCTTTAAGAACAACAAAAATCAATTGAGCTATACTTACGAGTACTGCAATATATCGTACGCATCTGTATACTGTAGCTTTACGTCGTATGATATCGCGGGCAAGGGCTGGAGAGCTGTCCGACGTTTTTTTTCCCCCTCCCCCGACGTTTTAGCTTTTACACGGGAACACGTGCGTTTCTCACAGAAAAACTTGGCCTACGCTAGAAGACTAACCCGCTGCGTGTTTTCTTGCATCTGGTTCCAAGTATACATACTTCAAGTAAACCGCAACGAAATTATTGCGCATGGCCGAAGCCGCAACTAAAATCTCCGTGCGCACAATGGTTATGGACCGAAGTCGCCATTGTAATATCGTCCTTTTAATCCAGGGCACAGCATCCAGCGGCGTCGCCGAGCTTCCTTTGTATGTTTTTTAGGAGGAGTGGAGATCACTCGCGGTCGACGTGCCACGCACCTTGTAAGGTTGACTACGCATATCGACGAGACTATCGTTTACAGCTCGTCGCATGTACTGTGTGCAGCATGATAATCATTGATTTATACAGTAATAAAAAGAGGAGATTCCTACCCGTATACAGCTGTGTATCCTGCTGCAAAAACAAAAACGTTCTTATTTGTAGCGGGCACGGAGAGAATACACACACCGTACAGCAGCAGCATTGTCGCCCTCGGCATGTGAGGCAACAACCGTAACTATACTACTGCCATAGTAGCTGCAGCAGCGTGATACCCTCAGGCCGGCGGGGGTAGAACCTATGTCGGCTGCGGGTATGACAGGTGGGCGTGGCATCGGGGTTGTTGGTGGTTGATGCTGCCTGCACCTGAACTACTGCTGTAGTGCAGGTATCATATCACACGTGTGAAAAATATCGTCGTTGGGTGGCAGGTAGATCGCACCGGAAACGCAGTCCCAACCGTGGTAGACTATATTACTACGATTACAAAAGCAGGGCCTCGCTCGAGCGTGCGACGGAACAGTCCCCGACCAGCCTGCCTGCTCTCTCACGCAGGCCACCTTGCTTACAACTTACAACAAGTACGAGTGGCACACGTCCCCAACTGCAATCCGTGCTTGCCTCTCTCTGACTGAGCATCCTGGAATAAAAACAACTTTTTTTTGTTGTTGCTGCCTGTATACCGGCTGTACCGGTAGGAAGTCGTATCCACGTACAGTACTGTAGTCCCCATGTTTGATACCGGTTGTGCTGTACCCATGTACATACATGCTCACCTCTCGGGGTTGAGCAATCTCCAGACGGAGTCGTTTCTAAATGAACGCGCCTCATAGGCGGCGGGTTGTGGGGCGCCTCTCAGCGAGGCCACCCACACAGAGATGCAAATGAGACAGGCAGCCTTCTGTGCCCTTTGGTCCTCGACTCGCGGCAGAAGGGACCCACTTGGCCTCGGCCAGAGGGTCGAGATGTCGATATGGCAGCCGTGGCAAAGATGATGGAGAAAAAAGAATTACGCACCGCTGTTGCTGTACGATTGACGAAAAAACCGTTTCGCGTTTATGGAAAAAAAGGAGGCGTTATTAGATTCGTTGTGGATATCGGATATCGGACCCGCTCCTCAAGAAAGATCTTCCTTTTCTTGCCGTTTCGTTGTTTTTGCTCTTCTTTTTGATGGACAAAGAAGCATCTGCGTACGAGGAGCAACAGAGTACACCGCGCTGTGTGCTGCTGTAGTAAAGTAGTAAGTGCTGCCGCTGTACTGTAGTGGACAGCCGGTGTATACTGATTTACAGGTAGAACTGTAGTACTGTACTATACTGTCTCGAGTGGTCGTGGTACTGTAGTACGCAGTGAGTAGTGTACTATACAGTAAGTACTGCTGTAGTGCATAGACTACGAGTACAGTATCATAGTGGTGCAGTGCTATTACAGTACGAAGTATCTTCTCACTTCTTGTTCGTATAGCCCTATGTACGAGTAGCGGTTCGACCAAGGTTCGACTACTCCTACTACTACAGTAGTATACTACTGTACTACTGTACGAGTATGTTCAGTAGTCTATTGACAGCGAAGTAACTGACTTGTTGAGGTTCACGGAACAGCAGTTGGTTGTTATGACGCTACGAGTAAGATATCGTTGGCAGGTTGCAGTTGACAGTTAACAGTTGACAGCAGTTGACAGCGAATGTGCAGCAAGAGCCAGAGAGGAACAAGAAGAGCGTTTGCAGGCCCCCAACTTCACTCTCTCCTTTCACACCCACACCTAAACTCTCGTCAGTTCATATAGTGATACACCTCGCCAGAGTGTATCTTGGTCCGTCTTACATTGCACACCACCCTCATTAGTGCAGTTCGAGCTGTATCTGACAACAACCCCTCCGTGCTACGAGTACCAAAGTCTAAAAATATCATCGTTCTGAGACAAGCGCGCCGTCTGCCGAGAGGCACAGTAGGTGGCCGGGACCCCCCCGTTGCATAAACAAGGTGGGTGTAAACGAAATACTTGTGGAGACGTTGAACAATGTAGCACGCGGTTAGCTGTACCGAATTGAGAGGTTGTCGATGCCTTGTGGGGTTTGCTACGTTGTTCAATGTCCCCGCACAAGGATTTTTTACGCCCAAATTGTGCAAGGGGGGGGGGTCCCGGCGGCCTGTGGTACTTGCGTACCTGGCCCTAGAGACAACGGCGATACCACCATTACTAACGCGCAGACAGATGTCCATGCCATCCACCAGAAAACAAAGTGTTCGAACATAGAAAATGTGCGAGCGACGCCCGAGTGGCAGGACGTGTTCACGTGGCAGAAACTGCATGATATCCCACAGAGAGGCACATTATCATAGCAGCGGGATGTACTGTAGATAGATGTACATACATTGTTGGTCTTTTTCGCGGCATTCCGCGAGCAACGACATTCCATGGCATGCCACGACATTCCGCGGAAAACCGCAGCATCCCACAACGTTTTCCACGCCATGCCTTGGAACGGCTACCGCGGCAAGGCCAACGGCAGGCTCCACGGCAAGCTCCGCGGCATGTCACGGTAAGCCCCGTGGTCAACCACGGCACGCCACGGTTAAGTACCGCGGCAACACCCGCGGTAATCACTCCGGCAACAACCGCGTCAAGTTCCGCGGAAAGATCCACGGCGTTTACCGTGGCAAGCGCCACGGAGATATCCGCGGAAAGACCCATGGAAAGACCCGCGGAAAGACTCGCGGAGAGGCCCGCGGCAAGATTCGTCGCAAGACCCGCGGAAAGACCCGTGGCAGGCATCGCGGCAAGACACCCAACGGGAACAGGGTGCCAGGTGGGCCTCGGACGGCTCCTGCGGAGGGCTGGGTAAATGTCTACACCTTGTGCGTAGGAGCAAGGTGCCAAATGGGATGGGCCGACTGCGGCGACAAAATGCCAAATGGGAGCAGTGTGCCGGGTGGGGTCTTGCCGTGGGGCCTGCCGCGGGTGTTGCCGCGGGACCTACCGCGGGACTTGCCATGGACCTTTCCGCAGACTTCTCCGCGAGTCTTTCCGTGGATTTTCCGCGCGATTTTCCGGGCGTCTCTACGGGTCTTTGCACGGGTCTGGCCGCGACGCCTGCCGCGGTAAATGCCGCGGGTCTTGCCAGGGTGCCTGCCACGGGTCTTTCTGCGGTACGTGCCACGGGTTTTGCTGCGGAACTTGTCGCGAGTCCTGCCGCGGTACTTAACCGCGGGTCTTTCCGTGGGACGTGCCGCAGGACTTGTCACGGGTCTTGCCGCGGGTGATGTCGCGGAACTTGCCGCGGGTCTTGACGCCGGTTTTGCCATGGGTCTTGCCGTAGGGTTTGCCGTGCACATAGCCGCGGGCCTTGCCGTGGTCACAACCGTGGCGCGTCCCGCGGCAGATGGTAACCCCGTGGCATACCGCGACATGCCGCGGAATACCGTGGGCACTGCCGCGGGCACTGCCACGAAAAAGTATAATACTGTGCATCCGTGAGAACATGTGGCCGCATCGGTGGCGTGCTGAATCAGCGCGGTAAGAATAAGGCCGGTGGAGCACGCGGACGAATCGATAGAAGAAAGCAAACCGATCCCAGTCTGGCGCGCTGGCGTCCGCGCGCAGTGGGGACCGACCGTGAGACGGACGATGGAGTGCGTCCGAATCGCAATGAGGTCCAATGGAAGAAGGGTTGGCGGAGGGGTGTGATAAGGTGAAGGGAGCAGAGGCGGGGCCGCGGATGCAACCGAAACATGAACACGGCTGATCCCGGTGACGCGCAAGGCTGACTGAGACACAACAGGGGGCGCCTGAGGACCGAAATCCGATGCGCGCCGGCCTGAGTGGTGGCGGTAGGGGGGGTATATAGAAGGGATAGTGGCCACAACTCTGGAGCTGTAGATGTAAGAACGGAGTTGTAGATGTAAGAAAATGTTTATTATCCGGGTATGGGACCTTACTCTCCTCGCTGGATTCGGCGGAACCTCGATGTTACCCCAGCCAATCAGCGATCACCTAATTGGGGTTTCCACCCCGTGGTATCGACCCGGGGGGGCACACCGTTTCGTTCCGGTTTGCCGGAGTTAATTGTAGATGTGTGGAAGGAGTTATAATCCGGGGATGGGCCTATATATTCTCCGGGTGCGGCGGGGGACCCCGGCGTTTCCCCGAGGGGGAACTCTTGCCGCGCACACGGCGCCACCCCATTAGCCGAGGGCGGGCGGGGGGAAGGGAGTTTGCCAATGGGATTGGAGCTCGGAAAACGCTGGATCTAGTGTTGGTATGCAACCCCCAAAAGGGGGGGCTTTGCTTGTTGCTTTTTGGAGTTTTTTGTTGCTTTACTTAAAAGCAAAATAATTGTTTATTTGGTTTGTATGGCGTAATACTAAAATTATAGGTCAGGCAAGGTCAGGTGCATTTTAGTATGGCAATACTAAAACCCATACGATGTATTTGTTCACTAAAACACATACACTTATATTGTATACATTTTAATATGGACATACTAAAACCATACGGCGTAGCGTCGTAGCTGGATTAAAAGTCGTACGAAAGCCATACTGCAGCAATGCTGTGATATTGTATACGTAAGGCGCCCCGTATCTAAGTTTGTTTCTTCTGGTATTGCACGTATACTCCTAGAATTCTGCAAGGAGGCTGAACGGTTCGACTTTCGACTGCGTATTGCGTATATTTGTATGTGTGTGTTGTCTTCACATTAAACCCGTTATTTTTTCCCAAGCACATCAGTACACCCAGTCAGTGTCTGTCCTGATTCCTAATCCTAGAGAGATACAAATTCTGTGGTCACAGACTGTGAAACAGAGAAAAACCAAAACAAAATAAACGCAAATTCATGGGTAAAGCAACAAGTGAGATGCTAACGTGGTAGAACACAACGACACGAGCCGAACCGAAAAATAAGAACAAAAAGACAAATAAAATTGTTTGAATAAGTACACATAGATAACGTTGTTAATTCATTAAATCCTATACGATACAAATAACAATACGGCGACAGCAATGTTTCATATTGTATTGCTGATTCACATAATAAATACCAGGTAACAATCATAGGTAAACTGTTAATAAATTAATTCCTAAATATATTTTAAAGAGCAGTGGCCAAAATCGGGTATACCCGATGGGTTTGTGGCCAAAACAGGGTACCATTGTATTTTAGAGACCGCGACGACCCCAGGGCGCCATCTCATTGGCCAGCGCAGGCCACCACCCGACGCTGGCCACAAACCCATCGGGTATACCCGTGCCACTTCGAAACACGGCACAGCAGTAGTGGTTCAAAACACGGCCCAGCCGTAGTGGTTGGTTCACAGTGCTATCTCTCCCTCTCCCAACCAAAAGCCACCTCATCACGGCACACCAGTAGTAGTAGTTGATTCGCTCCCTCTCCCACCCAAAAAGCACCGCTCGTTCTCTCCCTCCTCGACGAGCCACCAGCCACCAACCACCGCACAGCACAGCAGCAGTAATATAGTAGCTCGTAGAGCAGATGGATCCGTCGGTAACAGGTTGGGACTCGGCCGGAACTCGACTGGATACGTCGTAATACGTCGTGATACGTACCTGGTACGCAGGTGCGTGGTACGTAGTAATCGTCGTCTGGTGCGTGGTGGGCTGTTGAGCCGTGGTGGTCGAACAGCCCGGCCATTTTCGGGTAGGTGGGTACAATTATCGGGTACCTCTTGGGGGGTGAGTAGCCAAAATC
>MEHQ01002466.1:20978-40975 GCA_008828725.1 Saccharina japonica | reverse complement strand
AGGAGAAGGAGGAGGAGAAGGGGGGGGCGTGATGAGAAGGAGCGGCAACAACAGCAGCAGCAGCAGCAGCAGCTATGACGAACAACTCCGTGCAACTACAACAACGGCAGCAACGACAACAACAGCAAAAACAAAGGCAACTACTACTACTACTACTGCTGCTTCTCCCGCTGCTGCTGGCGAAGGTGCCGTGCCAACTGAGAACAACTACTCGTGCTACTACAACTACAACAGCAACAACTACAACAGCAACACCACCAACAAACACAACAGCAATAATAACAGCGTAAAAAAATCAGCATCTTCGTCGTCTCCACCATTATCAATAGCAGGAGCAGCATCCTTGAGATCGTCCGACGCCGTCGTGTCGGACCTAAGCATCATCGAAGCAGCTCAGAAGGCCTTCAGGTGCCCCGAAGGCTTCAAGCTGTCCACCGTGCCGCCCGCCTCCTCCGCCAACCGCTCGAGAATGTACACCTATGGCGTCAGAGTCGACGCGATCGAGACGACCCCGACCACCACCCCGGAGAAAAACACCACCACGAACAACAACTCGAACACCACCACCACCACCACCAACAGCAGCAACAGAAGCAGCAACAATGGCAAGGGTAAGGCGGATGCCGTCGTTACGCCTCGGAAGGGCCATCGACCGAATGGAAGGTTCTACTGCCTGGCGAGCCACGGGTGCAGAATGGCCAAGACCTTCCTCAAGATCTCGAAAGGGAGCACATCGTCAGCGACGGACCACCTCGGCATGCTGCACGGAGGGCCGGCGGAGTTCAAGAAGACGACGCCCCCCGACGCCGTCCCGAGGTGACCTTTTGTTGGATGAGGATGTTAATATATATATATATACCTGGTACCTGGTAGTTGTTTCATCGTAATTAATAGGGTGTGCAGGCAATACTGCTGTAGTATTGATAGTAGAAACCAGATACTATTAATCTACCGATTGATACGATATTACCAGGTAGATAATCGATAGATGCTGCTGCGCAGCCTCGGCGTCCTCGTCTCCTGTCTCCCCCCTCGCAACGTGAAACATATGTCGATAATACGTGCGTATGATATGCGTATGTGCGCTCTGAGGTGCTGTACCTGCTGCGTATTGGTATACTCTCTGCAGTATCAGTACCGATAATCTGTTGCGTATTGCGTGCGTATAGTATACCACAGGTATGCAGAAGTATACGTACACTTACTTACTTACGTAATTACGCTTTGAGGTGTACGTAATTACGTTTTAGGAGGTACATCATGAAGTCAATATGTTCCTCTATTAATCAATGTGAACACGGACTAACTTTTTCGCGATCAGTTAATGTGAGAACAACAATGTTGTAATAATAATGTTATAAATGTTGTGCACTCGTACCTCGTACTTTCTTTGGTTTTATTTTGTTTCCTCTTCCCATTATTATTATTCCATTATTTTTAACGAAGGCAAGTTTCAAATCGAATCGATTTCAAATCGTTTTTTTTGTGAATCGAATCGTTTTTTTTTTCCGATTTGAAGAGAAAATATGAAAATTTGGCTTTGCGTCCTATCTTGTCCTATCGGGTGAAATCAGGTATAATATGTTCCGTATGTTCTCGAAATGTGATTGAGATCGGAATAACACGACATCCCACAGAACGCCCGCGGCTGACAAGTACCGAGGAGAGAAGCTGAGAGCGACGGCGTGCATCGTCACGTGCACGCCGCCTACAGCCTCTGTTTTATTTTGAAGGCCCAGGCTAGGAAGCTGTTACTCTCAGCTTCGCTTGGGTGGACGAAGGAAGCCCTCAAACGCCACACACCGGACAGCGACAGCGATGTAGCTATCGAAGTCTTGAGTTTTTCCCCCGTGTTTTGGGTCGATCGCTTGGTTCTCGTTGGGCTTGGCCGATCGAGCTGGTGGAAAAAATTGGCTTGCGACCGCCATGAGTTTTTTTTTAGGAGGCACCGCCGAGCCACGTTGTGCTATGGTCTGTAGCCGTGGGCGCGGCTATTGCTCCGGTCGCCACTCCTTGAGGTGAACGATTTATCGCCTCGTTGGTGGTTGTCGAGACACCCAAACAACGACGGATCGCCTCGGGGACGTTCACCCAGTAGGAACATGCCATGCATGTTGGATAAACTCCAATCGATTCGAATCGATTTGATTCGATTTGAAAAAAATAAAGTATTTTGTATTTTGGAACTTCTTTTCATATCCGATCTAATAATCGATTTTTTCATGCCCCAAACTACAAATGTCTTTCCGGTGATTCATGCTTTGACCAATCAGATGAAAGTCCGCGCCGATTCATTAAAAAAAAATCGATTTGAAATCGATTCGATTTGCAACTTTCTTTTGGGCCCTAAAACCAAAGAAGTTGGTTGAGTCGTTGAGTCGATGAAAATATGAATACACAACTTATTTATAAATTAAAAAAAACAACACAGCCGAGGGCGTCCCGAAAAGTAATTTTGCGACACCTAAACTATCTAAAATGGTCAATGGAAAAACAATCGGAGCACTACTGCTGTGATCGCTGCACGATTTAGAACAAAACAAGTTTGTTTGTTTTTTTCCCCCAAAACCCAATCACTTGGTTTTAAAGAACCCCCCCCCCCCCCTGAGCTGAATTTTTCCAAAAACCAATCACTTGGTTTTAAAAATCCCCCCCGCCTGAGCCTCGGTAACTATAGGGCAATAACGCTACTAAGCACTGTAGGTAAAACGTTCTGTAAGATTTTGAACGATAGCATGGGAACAATGATGGAGAAGGAAGAAAAGATTAGCGAAGGGCAAGCAGGATTTAGGCCAAACCGTAGCTGCGTCGACCATGTGTACACATTAGGTAAGATAATCCAAGGCAGGAAAGACGCGGGGCTAACAACGTACTGTTTCTTTTTAGATGTACAGAAAGGCCTACGATACAGTATGGAGAAATGGGCTGTGGAAAAAGTTTGGGAATAGGGATAAGAGGAAAGATGTGGAGAATGATGAAGAAGATGACGGAATGTGCGAGAAGTGCTGTGATGTTGGACGGGGAAATATCGAAGTACGTTGATATCCTACAGGGAGTTGCCCAGGGATGTACGCTATCACCTAACCTATTCAAGGTATACATTAATGACATGATAGTAGCAGTAGAAGCAGCATCGCAGGGAGTCACGGTGGGGGAAGATACGGTGTCGGGATTGATGTTTGCTGATGATTTCGTTTGCATATCAGAAACACCCGAAGGACTGCAGAAACAAATAGAGAAGGCAATCGAGTACACCAGGAAGTGGAGAGTGACGGCGAACGTAAAAAAGTGCGCAGTAGTTGTATGTAACGAAGATAAGGAGAGTCCGGCAACTTGTAAGTGGAAGTGGGGAGAAGATGAATTACCGATCGTAGACCAGTATACGTACCTTGGCGTAGAAATCTCAAAAGATTGCTCTTGGGATGCACACATAAATAAAATAATAGGCAAGGGTAAGGCACACGTAGGCAAGATGGAAGCAGTCCTAACAGACTCGCACCTTGACACTAGAATTAAGAGATGTATACTGATGAATGTGATTGTACCAAAGCTAGAATATGCGGAGAAGTATGGGAAGGGAAGCGAAGCTCGTAAAACAGCTGGAAACAATACAGATGACAGCAGCTAAAAAAGTACTTGGATGCTCAAGTACGACGAGTAATACAGTATTGAGAGCAGAACTGGGAATGTACCCACTTAAGACAAATAGAGACGTGCGTAAGTTGAAATGGCAAATAAAGTAAAGAACATGCCAAATAAGAGGTTGCCAGCCATAGCCGATAAAGCTGTATGGGAGAAAGTAACCAAAGGGCGAGCTGGAATAAGGTGGGATAGCGTAGTCGAGAAAGTATGGAAGGAATAGGAAACCAAAAAGAGACGCTGGCCATAGAGAAATTTAGCGGATACAAGACAGAAGTGAAAGAAAGGATAGAAAGAAGGGAAAGGCTAGCACTGAGAAAGAAGGTGGAAGGGGAAGAACACTTAGAGATGTACGGGGGGTTGAGAGAAGGAATAGGAATGAAAAGGTATCTGCACGGCCCAATGGACTTCGCGAAAAAGCTGAAACTGCGATTTCGTGTAGGGGACCTGGACCTGCCAGAAAGAAGGAGGTATACCAGTAGCCGGGAGGAGGAGGAAGTAGAGGCACAGATGTGCCCATGTGGCAAAGCCATAGAGAGTAGAGTTCACATAGTGGGAGAATGTGAAAGGTACAAGGAGGAAAGGGATGTGCTAGAGGAGGAGATGGGGAAAATAGACGAGTGTGACATGGAGCAGTTTGGTACACTAAATAGTAGCGAGAAAACGATCGCTATCTTAGGAGATAGATGGTGGCCACAGGCGGCGAAGCAGGAAGGGGATAAGATTAGCAAAAGGTTTCTCTGTAATATATGGAAACAACGTAATGAGCGCCCAAGTGTTGGAGGTGTCTCTATTAGGAGTAGGAACGGTGCTCCGTCTCGAAAGGGATGCGTGGTCAATGGTCAAATGACTAAGGCAAGCAACAAATGAGTACGCCCCCCCCCCCCCCCCCCCCTCAGCCTCGCCGCTGAGTTCCGTCTTAAGACTGGTTTCCATTACTGAAAACACAACCACGAGACGAGCTTGTTGTTCTCTGCTGCTATGCGATCTTCCCTCAGGGCGTGGGGGGGGGGTGTACTCATGTCGTGCACGGCCGTAGTCATATGACCATAGACCCTCGCATCCCTACAATGCCGGGACGGAGCACGTTGGGTTTTCACCAACCAGGCAGACATTGCTTGCACCAAGCGCGAAGCGCCGTGAGGTATTGGGCGAGTCGCATGGAGGGTGAGCTGCATCCTGCTAAGAACCGCCTCTGAGGCGGACTTGCATATGGACGACAGCTTCAATGAGTTAATTTAATTTCTGGTGTGGCCACTTCCGGAGACAGCTACTATGTAACTGCCTCGCGGATGCCTTACCATATTAACACTACGTGATACGACCATTCCCCTTGTGCGGAGCAAAGGTTCTCCACCCCGCACAAATGATCTACTCGACCGCCAGCTTTGGTGACCGCCAAAAAAAAAAAAAACGGCACCCTGGTTGTCTAGCTCACGCAGCGAGTGGCGTGTTTTACAGCGTCGTTGCCAACCGACGCCAACCCAACCTAAAAATATATCATATATTTATAGGGGGGGGGGGCGCGTACTCATTTGTTGCTTGCCTTAGTCATTTGACCATTGACCACGCATCCCTTTCGAGGCGGAGCTATTTATAGGGGGGGTCTTTAAAACCAAGTGATTAGTTTTTGGAAAAATTCAGCTCAGGCGGGGGGGGGGGTTCTTTAAAACCAAGAGATTGGTTTTTGGAAAAATTAAAAAAAAAAACTCGAAAAAACTTGATTTGTGCTAAATCGTCCAGCGATCACAGTGCTCCACTCCGATTGTTTTTCCATTCTGACCATTTTAGATAGTTAGGTGTCGATAAAATAGTTTTCGGACGCCCCCTGACACAGCTGTGATGAGAGCGAGGATTCGTCGAATCTCATCTTTGCAAGCTGATTTTGAGTGTGATAATCGTATATACATCGATCGCGCGTACTTACTACGGGTTTTAGGGCCCGTACAAACGGAGCGTGTTGACCCTAAAAACAAAACCTAAAATGAGATACTGTAGGAAGATACACTCCCTCTGATTGGCGAAACAGAAAAAAAGAGGTCCAGGAGGCCGCGATGGGATATTTTTGCTCTTCGGTTTTGTTTAAGCGAAAATCGATTAAAATGACCCTTACATGTCCTTTTTTTATGTTCGCTCTTCTTTTCTCTCTCCCTTATAGTCGTAACTCTGATCCGGGGTCACATGTATAGCAAGCAGCCCTCCCCCCCCCCTCCCTACTACTCGTACGGTTCTTGCCTTAATTTCAATCGCGAGAAGACTTTACAGTAATCCTGTTTTCTTCTCGCGTCGAACTGCGCCTGCCTACCCACGCTTCGTACGCGCCCTCTATTAAAAATCAATATAATATATATATATATATATTTTTTTTCCATCCCATTCATTATCTTCGCACTTCCGTCTTTCTCCCTCCCTATTAATAGTCGTAACTCAGATCCGGGGTCACAAAGTAGGCTCCTCTCCCTCCTCCCCCACTACGGTTTTTGCCTTGCACTTTTATCGCGAGAATGTTTCAGCACTTTCTTCCCTCGTCAACTGTCGTTGAGTTTTGCTTACCCACGCTATGAATACAGTACAAGACACCTTTTAATAATAAGACAAGAAACAGGAATCTGATCCAGGCTGGATTCCTTATTTGAGGGTGCTTTCTGCACTAATTTCAATAAAACGGCCATCAAATTTCTTGTTTTCCCTCTAAATATCGGTCTGGCTTTCTTATTGACGTGTTTCTTATTACGTGTCCTGTACTACTATCTGTAGTGCACTATTACTATTCATATCAACACTGATATTCGACTCTTGCTTCAACCAGACAATGCGTACCGGTAGTCTACTGGTATATACCACGGACGGTTTAACATATACCACGAAAGTTTTTCCGGTTTTACCATGCGACTATAATATTAATAGTATCCCGTTCGATCCCACACCATAGGGGAGAGGCGGGGGTGGCGAGGTTGAGGGGGGGTAAGGGGGGAGGGTGGAGGCAATATGGGTGGGAGGGGGGGGGTTGGAGGAGAGGGGGGGGGTGGAGGAGGGGGTAGACTCATGTCGTGCATGGCCGATGTCGTATTGATCATTAGCCGGGTGGGGGGGGGGGGGGGGGGAGGGGGGGGGGGGGCTTGAGACTCTTCTCGGAGCAGAGATGCGAGCATAGAAGGGCATGAAACCATTAGAGCCCAGGGCTATCAAGGCCTGATGTAATTATGGTGATGATGATAATGGTTGTGATGTGTACTGCACGTTGTTAAATGGCTAACGAAATCCAAGATCGCCGACGTCAAGCCGGGAAATCACAACGAAAGGAGCTCCTGTTAATAGATGAATAGACTATTAAAGATTACCTACTGTAGTACAAAACATCATACTCCTATGATATATACTTCGAAGTATTATATTTATTTTGGTTTTCCTCGGTTTCCTTCTTCCTTCTGTGTCGCAATATTTTTTTTGAAGGGTTAAAATTATTCTGCCTGTCACAGATGATCATTACGTAATCATTAGACATCCCAGCCGCTTCCAAAGTCCAGCTTCAAGATCACAAAATCACACAGCTGTAGACAAACCACAAAAACAGTAGCAACAATAATTAGCATCCTTACCCCAGGCGCCCCAATCGTGGTTCCCTGTTTTTTTTTTTTTTGTGTTTGTACGCATATATGATGTTTACAGGAAGGCGATGCACACGACGCAGGAACAGTTGCCGCTGGACAGGAACAGCAAATCTTTCGAGCTGGACAAGGAGCGCCTGATCGTGCTCCGCTACGTCAAGACCAGCACAATCCTCGGATTCCAACCGTTGGACTGGATGGAGAACCCGGAGAGGCGTCTCACCATGGATCTGATGAGCGAGGGGCAGTTCAGAACAGAAGCGCTGAGTGCCAAGCGGGTGAGAATATAAGTAGTTAGTGTAGGCATTAGGTACCTGATGCGCCCTACACTACGATAGGGGTACTGCTGTACCGTTTTTTTTGGCTAAAATGGTTTCTGCTTGGATCTATGAAAGGCTCCTTTAACCCAAAATTGTCGGAAAACCATTCATTTTTTTTTTGCTATTTTTTTTTTGTATGCCTACGTAGGCCATGGGATTTGTTCATCATGCATATATATAAGTTTTACTCCATAACCTGTCCTCACACACCTCTTCTCATATACCATACATGGCTACAAATAGTAGAACCACTCTATCACGTAAACTCGTCGGAACACTATATTAATAGTATACCTGGTACGTTTATTTCAGACTGTTTAATTTTAATTTTAATTTATTTTTAATTATTTCTTCCCCCACAAATAGACACACACTTCCTGAATTCTACAGCCTCAGATTGTGTCCCCCTCATACGGGATGTACATCCTACATGAGGACATATAAAATCCGTAAGTACGCGCGATCGAAGTATTACACTCAGCTAGCAAAGATGAGCTTCGACGAAATCCTCGAGCTCACAGCTGTTGTTTTTTTAATTTTTTAATATAATATGTACTTGGATACAGGGTTTGAAGTCAAGCGTATTTCAACATTTTTTTTGTCGAAGCTGGGCGAAGGTCCAACAACATATAACCCACCCACCGACCTCAGTCAAACTAAGGTTAATCCCTTTGGGACGGACTCCTTTTAACCCCTTGAGACCTAGTCCCACGAATTTGGGGACAAATTACTTAGAATTAGTGTGGATTGTCCCCAAAACGGGACTGCAGTTCTAAAAGGGTTAAGGGTTAAAAGTCCCCCGTTTTTGGGGCGCAAACTACTTGGGATTAGTGTAGGATTTTTTTGTATGTCTTAAGGCCATGAGATTTGTTCATCGGGTTTATGTATATTTTAAAAATTAAAAAAAAAAAACAACAACAGCTGTGAGCTCGAGGATTTCGTCGAAGCTCATCTTTGCTAGCTGAGTGTATATATATCGTAGCACTTTCAGTTTTTATCAAAAATCAGTTTTTGACTCACTAATAGCATTGAGCTCCTTAAGGGAGGAACCTCATAAACTACTGCTGTAGTTGGTACACCTTTCTCTACCTTAAGCATGTTTCTACTGGTATGTGCATAATGGAGCTATAACCCCTTTTTCCGCTGGACCTCCTTCGTTTTGGGGAACAAAAAGCTCACGGCGTTAGATTAGTGAGGGATCATGGTTTATATTATATATTGTGCATACCTGGTAGGTTTCTTTTCTTTTTTCTGGTTCTCCCGTCTCTGGTTCATTTACATCTCCTTTCTCGGCATGCGTGAACACGAGTGATGCGTAGCCGCTGAACTGAAGCTCATGGTGCGCACTGGTCGAGTGGCAAGTGGCAAACACATTTTTGGCGTAAGATTCATGTTGATAATTTTAGAGCAATCCAACGGTAGTATTAATAGTAGGGGTGGTGGTGGCTTATTTTCCGAGTAGGCCATCAATCAACATGAGAGGACCTCTCAGTATCTCACCCCGAAACACGACTTTTCGGAATACGTTTCACTTTTTGTTCGTGCAACCCGACCAAGTGTTTTTTGCATGCGCTGTATGCGCTCTTCCTAAAAACTCACTTTTATGTACTCGTAAAAGTGTCATACTAACCGGTACCTGGTACTACCGTATATGACACTGTATACCACACCCTCCTCCGACGAATTTTAACCCTGATTTGCTCGACGACCGGTCGAGCGCTAACCTCGAGCGACCCGTCTTTGGAAAGGTCTCGACGAGATGCTCCGAAAGCCGCCTTTTTCGTTGTCCGTGCCCCCCTGGTTATGGAAAAAAAAATCGCTTTGAAATTCACCCCAGGGGGTGTGATATACACTTGTCGTATACGGTAGTGTACCCGGTCGCTTGACGAGCTCAACCGGTCACAAAATGTTGAGATGAAAAGTGGGATGGTATCCCTACCTACCGTGCGGCGGGAGAGCTCAACAATAATGGTAGGTATTTTGCCGGCCCCTCTCCAAAGAGACCGGGATACTGCTGTACTGCCCCAGCTCAGATAATTGGTACCAGGTATACGTGTGTCAAGTATTCAGGTATGATTGATAGGTGTATGTGAATGGTATAACTGAAATAAGAGCTGCACATGATCAGATGGCGAATGGGATCTTATTAATAAAGTGGTTGATACAGTATAACCAGTGCTGTACGTATGTATATATGATATGTATACCGATACAATAACCGAAAGTCGGCTTTTTCGGCATGTTTTTGGTCATTTGTTTTTCAAGACCGAAAACCGACTTTTTAAAATGGNCTTTCAGGTTTTCTCAAAATCGTTTTTTGACGTAGTGTAAGGGGTGCGAGAGGGGTACTACTGTATGTACCGTTTTTTGGCCAGAATATTTTCCGAATGATGGGAGCTCCTTAACCCTTGTAGAACTGGAGTCCCGTTTTGGGGACAACTTACTTAGAATTAGAGTGGTTTGTCCCCAAAACGGGACTGTCTGCAGTCCTAAAAGGGCTGACCCAAAATCGTCGGAATAGGATTCATTTTTTTGGCAAACACGCTTTTTTTTTGTATGTCTTAAGGCCATGAGATTTGTTCATCGGGTTTATGTATATTTTAAAAATTAAAAAAAAAAAAAAACAACAACAGCTGTGAGCTCGAGGATTTCGTCGAAGCTCATCTTTGCTAGCTGAGTGTATATATATCGTAGCACTTTCAGTTTTTATCAAAAATCAGTTTTTGACTCACTAATAGCATTGAGCTCCTTAAGGGAGGAACCTCATAAACTACTGCTGTAGTTGGTACACCTTTCTCTACCTTAAGCATGTTTCTACTGGTATGTGCATAATGGAGCTATAACCCCTTTTTCCGCTGGACCTCCTTCGTTTTGGGGAACAAAAAGCTCACGGCGTTAGATTAGTGAGGGATCATGGTTTATATTATATATTGTGCATACCTGGTAGGTTTCTTTTCTTTTTTCTGGTTCTCCCGTCTCTGGTTCATTTACATCTCCTTTCTCGGCATGCGTGAACACGAGTGATGCGTAGCCGCTGAACTGAAGCTCATGGTGCGCACTGGTCGAGTGGCAAGTGGCAAACACATTTTTGGCGTAAGATTCATGTTGATAATTTTAGAGCAATCCAACGGTAGTATTAATAGTAGGGGTGGTGGTGGCTTATTTTCCGAGTAGGCCATCAATCAACATGAGAGGACCTCTCAGTATCTCACCCCGAAACACGACTTTTCGGAATACGTTTCACTTTTTGTTCGTGCAACCCGACCAAGTGTTTTTTGCATGCGCTGTATGCGCTCTTCCTAAAAACTCACTTTTATGTACTCGTAAAAGTGTCATACTAACCGGTACCTGGTACTACCGTATATGACACTGTATACCACACCCTCCTCCGACGAATTTTAACCCTGATTTGCTCGACGACCGGTCGAGCGCTAACCTCGAGCGACCCGTCTTTGGAAAGGTCTCGACGAGATGCTCCGAAAGCCGCCTTTTTCGTTGTCCGTGCCCCCCTGGTTATGGAAAAAAAAATCGCTTTGAAATTCACCCCAGGGGGTGTGATATACACTTGTCGTATACGGTAGTGTACCCGGTCGCTTGACGAGCTCAACCGGTCACAAAATGTTGAGATGAAAAGTGGGATGGTATCCCTACCTACCGTGCGGCGGGAGAGCTCAACAATAATGGTAGGTATTTTGCCGGCCCCTCTCCAAAGAGACCGGGATACTGCTGTACTGCCCCAGCTCAGATAATTGGTACCAGGTATACGTGTGTCAAGTATTCAGGTATGATTGATATTAATAGGTGTATGTGAATGGTATAACTGAAATAAGAGCTGCACATGGTCAGATGGCGAATGGGATCTTATTAATAAAGTGGTTGATACAGTATAACCAGTGCTGTACGTATGTATATATGATATGTATACCGATACAATAACCGAAAGTCGGCTTTTTCGGCATGTTTTTGGTCATTTGTTTTTCAAGACCGAAAACCGACTTTTTAAAATGGGCATTTGACAAAAAGGGGGACACCCCTCATATATCGTAACAAAAGGGGGGACACCACCAAGCACCGGCGGCGGGGTTATCGTTAAAGAGGCGGTCGTCAACACCAATTCAACGGCCCAGCGCATTAACGGTATACTCATAGTCATATATTAACCATCACTCTGACCGAACAGCTCAACAGCTCATTTCCTGGTACAATAAGAATCTCCTCTCCTTTACGCCATGGTACGTACCTGATATACGCGGATACGTATACGGCGGTACCGGCACGACTACATATATACGTACAGCAGCCAGCAGTAGTACCAGAGGAGTACTACTATCATTTGTTACGTATATATTTACGTATACTCGTTTATATATATGTTGGTGATTTTTGAGGACAACAGGGCACAGGGCGCCAACCAATGTATGCTGATCTGCTGGCCACGTTTGCCTAGGTGTGGGCCGTTGGTCTTTTCGACGTTAGACGTCGTCTGTTGGGCGTGCCACAACAACCAGAACATGGAGTGGTCACTTACCCTAGGTCTGTTTTATACAGAAAGGGGGATACCTCTCTGCATGTTACAAAAAGGGGGACGTTACGAAAAAGGGGGACATTCCCAAACTAAGTAGATGAAAAGGGGGATACCCTCGCGTAGGCATAACAAAAAGGGGGATAGGCTCACATCCCCCTTTTCATCGCTCTCGTTCACCCGTTCAACATATGGAAAAAAAAAAAAACGCTGGGGATGGTAGGGAGGTGCCATGTGAGTGTGGCCAACGCATCAGATTTCAATTTCGAGTCGATTTGACAGAGTACATGGGCTTACCCGGCGGCGAAAACCGCTGTCCCCCTTTTTGTAACGATACAGGGGGGTGTACCCCTTTTTGTTAAATCCCCTTTTAAAATTATCGGTTTATTTGCAAAAGAAACCGACCGACAGTTTCGGTGGGAGCGGGGTACTCATTTGTTGCTTGCCTTAGTCGTTTGACGAGGGGGGGCGGTTTTTCACCGAAAAAACGAAAAACCGTTCGGTTTCGGTTTCGGCTGCGGTTCGAGTTTGTTTTTGTAAACCGAAACGGACCGACTGTTTCGTCGAAAAACCGAAAAACCGAACGAGGTTGTGTCCATTTTTTCGGTTCACAACACTGAGTGGTCACCTGGGTGATGAGATAACAAACCCCTTTTTGGAATTGATTTTCCGATCTGTTTTATCTCCAAAACAAGCTCGAGAGGGGGGGCGGGGGCAAACACGACAATGGTGGAACTGAAAATATCCCGTAGCGATTTTTTCCATGGACGTATAAAATACACGTATCATCGCTCGGCGGTTTGCACTCTCCTTTCCGTTGTTGAAAGAAAATCTGTTTTAACCCCTTAAGAACCGGTCCCACGTATTTGGGGACAAACTACTTGGAATTAGTGTAGGATAAGTTTTGCAGTTCTGAAAGGGTTAACCCCTTAACCCTTTTAGGACTGCAGTCCCGTTTTGGGGACATACCACTCTAATTCTAAGTAATGTGTCCCCAAAACGGGACTCCAGTCCTAAAAGGATTAACCCATTCAGAACGGAAAACAATTTCCCACACTAATTCCAAGTATTTTGTCTCCAAATTCGTTGGACCAGTTCTTAAGGGGTTAATTCATAACTGAAAACAATGTCCCACACTAATTCCAAGTATGTTATCCCCAAATTCGTTGGACCAGTTCTTAAGGGGTTAATTCAGAACTGAAAACAATGTCCCACACTAATTCCAAGTGTTTTGTCCCCAAATTCGTTGGACCAGTTCTTAAGGGGTTAATTCAGAACTGAAAACAATGTCCCACACTAATTCCAAGTGTTTTGTCCCCAAATTCGTTGGACCAGTTCTTAAGGGGTTAATTCAGAACTGAAAACAATGTCCCACACTAATTCCAAGTGTTTTGTCCCCAAATTCGTTGGACCAGTTCTTAAGGGGTTAATTCAGAACTGAAAACAATGTCCCACACTAATTCCAAGTGTTTTGTCCCCAAATTCGTTGGACCAGTTCTTAAGGGGTTAATTCAGAACTGAAAACAATGTCCCACACTAATTCCAAGTGTTTTGTCCCCAAATTCGTTGGACCAGTTCTTAAGGGGTTAATTCAGAACTGAAAACAATGTCCCACACTAATTCCAAGTGTTTTGTCCCCAAATTCGTTGGACCAGTTCTTAAGGGGTTAATTCAGAACTGAAAACAATGTCCCACACTAATTCCAAGTGTTTTGTCCCCAAATTCGTTGGACCAGTTCTTAAGGGGTTAATTCAGAACTGAAAACAATGTCCCACACTAATTCCAAGTGTTTTGTCCCCAAATTCGTTGGACCAGTTCTTAAGGGGTTAATTCAGAACTGAAAACAATGTCCCACACTAATTCCAAGTGTTTTGTCCCCAAATTCGTTGGACCAGTTCTTAAGGGGTTAATTCAGAACTGAAAACAATGTCCCACACTAATTCCAAGTGTTTTGTCCCCAAATTCGTTGGACCAGTTCTTAAGGGGTTAATTCAGAACTGAAAACAATGTCCCACACTAATTCCAAGTGTTTTGTCCCCAAATTCGTTGGACCAGTTCTTAAGGGGTTAATTCAGAACTGAAAACAATGTCCCACACTAATTCCAAGTGTTTTGTCCCCAAATTCGTTGGACCAGTTCTTAAGGGGTTAATTCAGAACTGAAAACAATGTCCCACACTAATTCCAAGTGTTTTGTCCCCAAATTCGTTGGACCAGTTCTTAAGGGGTTAATTCAGAACTGAAAACAATGTCCCACACTAATTCCAAGTGTTTTGTCCCCAAATTCGTTGGACCAGTTCTTAAGGGGTTAATTCAGAACTGAAAACAATGTCCCACACTAATTCCAAGTGTTTTGTCCCCAAATTCGTTGGACCAGTTCTTAAGGGGTTAATTCAGAACTGAAAACAATGTCCCACACTAATTCCAAGTGTTTTGTCCCCAAATTCGTTGGACCAGTTCTTAAGGGGTTAATTCAGAACTGAAAACAATGTCCCACACTAATTCCAAGTGTTTTGTCCCCAAATTCGTTGGACCAGTTCTTAAGGGGTTAATTCAGAACTGAAAACAATGTCCCACACTAATTCCAAGTGTTTTGTCCCCAAATTCGTTGGACCAGTTCTTAAGGGGTTAATTCAGAACTGAAAACAATGTCCCACACTAATTCCAAGTGTTTTGTCCCCAAATTCGTTGGACCAGTTCTTAAGGGGTTAATTCAGAACTGAAAACAATGTCCCACACTAATTCCAAGTGTTTTGTCCCCAAATTCGTTGGACCAGTTCTTAAGGGGTTAATTCAGAACTGAAAACAATGTCCCACACTAATTCCAAGTGTTTTGTCCCCAAATTCGTTGGACCAGTTCTTAAGGGGTTAATTCAGAACTGAAAACAATGTCCCACACTAATTCCAAGTGTTTTGTCCCCAAATTCGTTGGACCAGTTCTTAAGGGGTTAATTCAGAACTGAAAACAATGTCCCACACTAATTCCAAGTGTTTTGTCCCCAAATTCGTTGGACCAGTTCTTAAGGGGTTAATTCAGAACTGAAAACAATGTCCCACACTAATTCCAAGTGTTTTGTCCCCAAATTCGTTGGACCAGTTCTTAAGGGGTTAATTCAGAACTGAAAACAATGTCCCACACTAATTCCAAGTGTTTTGTCCCCAAATTCGTTGGACCAGTTCTTAAGGGGTTAATTCAGAACTGAAAACAATGTCCCACACTAATTCCAAGTGTTTTGTCCCCAAATTCGTTGGACCAGTTCTTAAGGGGTTAATTCAGAACTGAAAACAATGTCCCACACTAATTCCAAGTGTTTTGTCCCCAAATTCGTTGGACCAGTTCTTAAGGGGTTAATTCAGAACTGAAAACAATGTCCCACACTAATTCCAAGTGTTTTGTCCCCAAATTCGTTGGACCAGTTCTTAAGGGGTTAATTCAGAACTGAAAACAATGTCCCACACTAATTCCAAGTGTTTTGTCCCCAAATTCGTTGGACCAGTTCTTAAGGGGTTAATTCAGAACTGAAAACAATGTCCCACACTAATTCCAAGTGTTTTGTCCCCAAATNAGCTCCTCACTTAAGGAGCGTCATACATACCTCACCGAAAAAAATGATTTTGGAGGAAAATGAAAGTGCTGCCGGATGAGAAATTTCATGACGGAAGTATTTCTGAAACATTATTCGTCACAAAAAATGAAAAAACGACGAATTTGGGTTAAGGAGCCCGATCGTTCAGAAAACGATTCAGCCAAAAAGTGCTAGTACCTCTACCGTAGCACGCGTCCGCACTGGCGACATGGAGTCGTGAACTTCTGCGTATTATGTGGTACATGTTCCGACCGACCCACTACTCGCACGTTTGTTTTCTTCGTCTTTCCTCGTTTTTTTTTCGTTTTTTTTTCTTTGTGAAAAGGATACATACAGATATACGTCATGTGATACGAAGAATACTCGTACAGCAGTAGGTACCTGGTATACTGTTGTTAATAGTACTATCCCGGAGGACCATAGTAAACACTACCAGGTAGTAAATAGGGGCCTACGGTGCACACTAAAACCTACACATTTTCCCTAGTTTTACGAACAACACTCGGTCCTATATACTAGTGTTTACTATGGTCCCCCGTAATAATACTACCACCACCACCACCACCATCACTAACCCCCATCCCCGCCCACCCCTACCCCAACAGGTCTTCGCGTGTTCCTCCTCTCCGAGAACTTCACGGAGCAGACCTTCCTGCTCGCCGTCAAACGGTACAAGCCCGACCCCGACCTAAGCGGGGAGCAAACCGGCCACCTCATCACGCTCTGGGCAGGGCAGGTCCTCAACGAATTCCGCCTGGACTGGAGCATGGTAGCGAGCGCCGTCACGGACAGCAGCAGTGCCTCGGGCGTCAAGTTCGCGGTCGGAAACGTCCCCGGCGTCCTGCGGGAGTGGTGCATCCCGCACATGCTGAACAGGGCCATCATCGACGCGTTCGGGCTGGCCTCGTCCCCGGAGGAGTCGAGGAACGTGCCGGCTCGGGAGGTGATGGTCCGAGTCCGGGAAGCGGCGGAGCAGATGAAGCAGTCCGCCACTGGTCGGGTGAGCGAGAACACTTTTTTTTGTTTTGTTTTGTTTTTTGTTGATTGTGTGTTTTGAGTGTTTTGTGGGGTATATCGTAGCGCTTTTGTAGGCTAAATTTGTTTCTGGGCGTTGGAATACCATTTTCGTTTTTGCAAAAAAATGATCGTTTGTGCGCCTACGTACTGTAGGCCATGGGATTGTTGGGCGGGTCGCTCTTCAGTTTGAAAAAAAAAAAAATCAAAATCAGTTTTTCGGGTGGGGTATATCTACGCGTTGTAGCGCGAAATATTCATGCATGAGATGGAATCACACCCCCCTTTCATTTAATGAGCCCCAAGATATTTCGGGATAGACAAAGCCCTGATTCATAGTGGTATACATGATCTGCATCATGTTTGCCGGGTAGGATCTCCATGACACAGCTCTTGCCCAAAACGTTTGCTCGATGGGATATGTACGACACAGCTCTTGCGCGCATGTATTAGACGGGTGGGATCTGTATGATACAGCTCTTGTGCGACGCAATATCCTAACGACAAATATAACATCTATCAGTAGACGATCTATTCTGGATGGGATCTGTATGGCACAGCTCTTGCGCACATGTTTTTTACGGTTGGGATCTGTATGATACAGCTCTTGCGCGACATAACATCATAACGACAAATATAAGATCTATCAGTAGATTATCTAAATCATTATCTATCCCACACGTGAAGCATTCGTTGATACACCGTGTTCTTCTTCTGATGCATGCATGCATGCATGCTACGATAGAGGTGCACCATGTTTTTTTTTGCCTCATAAGGGTGGTCACTTGCGAAGATCTACACCTCCTCCCAAAAACTGATTTTGGTAGAAACAAAAAAACGCTACCAGGTACGTACCCGGTAAACAATCCCCATGGCCTAACGAGACAACGAAAACCATGACCATAGGGCAACACAAAAATGGAAGTCCGACGATTTTTGGGTTGACCCTTTTTAGAACTGCAGTCCCGTTATGGGGACAAACCACTCTAATCCTTAAGTAATGTGTCCCCAAAACGGGACTGCAGTTCG
This sequence comes from Saccharina japonica, assembly GCA_008828725.1. Classification (NCBI taxonomy): domain Eukaryota; class Phaeophyceae; order Laminariales; family Laminariaceae; genus Saccharina; species Saccharina japonica. The sequence continues at coordinate 23,258 of MEHQ01002466.1, read as the reverse complement.
AAAAGGGTTAACTCATCAGGAACTGGCAAAAACATCCCACACTAATTCGACGCGTGATACGATGGAGGTAGCAATGTTTGGCTGTTTTTTTTTTCTGAAAGATCGGGCCCCTTAGGGCCCGTTTTAACGAAGAAGAAAAAAATTCGATTTGGAAGAAAAAAAAATCAAATCCGCTTTTCATTGGTCAACTCACGCACCAGGATCTTGGGGTATAATCTTTGGTGCTGGTGCGTGTGTTGACCAATGGAAAGCGGATTTGATTTTTTTTTTCCCAAATTGAATTTATTTTATACTCGTTAAAACGGGCCCTTAACCTAAAATGGTCGGTCTTTCATTCTTGTGTGGCAATATTTTTCATCGCATATAGTTAGGCCATGGTTTTGTTTTTATCGGGTACGTACGTAGCACTTTTTATTAATTCCAACATCAGTGTGCAGGCTACTGCAGGTATAGAGCTCCTCAACTGACCACCCCCAGAAAAAAATATGGTGCACCTCTATCGTACCGTGCGTCATTTCAAAGTAGTTTGTCCCCAAATACGTGGGCCCAGTTCTGAAGGGGTTAAGGAGCCCCCCCCCCCCGTCATCCCGAAACGTCTCGGCCAAAAAGTGGTACCTCTTATCCTAGCACGCGCCTTTCTTCGTTCGTTTCCGCCGGTTATGCCGCAATCAGATGGCCCTGGAAGACTGTCGTGAGGAGAAAGACGGCTCGCCGTTGAAGGGAGGAGGAGGAGGCGGAGGAGGCGGGGGGGGGTTGAGACAGGCCGTCGCGCAACGCTGGTCGACGGCCACTCGTTTGCTTGAGCGCGTCAGCGTCTACACCAGTGTCTATCTCGCACAGTTCCGCACGCAGGAGGAGGAGGGAGGGGGGGGAGGGGCTACTCTTGCCAACACTATTTTCGAACGGGAGGTGAGGAAAATGGTATTGCCTCAGTGGTACGGTATATATAACCAGGGCTGTTTACGGGTCAGGTCAAAGCTCGCGGGTCGGGTCTAGTCGGAAACCTCCCGACCCGACCCGACCCGACCCGACTCGTGAGATTTGTATGATCTCCTGAACCCGTCTCGCGGGTCGGATCATGATCCGTGAACAGCCCTGGATATAACTATTAAAAAGCCGTTTACAGTTTTATTTTTATCGAGAATTATGAACATTCCCTCCCCGAAAGAAGAAAACCGATGGAAACCAAAACGAAAAAAAACTAATGAGCTGTTCTGATTGTAACTCCTGTTTTTCCTTTTCTTCTTTCTACGAACTTCTTTTTTGTATTATTGTTCCTACTCGAAAAAGGTGCAGGAGATTTACAGCCTCATGAAGTCCCTCCAGCTCGTCATCCTGGGCAGCCAATCAACCCGGTTCATCACCTCCGTGCCCACGATGTCGGGCCTGGTCATGCTCCTAACCAGAGACCTCAACGTCGACCGCCCCCTCCTGCTACACGCCTCCACTTCCTCCTCCACCTCCTCCTCCTCCTCCTCACACCACCCCACCCGGCCACCCGCCAGCGCCTCACATCCTTCCCTGCCACCACCACCGCCACCCCCCCCACCACCACCAGCACAGCCACAAAAAAATCGCACCGAACGAGCCCACGCGGAGCTAACCCCCACGGGACAATCCACCCGCTTGCAAACCCGCGAAGCTGTGTGGAGGCGTTTTGGAAGCAGGCGGTACGGAGGGGAGGAATTCAAGGAAGAAAGCCACCTCTTTGACATGGCGATGGCGCTGAACCCCGGCTGCCGCGCCCTCGGCTACATCGACGTTTTGTCCGCGACCCCGGACCTGGCCAAAGCCGTGAAGGGTAAGGTCTGGGCCCAGCTTGCCTCGCGGGTGGGAGAGGTGATCGCCGCCGAGCGAGTGGCAGCGGCAGCGGCGGCGGCGGCGGCCGCTGCTGCTAACACTAACGCCGAGAAGGACAGGGGTCGGTCGCAGAAGAAAAGGGCGAGGTATACGCAGCAGCAGTCGGCGGAGGCGGCGGCGCGGCTGGCGGAGATGCAGCAGTCGGGGCTGTACGACGACAATGTCGGCAGCAGCGGCGGCAGCGGGGAGGAGACGGAGGAGGACGAGGGCGAGGAGCCTGTTTCTGCTCAAGCGTGCGTGCTCATCGACGAGTGGCGACATAAGAAGGTGCATGGCCGTGTGTGGTGGTGTCTTTTTGTGTCTGTGTGTCTGTACGTCTACATGTATGCGCGTATGTTTGTCAGTGGGTGTGTCTGTGTGCCAATGTCCCTCCCTATCTCCTCGCCCCCCCCCACCCCCACCTCCCCCTTTCCCCCCATC
>MEHQ01002466.1:0-20197 GCA_008828725.1 Saccharina japonica | reverse complement strand
CCATCTCCACCTCACCGCCTACCCCGCCCCCCTCCCCCTCTATCCCTCCTTTATATTTTTTGTGCTTGTAGATTCCTAAGGCTCTACGAAAAATCACCGACGGCGAAGAGCTGGGCGGTTTCTGGCGCACGTACGGGCGGCAAAACTTCCGGGTGGTGAGCGAGGTGGCTCGAGGCGTGCTGGGCGCGCAGGCGTCCGCAGCTGTCCTTGAGCGTGATTTCGGCGAGGTAGGGACGTTCTTTAGCGGCCACCGCCAGCCACAACAGCAGCAGCAGCAGCAGCAGCAGCAGCAGCCACAGCAACGGCACCAACAACAGCACCATCAACAGGGGCAGCAGCAGCAGCAGCAGCAGCAGGAGCAGCAGCAGCAGCAGCAGCAGCGATGCGATTCTTCTGTGGCGGGTCCTCCTGCATACGTGGAGATGGTGATGTTTCTACGGGGCGTGTACGATTCCATCCCAATGAACATTCCGGAGCTCGGTGACGAAAACTTCGAGGACGCCATTCCCGTCCGGTTAAGGGGGGGCGCCCTTCTCGGCGAAGTGGCTGGCCTGTTCGTTGTGCCGGGGTCTGGTGGTGGCGGTGGTGGTGGCGGCGGCGGCGGAGGTGGCGGCGGTGGTGCTCTTGCTTTTGATGGCGATAATGATGATATTGAAGACACTGATAGTGGGGATGGGGGTGATTGTGAGGATGGTGGTGGTGGTGGTAGTGGTGGTGGCGGTAGTGGTAGTGGTAGTGGTGGGGGTGGGGGAGTGGTGGGGTGGTTGTGATGCTCGAGACGGCAGGCGGAAGAGCCTGATTGGTGGAGATACCGGAGGCGCGGACGCTGATTGGTAGATGGATGAAGGCCGCAAAGAAGAACAGAGCGTATCATACGTATAACGGAGCGTTTTGTGTGGCGCAATCAGTACTACTGTATACAGAAGGGAGCACGAACTGAATGCGACGTTACGCGTTCTAAACTCAAAAACAAACGCCAGCTACTTATGTAGCAGCGAATTTGATAGTTTTGTTCGATATTAACTCCTTTATGAAGGCTTCCGCGTTGTTCTGTACCTTCGGATATATCCTCTAAGTAGAAAAAGGATACCTGGTATTCATTTTTGTATCGGGTCGAGATATTATGCACTACTCGTACTTCTGATTTTGCTGTGCATCGTCGGATGGCTAATGAAACAAACAATACGTAGCTCGAACGGAAACATGCAGTATATGCGTTACATTGTCGGGGGTGAAATAAGTACTGCTACTCACTACGTTCGTAGCTGCAGTACAATGAATGGTGAGTGTGTGTAAAAAGAGAAGGCCGGAGCAAAAGGGCAACAGGCGGAGCGGAGTAGGTCGATGTTTAACCGGGAGTAGTAGTAGGAAACATTGCAAGAAGTGTGTACGCTATATATTCATAAAATAGGATTTCCTTAGTTGGTTTGCCAGTTTTTTGTTGTTTCTCTGTGTACGTATAATCCGTAGTGGTATTAGTAGGTGGTGTTTATGAGTGATCGGCTTTCAAGCCTATTAATAGTATGCTGCACAGACAAAACGTGATAACAAATAAGACATTATACGTACGCGTACATAAATACGTCGTTTCTTCGTGGCATTTCTCAGGGAAACAAGAAAAAGTAAAGTAGTACCTGTGGTACGTTCTCACTGGTTGTTGTATCATATGTTGGATGCATTCATTTGGACATTTATTTGGGTAAAAGTCGTACCCAAATAAAGGTTGACCTTAATAATGCACACAAAAAAGTAGTCACTCAACTTTTGCACGGACGGGTAGGTAGTAGTACTACTGTATTACGAGCACTGTTTTTTTGCTGTATTTATTTACGGAGGAAACAGCACGTGGACGTGGCTACGTCCCCTGAAATTGATCAAAAGCAAACAAACGTGCCCAACTTGACAATGTGCGCATACTATACATGACGATGGTGATGAGGATGGTAGGTAAGATAAACCTGTTACCTGGTATGGTTTTATTGATGTTCGCTACGACTCAAAAACATTTTTGCTCGACACCCGCTTTTCAGGTTCCCAGCTATATACATACGTGGAGGGCCCCATCCAACCCGCCCCAAGCAATACTACTGCTGTAATCAAACTTCAAATTTGGGACGAAAAATCGAACAACCAAACACAAAATAAAAAAAAACGTGGTGGTACTCTCTCTTGTTCCTGTGCTTCGTGCAACAGCGGTCGAGCTAAAATCTATGAACCCTCGCGGACTACGTACGCATGGTGGAATGAAACCATGTGCTGCTGCTGCTGTTGCTGCTGCTGATTGCACGACACGCGACATTGGGGGCGGCTTTTGTTTTTTCGTGGTTTTCATTTTCGTCGGTAGGAAACGTAAAAAAGGGGGAAAAAAACGGAAAGAAAAAAAATAACCAAAGATCTTTGGATCCTTCTTGCTTGCTTGGATGAGGGGGTCCCGATTTTTTTTTTTCATAATAAATAAAACGAAAATGCCTCCGAATTTGTTCGAAACACATTACGTACGTAAAAAACATTTTTTTTTTTTCGTCGTCTGGCTGATAGGGGTGGGGGAGGAGAGTCGTTGCAACAACTTTTTTTCTCCGTCTGGCATATCGACCCCCTGGCTGAAGCCAAGTGGATCCGATAATCCTGCTGCGAGGCCGAGGAGCAAAGGGGATACAAGGGGCTGCCTCGTTCGCCTCGCTGAGAGGTGTCTCACAACTCCGACGCGTACACCTGGCGTACATGCGAAGTTGCGCAATTAATTGCGCATTCGTTTGAAAACGAGACTTCGTTCAGAGATTGCTCTGCCCCAAGAGGTGAGCAAGCATGCACCGACCGGTAATACGTCGATGGGTGTGGGTGCGTGGACATATACTCGTAGAGCAAACAGCAACGTTTGCCTACTCCAGGATTGATCAGAGAGAGATATGTGGGTAAAATTTGGGAAGTAATAGTCGTCGATGCACGTCATGGCGTGTGCCAAGAAGTGACTTTTGGTTTGCCCGAGAGCACAGGTCGGCCCGTCGCACGCTATATAGAGCAACGCCTTTGCTGTCGTACAGTATACGGTCTGCCATGGTTTGGACTTTCGGAGATGATCATACCCTTCTGGTAACACCGCTCGCTGTAGTTTCCAGCACGGCCTACCTGCTGTACAACGAGGATCTTGTTTTCACGTGTGTGGCAGCGGTGAATGCCCGTGGGGATTCCCGCTGGAAAGCGCGGAAGGCCGTGGGTGTCCGTGAGGATTCCCGTGCGAAGCCGCAGAAAGATCGTGGGAATTCTTGACTGCCGTGGGTCCGTGTGTGGCCGTGGGAATTGTGAATGGTTGCCGTGGATTTTCCTATTGCATTGGTCCCACTTTTCCCATGGGTGCCCGCGGAGGTTCCCGAAGGGAAGCCATTGGATTAGCAGATTGTTCCCGTGGGTTCATATGGGTTCCCAATTTTCCCACGGGATAGCATACGCTATATATATGAGCCCGCCATGGTCTTGGCTTCTACCTAATGTCCTTGGGTACCTGGGAAACCTCGGTCTTCATGATGGAGGATTCACATTCCGCAGGACGTGTCGTAGGGGCCCATGTGGGACGCCCCACGGGAACTCCCGTGGAACCCCCCTGCTTGAAATTTCGAATTTTCGAGGGAATTCCCGCGGGAACCCACGGTATACTATGGGATCCAGTGGTCTTCCCGTGGGATCCCGCGGGAACTATTGGGATTATCGCCACGGTATACCGTGGATTCCCGTGGGACGTCCCACCGGTTCCTGTGGGAGTCCCATCGGTTCCCACGGGACGTTCCACGGGTTCCGGTTGGAGTCCCATGGGTTTCCGCGGGACGTCCAATGGGTTCTGGTTGGAGTCCCATGGGTTCCCACGGGACGTCCCACCGGTTCCTGTGGGAGTCCCATGGGTTCCCACGGGACCCCACGGGATTTCCCGGGTTCCCGCGGGGAATACCAGTACCAATTAATGTCAATCACTAGTCATGGGACAGCTTTTCGGGTGCCCCGTTATCGTGCCCCCCTGGCATTCCCCCAACCCGTGTAGCTCCTATACCCCCGCCGGCCTGAAGGTATCCATCCACGCTGCTAGACCTACTATTTTGTACCTGGTACAGCAGTGCAACAACAGCTACAGCTGTACGAGTAGGGACGGGTGCCTCGTATATATGTATGCTGCGGGTGACACTTTCTGACTGATTGCATCAATTTAGTAAAAAATGCACGGTGTGGGTATTACGAGGGGCCACCTTATAGTAAATAGGACTCACGGTACACACAAAAACCTACATGTTTGTCTATTTTTACTAGCAGCATTGTTTGGTCCTATTTACTATGTGGTCCTCCGTACTACCTACTACTGCGTATATTATGTATGAAGATCGGTGATTTGTTCGTTGGATGGTGCCAGGATCAACAGGACGATTTTACAAGCGCCATGGGGGCATGTCTGCACATAATAACCATTCTGCGCACGGAGACTAAAATAATAATATTCGTGTTTTGCTTGTTTTGCTTCTTATTTTTCGGTGTCGGTCGTGCGCAGTAATTTCGTTGAGCTTCACTTGAAGTATTTATGGGTGAAATTTAGTTTTGAGCATGTTTTGGATCTCCCGTAGATCTGCCCGTTCAGGCAAACTTTAACTTTTCCTTAAATGTGAACAGCAAAATACTATTAATAGTACAGTAGTAGTATAAGAGAGCCCTTTTCCAAGCACAACGACCAGCTGACACCCGAACCAAGCAGGCCTCTATTAATAGTTTGGGTTAGGGTTAGGGTTAGAGTTCCGGGTCGAGGTGGTGGCCGCCGTTAGCCCAAGCCGAAAATAGAAAATAATACCATCGTCGGGGGGAAATCCCTTGCGGTTTCGTGGCAAACCCCAATCATATCTCAACTCATTAGAACAGCAGCATCATTTTATTCGGGCACGTCTGATGATGTTCGCCTGATCGGGTAGATTTACCCCAGCTGCATGTTTTGACGTCTCCTATCGGCATGGCCCCTGGACTGGTGATAGTGACCTCGGATGGTATTGCACTTGAGTATAAAATAATAATATTACGGGGGACCATAGTAAACACTAGTAAATAGGACCTACGGTACACAAAAAAAAACTATGTATTTATCTGTTTTTACTAACAATATTTGGTCCTATTTACTATGGGCCCTGATCCTAATACTCGTATGCGCTACTTGTACGCTGTGGGAGGCACGTCTCTGCCACACTGCTGTAGCCTTTTGGCTAGGAAGCGTGTGCGAAGTTCGCGAAATAAACCCCCTCGTAATTTCGCCTCCTCTCCTCGACGGTCAGTGTTTGTATCTACAGCACGTATATACCAATAGGACAGCAACATGAGGATCGTTGGAACATCCATATGATATGACCGTAGAAACGCATTGGATCGCCCGCTGTCGACACCCAAAGTATGTATACCCCGCACATCAGAAGCAGCCGCGATGCGTTTGCAACAGAAACGCTGTCCTACCGCCAAAAACGATCACCGACACAAAAAACCACCGACAAAACAATCTCCGACGAAAAACACGGTGCGTCCCCTTCGCTGCCAGGTGCATCAGCAGCGGCAGCAGGCATGGCCGGTATCAGCCTTAGAGATGCCGGCGAGATAGGACGCTTCCCCAACCGCATCTTCCACGCAGTACGCCGGGAGGGGTCGTCCACGACTATCGAGATCATGCTGCTTTTGGGAGGTGCTGGTCTCTCTCTCTGGCACGTGTTCAATTTGTGGGTGCTTGAGGTGGCCATCGGGAGCGACCTCCCGGCGGCCATGTACCACGTCCTCGCGGGCATCATGGTGCTGAACGTCGTATGTTTCGAGCTGCTGAGAAGTATTGTCGCCAATAGGGAGAAGGTGGTCGACTTGGTTTGCTGTGGCCTCGAGCGCGTGCTCTGGCCAGCCCGGGCCGCTCGTAACCTAGCCACCCGCCACGTTGTGCTTCGGACAGCGGTCGGACTCGCTGAAAACGCTGTTAAGCTGCTGAAGATCGTGGCATCTGTGACGAGAAAGCCAGTCACACGCTTGGTGCTTGCCGTGCTCCCGGCAGCGGGAGTAGTCGGCACGTACGCGGCCGCCTTCCTCAAGACAGTTCTAGCTCTCCTATGGAAGAGAGTTGCGAGCACCGTCTACGCAGTGCTCTGCATACCGCGTAGGGTCGTTGTTAACGCGGCTTGCTTCATCAAGACGAAGATGTTCCGGAGGTGGAGGGGGACCCAGCAGGCCAATGCCGACGAACACGCCATTACCGACGAACACGACAATGCCGACGAACACGTCAATGCTGACGAACACGACGTGCGCAGGCCAGGGACGGTGAGGACTCTTGTCTTAGCAGCTCTCATTCTCGTTTTTTTTCTTGTCGGTCTGTTTACTAGGCGCAAAATTCGTGTTTAAGGATAGCCTTGTTCGTCACAAACATGCTGTTTCACATGTTAGTGCTATATACGATATAGACAGCCGCGGTAGACGCACGTCCGAAAAAAAAAACGGGCGTTGACGTTCACATCTTATCGGCGCTTGTCATTGCAAGTGCGTGAACTTCTCCTGCGTATGAAGTTGTACACAAATACAGCAACACCGAATGACCCCCCCGCTTTGTCTCGAAAGAGATGAATGGTCAATGGTCTAATGACGAAGGCAAGCAATCAATGAGAACGCCCTTCCGCCCCCCCCCCACATACCTCTCCGTCTCGAAAGGGATGCGCGGTCAATGGTCAAAGTACTTAAAGCAAGCAAAACATATAGTACACCCCCCCCCCCAACCTGCTCTCACGGCCGACCACAACGATGGCCCTTGCTGACTGTCGCCATCACCCCTGAAATGCCTCCGTTCCAGATCGACGAACCTACGGACGCAGCAGAGGTAGCCAAGGTCTTGCCCCCGAAGAGGCGTCGTGACATCAGAGTCGCCTCGGAAGAGATGAAGAGGCCATCCCAGAGGATGGCTCTCCGCTCCCGCGATGGCCCGGCAGACACCGCCCTCCCGCACGCCAAGTCGTCCCGGAAGCACCAGAAGCAGGGAGAGGGCAAGGGCACCGTGCGCCATGGCAGCAAGAAGCACGACCGCGCGCCGACGCCAGAGAGCCCATCGATGAGGGCGGAGAAGTGCGCCACGCCTTCGTCGGAACTCGTTCGGGTGAGTGGGATACATCGCGCGCGCTTGCTTGCCGTGGGTTGGCGCCCCAACGTATCGGTACTTGCATGGGCGTGCCCGACGGTGGGTGTTGCTTTCGTTCGTGTTTTTTTAGGGTCTGTTATGAATGTTACGGGGGATGATAGTAAATAGGACCAAATATTGTTAGCAAAAAATGGAAATATATAGGTTTTAGTATTTGACGTAGGTCCTATTTACTACATTAGCCCACCCCGTAATAGCAGTATAGCGAGAGAGGCATGCACAAACCCATGCCCTTTTCTTGGAAATCTGCGTATCAACCACTCAATCGACCGAACTCACAAGCGGGCGTGCTCGCAATGATTTATATAAACCAGTACAGTTTCAGTTTGCGCAGGGCTTACGTCTACAACATCCAGACATCGCATTATCTTTTGAGCGAACGCCTATTGTCTGGGAACACCCTTTGTCGAGTTTTCTTTGTGTTTTCGGGCTGCCACACCGCCACTTTTTCATTGGCCGTAGCAGCGTATCTGTTGCCCTCCTCTTCCCACTTCGAAGGGTAACACCAACCTTAACCCCTGAAGAACTGGTCCCACAAATTTGGGGACAAACTACTTGTAAATAGTGTGGGACATTTTTTTGCAGTTCCGAAAGGGTTAACGAACCTCTACCTCCTACTAGTATTTTGGCGCGGAAAACGTGGATGCAGTGCTAAAAGTTATAACCTGGCTATCTCTCCCTCCGATCGATGGGCTATAAATACAACCCACAGGTCGACAAACCACCTGTCGCGACACAAACCAACCTGCTGCCGTCTGTTTACGTAGATCTCTCTAGTTCATGCCACTATAGACTCCTGATGCAACTGCTGTAATACCACCACTATCTACTGTCTGTAGGGGAGGAGGAGTCTTGTCTCTCCCCCCCCCTCTATGCTTGCGAGACCCTTCCCATTTTCTATTTACTCCTCGGTATTGTCACTGACTGTCGTCACCATCATCGCTATGTTAACGTAAAACTACCGGTTTCTTCACGCTGTTGAAGAGTTGATTCGGAGGTGAAATGGGCAAGAGCAATTCAGAGGAAGCGTTTTCGTCACCCGGAGTGCACGTCCACCCGAGCCCAAAGGTACTGCCGTTGTACTACAGCAGCAATAAACCAGAGGCTGGAGGCATCGCGGACGGCAACGAGAAGCACCCTCGCGCGAAGCCTTAGTCTTGTTACCGTCCTCGCTGCCTCCAGCCTCCGCTCCTTGCCGGCGCGACGGCTTTACGTCGATCTCGAGTGGGACGGTGCCCCACGGGGTGGTAAGAACGCTTCCACCGAGTCGGCCGTTCCGTTTCCATCTCCGGATGAACAATACAGTGAAAAACCTTACGAAATACCAGTAGACGGCATCACGTCGGCTTCTGTCCGCGACGGGCGCTTTGTGGTCGACCTGGGTTCCGCCGCATCGAATAGAGGGAGCGACATTAAGTTGTCGACGATCGCAGTGGGAGGGAAACATCGGGTGCGCAGCTACAGACAGTACAGCTATAGTAAAAGGAAATGGGCAGCGTGCAGCCCTAGGGGCAGTGTGGCCACATGAAACGCTACAGCGGCACAGTTTCAGTGCCTCCAGGTCTGCGTAGGTTGGTAAGCTTTTTGCGGTTTTTATGCCACCAAAAACATAAAAACACAGGGCTGAACTTTTGTTTTTAGATGGGCGTTCGCTTCCGGGAGGACTTTTTTTGTTTATAACTGGCATTTGTTGGGCATTTGTTGGCAAGTGTGACGCTCCATAACGGACGCTTTTTCGTTTTTTTTTCTTCTTTAAAACGGCTCAGCCATCAGTGTTAGCTGTTTGAGGATGAACAACAACTCCACCTACCAAGGTTTACTGTACATCTATAAAAAAACAGGACACACTTGTAGTTTTAGTGACAGCGATTGTTTTCCCTGATGTAGAGAAAATTAGCAATTTTGGCCCAAACTTGGCCTAAAGTAGACCTAAACTTGTCAATTCGATCTGAGTTTTGTTCTTGAACCACATATATTGACACCTATTACCATTGGTGAGTGTACTGGTGCCCTGATATAAATGTAAGTTTTCAACTCTCAAACATCATGAAGAAACATTGTGAAGGAGGGATAATTGCTGCTCCAGCTGGAACCAGCTCGTGTTACAAGGCTAACCTTTTTCCAGTAGTCTAGCCCAACAGCCTTATACCTTGACAAATGGCGACGACCGCAGAACATGGGTTTTTGGGTTCTTGAGTTCGATTCTCACCGCCGACCATAACAAGCTTTTTTAAGAAGAAGATGACTTCCCCATGTCGAACCTAAAAACTATTGTCTCCCTGGGTCCCCAGAAATTGGAACGATTTTCGGCTATGTACGCATGCCACTTGGTTTTGACACGTCGACCCGTAAATCCGGTCGATCCGAATATCCCTCTGTCCCAGGCGGGGGGGGGGGGGGGGGTGTACTCATGTCGTGCACGGCCGTAGTCATATGACCATAGACCCTCGCATCCCTACAATGCCGGGACGGAGCACGCTGGGTTTCCACCAACCAGGCAGACATTGCTTGCACCAAGCGCGAAGCGCCGTGAGGTATTGGGCGAGTCGCATGGAGGGTGAGCTGCATCCTGCTAAGAACCGCCTCTGAGGCGGACTTGCATATGGACGGGACAGCTTCAATGAGTTTAATTTAATTTCTGGTGTGGCACGATATCGGGAGATCAGCAATGGGTTTTTTTAACTGGATGTAATCTGCCGTCGCGGACAAGCCGTACCATTTATTACGACTACGTGATAGCGTTGCACCAATTCCCTCTGTGTGCGGAGCAAAGGTTCTCCACCCCGCACAAATGATCTACGTACTACTGTACTGCCAGCTTTGGTGACCGCCAAAAAAAAAAAAAACGGCTACCCTGGTTGTCTAGCTCACGCAGTGAGTGGCGTGTTTTACAGCGTCGTTGCCAACCGACGCCAACCCAAAACATACTATAAATATATCATATACTTATAGGGGGGGGGGGGGTTGTTATAAGGATTAGTTTGGATAAGTAATCAGATAACGTTTTACCAGTTGCCCACCAGGCGAAACTCTTATCACCCATATTACGTTCTTCGCAAGGAAACAAATCATCCACAGCACTACATCCACACCCCTGAACTCAGCAGGAGCTCGGGGCCAGCGTCGCTGTAACACCCGGCTAGGTGGATGGACCCAGATCAACACAACGAGGAAATAAACATAGTGTCATCATAGACGGTGACGTTCCCAAGCGGCAGTTACAGGTTACGCTTCACGTAAGAACCTGCATGCCTACGCATCAGTAATAAACCCGTGGATAGGCCAGAGGGTACGAGTAGTTCACAGACACAACAGCACCCCCGCGAAGAAACCCACAGGCCTGAAAGGGCTTGGGGAAACTTGATAAAATAACCCCCCAGAAGCCACAACTGATACGCGAACCGAGATTGTGCTAGGAAAAAAAGGCCCGAAGGGGTGATACCTCGGACGGCACCTCTTCAAAAACATAAAATACGACAAGACCACTGCTGTCCGACACACCCTTGCAAATCAAATAATACAATGATCCCCCCCGACCAACCCATGGCCGTGGTCATGCCGTGTCAACCTGTCGCCCGTGCGCCCTTCTTAGGTGCTGTCGGTGCATCCTCTCGTGTCGACCTGCGTTGGTTGCTGTTCGCTGATGTCGGCGATGCCTCCAGTGTCTACGTTCCTGCTGGCGCGACGGCTGTACGTACCGGCGTCGCGCCAGCAAGAAGTAGGCACTGTAGGTATCGCGGACGTTAGTGAACAAGAACCAACCCAGGTTGACACGAGAGAGTGCATCAGCGACAGCTAAGAAGAGCGCACGGATGAGCGTGCTATGGCGTCGGCATTTGGCCGTGGGCTGGAATGGAGCTCATTGAACTCGTATTTACATGGATGTTTCCGACGATGTGTATGTTTCGCGACTGGAACTAGTGCCGTCAAGGGGACCCACCCGGGACCTGTTCTTAGCACGAACGCGGTTCGCTTACGAGAGCTGGCCACAGGATTCCTTGTTCACAGCGTTTCACCCTGTTTGTTTACGATTTGAAACTGAATTTTGGCAGGCGCGTCTTTTTATTTGTGTCAAGACGAAAATACTCACGGCTGGACGTGTTTGTTGTTTGATTTCCAATTCCCGGGGGGCGGTGTTTTGTACTTTCGCAATTATTCGGCAACTTTGACGCTCAATTTTTCACGACTGCTCATTTTTTCACAACAGTCCAGCCATCACCACTTCTTGTTTGAGAGTGAACAACCCCCCCCACCGAATTTAATTTTCCAGCTGTCACAAATGAAGGTGAAATTGGAATTTTAGTGACAGCGAAATTTTCTCCCCAAAGGTAGACAAAATTTAGCAATTTTGCCCCAGAAGTGGCCGAACTTGGGCCAAAAATGGCTTAAACTGCAGCACGCCTGAAACTTCCCTTTGAAGCGATTTTGTCGCTGAATAACATAGAATCTGGTATCTTGAACGGCACCTCTCCAAAACATAAAATAAGACAAGACCACTGCTGTCGGACACACTCTTGCAAAATAAATAATCTAATGACCCCCCCCCCGACCAACCCATGGCCTTGGTCATGCCGTGTCAACCTCTCACCCGTGCGCTCTTCTTAGGTGCTGTCGGTGCATCCTCTCGTGTCGACCTGCGTTGGTTGCTGTTTTCTGAAGTCCGCGATGCATCCAGTGTCTGCATTCCTGCTGGAGCGACGGCTGTACGTACCGCCGTCGCGCCAGCAAGAAGTAGACACTGGGGGTATCGCGGACATTAGTGAACAAACAACCAACCCGGGTCGACACGAGAGAGTGCATCAGCGACAGCTAAGAAGAGCGCACGGATGAGCGTGCTGTGGCGTCGGCATTTTGCCATGGGCTGGAGCTCATTGTACTCGTGCTTGCATGGGGTTGTCCGGCGGTGCTGTTGTGTTTTTTTCACCACTGGAAGTGGCGCAGTCAAGGTACCCACCCGGGCCATGTTCTTTGCACAAACTCGTTTCGTTTACGAGAGTTGGCCACAGGATTCCTCCTTCACAGCGTTTTGCCCTGTTTTGTTTAGAGCTTGAAACTTAATTTTGGCAGAGGCGCTTTTTGTGCCAAGACTAAAAAACTCACGGCCGGAAGTTTTTGTTGATTGCTTTTCAACTCTGGCGGGGGGGGGGGTACTCATATCGTGCACGGCCGTAGTCATATGACCATAGACCCTCGCATCCCTACAATGCCGGGACGGAGCACGTTGGGTTTTCACCAACCAGGCAGACATTGCTTGCACCAAGCGCGAAGCGCCGTGAGGTATTGGGCGAGTCGCATGGAGGGTGAGCTGCATCCTGCTAAGAACCGCCTCTGAGGCGGACTTGCATGTGGACGACAGCCTCCAATGAATTAATTTAATTTCTGGTGTGGTCACTTCCAGAGACAGCAATGGGTATTACTATGTATCTGCCTTTGGGTGCCTCACCATATACACACTACGTGATACGACAATTCCCCTTGTGCGGAGTTGAGGTTCTCCGACCCCGCACAAATGATCTACTCGACCGCCATCTTGGGTATACCGCTCAAAAAAAAACAAGAAAAAAAAACGGTACCTGGTTGTCGAGCTCACGCAGTGAGAGGCATGTTTTACAGCGTCGTCGCCAGGCGACGCCAACCCAACCCATAAATAAATAAAGGGGGGGGGGGGCAGGGGGGGGGGGGGGGCAGTGTTTTGTACGGTCGCAATTGTTCGGCAACTATAGCGCTCGTTTTTTGACGATTACTCATTTTTTCAAAACCGTCCAGCCATCACCACTTCTTGTTTGAGACTGAACAACCTTCCTACCGAGTTTAATTTTCCAACTATCGCAAGTGAAGGTACAATTTCATTTTTAACGCCAGCGAAACTTTCCCCCCAAGGTAGAAGAAACGGAGAAGTTTGGCCGAAACATGGCCAAAATTCGGCCGAAGAATGGCCTATACCTGGTACCAGGCATACTGCTGGAGGCCTAAAATTGTCAACTTGAAGCGATTTTGTCGCTGAGTCACATAGAATGTCGCTCATAATCAGTGATGAGTGTGCTGGTGCTCTGATATATAGAAGCAATTTTACATGGCATCTTACGATTTCGATCCAGAGAAACTTGAAAAGGAATCAGCACGAATACGTTTGTTCAAATGTCTTCGTTTGTTTCCGAATGTTTGCGCTGCCCACTTACATATTGAAGTGCCCGTGTCTCACGCGACGTAAGGCGTGCAGGCCACACGAAGCTTTACCGATGACTGCCCCTTGTTGGTGCGCGCATGTGGATAGCTTCAATGTCGAATAACTCAAAATACTCGCCGATTCATGCCCCGAAAGCTGTTAGCGGACGGCGTTCACTTGTGGCATTGTGGTGGGCATGCTAGTCCAGAGGCTTGGCGCGAGCCGCCGTTAGGCGTGCTCGTTAGCTTCTCTCAGAAGAAATGTGTGATACTGCAAAGAAGGCTCTCTCTGGGCCAAGATGAAAAAAGACAGAAAATACCCCGATCAGCGACTCAGTAGGCTACTGGTTACTGCTGCTGCTGTAGCAAAGTACCTACATCAGCAAAAACCACATTAATTTCGTCTCTTGCTGAAGTCTGCGAAACCACCTCGTACGCAGGGTTCCCATCTCAAACGCTACGACCGCTCCTACTCTATGAGCGGACGTACGGCTTGTGACCTCTTGCGTCAGTACTATAGCGTGTTTGGTGAAAAAAATCACCGCGAGCACTGCATTCCGCTCACACACAATGTTCTATTGCAGCGCACGCCGATACCTTCCTGCACTCTCACTGCACCTGGCGGCAACACCCACCTTGCTGTGGCCACCTCTGATCGATGAGATGGGACCCAGGTCACGACATAACCGAACGTGGCGTCGTCGTGCAGAGACCTTCGCCCCAAAATTGATCCCCAAAATTGATGCGGCGACATACACGGCAAGGCCGTCTCAGCGGAGGCGTGTTTTCAGCCACGCCCCGCCCGAGACGGAGGAAAAAGCCGTCGCGCCGGCGACAAGCAGAGACTGGGGGCGGCAAAAAACGGCACTGGAGAACCGTCACCGCGGCTTTTGTGGCGCTCTAAGCATGAACCGAGAACTCGGGGGTCGAGGGGGCAATGCGCCCAGGTATCACTGAGACGAATCCTGTTCGGGCGAGCTCGGCGTGAGCGGTGCTTGTGGTGGAGTGCTCAAGTGCACGGGCGAGCCTCTGCTCTGATGGGGATAGATGCTACTTGCCACAATAGTGGGTGTTTCGCGGTTGCGAGGTTCGCACCACAGGCAGGGTCATCTATACATACGCATCATCAGCAGACTCGTCCGTACACGTACAATGAGCAGGCCCGGCTCACGCTGAGCTCACCCGAACACCTTTCGTCTCAGTGATGTTTTGTTTCCCCTCTCTGGCGCCCTCCTCGGTTCATCCTTGGGCGTACCACAAAGCTGCGGTGGCGGTTCTCCATACCTTTTGCGCGGCCTCCAGCCCCTGGTTGTCACCGGCGCAGCGTCTTTGCTTAGCCTCCGTCTCGAGTGGGACGTGGCTGGAAAAAAATTGCCTCTGAGAAGACCTTGCCGCTTTGTGCCGCTGGTATAAATGTTTGGGGCAAGGGACCCTTCTCGACGGCGTCACGTTAGCTTCTGTCGCGACGGGGGTTTCCATCGCATTGATCGGTAGGGGCGACAGCAAGGTGGTTGTCACCGGCTGCCGACTGAAGTGGGAGGAAGGCACCGGGTCACCCGCTACCCCCACTGCGAGTCGGCAGTATTTCGTGCTCCCGGTGATTTTATCAGCCGAAAAGGCTGCGATGCTGAAGAAGGGGTCGCAAGGTTTCGACACTTGCTTGGACCTCTGGAGAGCTCGTGTACTGTATTTTGCACAAACGTTGCCATCCCTTGATTTGATCGACACGCATGGACCTAAATGAATGCGCCGCTGCTGTGGTGGTAGTGACCGTCCCGATGAGCATTGCAGTCTTCGAATGTCAGTCGTTCAGAAAGGAAGCGCTTGACGACACAACATTGTAGTCCTACCCCCTGGCGCCTTTTTGTTCCCCTTCCCCCGTCCCTCCCTCCCTCCCTCCCTCCGCGCCTACGTGAAATATATAGCAAAACCGCCCTAATATTGGAGGTGTCTCTTTTAGGAGTAGGAACGGTGCTCCGTCTCGAGAGAGATGCATGGTCAATGGTCAAATGACTAAACCAAACTCAAATAAGTACGCCCCCTTCCCCCCCCCTCCCTCCGCGCCTGGTTGCTTCATCTTCTCTCCCTAATATACGACCCTCTCCCTCCCTTTGCCGCCGGGTTATCTCCCGCAAGCAGTATGGTAAGAAAGCCCGCGGTGGGTCATCCAGCCCTCCCCAGGCGGCAGGTCCGGAAGACATGGAGGTCGACGAACCCACGCCAACGCCGATGCCTAGCACGAAGAGAGAATTTGAGGACGAACTCGACGGACCCTGGAGGGTGAGCGGTCTAGGTGTGAGGAGAGAGTTGCGGACGGTCGTTCGGCTCGATAGCATAGCCGTCGTTTGATAGACCTGGAGAGTATTCATCGCCACCATTGGCGTGTGTCCTACACACCGCCGGCTCTACAGGGGGTCCATGATGCCGACAAAACGTGCCACCTTTTACTGTGGTCGTAGCGAAAGTGTCTCCCACCCTATACCCGCCCTTCCCCAAACCCCTATTTTGAGCCATAGCAGTCCCTCCGCACGCCCGTTTAGTTGTCTCTTAACTTCGCTATTATGGCCGCGCTCTCTCGCCTTGCCTCCTGCTGTATAAACGCGTGGATGTGCACTCTGGGGAGACCAGAGAGTGAAGCGCGAGCACCGAACGTGACGGTAACTCGTCGTTCAACGCAACTTTTGCACGGAGGCTTACTGTAGCTCCACCACCAGGCTCCGTCTGCAACGGTTTTCCTAACCGCGCCGTAAAACAGAACGATGGGAAGAGCAAGAGGAGCAGGTCTACCGCTGCTCGCGGAGGGAAAGGTGCGTTTGTTCGCGGTTACGCTTGTTTTCTTTTCCGATGAAAGTATGTACAGTATATATTTTCATTGAAAAAGAAAACGAGCGTAAACACAAGCAAACGCATCGTTTCCTCCACATCAGAAGTAGACCTACACCTCTTGCTTTCCCCACCGGTGTTTTTGGTGGCGCGGTTACGAGAGCCGTTGCAGATGGAGCCTCGTGATGGAGCTAAGCCGCCGTGCAAAGCTGCCTTGAACCACGAGCTGCCGTCCGTTCGGTGCTCGCGCTTCACTCTCTGGTCTCCCCAGAGTGCACCCGCGCGTTTACACAGCAGGAGACAAGGCGAGGGGGCGCGCAGCCAGAATCGTGAAGCTAAGAGACAAAATCAACGGGGTGATGGGAAATCGGTTTTGGTGGAATTGTTCACGCAGTTACCGGTCTTCGGCGTCCCTTGTATTCACACGTTTAGGACGTGTGTGCGATGCAGTGAGTGATAAAATTCCTCCCTGTTTTTTTCACGTGGGGGTTGGGGATTGGGGGTACTCGATATTCATGCATGACCGTGATCGTATGGTCGTACACCCTCGCATCCCTACAATGACGGGACGAAGCACGTCGGCTTTTCACCGACCAGGATAGACATTGCTGGCCAGCACCGAACGCGAAGCGTCATGAGGTGTTGTATAGGCGAGTCGCGTGAAGGGTGAGCTGATCGTGGAGGCTGGGCGGGGGAGGGGGAGAGACGAAGCGTCCGTAGCCTGCGCTGGTCGCCAAACTAAATAAATTTCCGTCCAGATGGAGAGAGTCAACCGGTAATTTCTCCACACAGAACACACCAGCCAAGCGGCAGATGTTGTCGTGAAACGAGCAAGCTATTTTTCAGTAGCCCCAGGCTAGGCAACAAAAACAGGCAAGAACCCTCCCGACCTGGGTTGTGCGTTTTTCACAACACGACTGTGAGATTGTGACGAGCGTATCAGCGCGAACTTGACACGTTTAAAACACCCTAAATTTTGAACCTTTTTTTGTGTAGCTTGGACACACGGCTGATATGCGGGTAGTTGCGGTTGAAAACAAAAACGCAAACATGGTTGATATCTTACTGGGTTTTGAGCCTCTGCTGTACATAGCTTGGACCCACGGCTTATGCGCGGGAAGTTGGTGCTGAAAGACTAAAAACGATTGATGCTTTGGTTGGTAATTACCGGGAGCGCTGTTTTGTTTTTGTTTCTGTTTGCGTCGGCTCCGCGGTAAGGACGAGCCGAGGTTACGCCAGGTCGGCTGCCATTCGCAGGGATTACTACGGTGGAACATAGGAATCAAAACCAAATATGGTTTGTAAACATAGAGGAAGGCGTTGGTTTTGCGGTCCATCTCGGGTGCAGCTTGCTGTGGTCCTCCGTGACAGGAAGAACGAAGCTGTTCACATACTTCTCTGCGCCGCCCACAGCTAGCCGCAACATCGTAACATTGTCAAAGCACTTATTCCGGAGGATTATAGTGAATAGGACCAAATATTGATACTAAAAAAGGGAAATATGTAGGTGTTTGTCTATATACCGTAGGTTCTATTTACTAGTATTTACTATGGGCCCCGGTAATAGTTTGAAGCGCATCGTCGGCGGAAGGCTGCTTGGCCTTCTTCGCGGGAAGCTGGGCGGCACCCGAGGCAAATAACACGGCCGGCTTATTGCACTGTTGCCGTTTCGTTCCTTGTAATTCCGTTTCGCTTGCCGTCAACGATATTGCAAAAAAAATCGACTACACAACTCCGCGACACAAGATAGTGGTATCGCCCTTTGACCTGATTGGCTGCGTGGGACTTGTTATCGCTCCCAGCTGGTCACTTGTATCGGTGTGATCCGCAAACACCAGTGTATAGACACCCAGTCCGAGGAAGAAGTCGCTGTTCCGTACACCTGCAGTATGTCGCACGGCCCACCCGTGTTCTGGTGTAGTGTATACTAAAAACCGTCATGCAGGACGGAACATCATCGCTACGTTAAACATTTCGACCCCCCCCCCCCCCCCCCCTCTCTTGCCTCCCTCCCCTCAGATCGCGATTCGCCAGCGTCTTGACAAGGCGCGAGAGGTTCACTGCTGCAACGCAAACCCAGCGGATATGGTGGAGGCGTGGGTCTGCGCTCCGGGCTTTGACGAAGCGGGTGGCGAAGCTGTATCCGGCGTGTTCCACTACCTTCCCGTGACTCTAATCCGGCCGAGCGGCAAGGTGACTGACTCTGCTGGCCCCTTGCGCCGGTCGGTGTGCTCATTGTGTGCTTGCTGGGTTCGTGCTGTCTCGGTACGATATGTATGGAGAAGACTCAAAGCGTGAGCGACGCGGCAGTGTTCATCTACCGTGCTCTAGTCTGCAGTTCGTTACCCTACAGCACAGTAGCCTGTAGAACAGCACAGTACCTGGCATCCTGCAGCCCAATAGTCTGCGGGACACTAGCCTGTAGTGCAGCACCGGAGCCTGATTCATAATATCTCGGTACGTAGGATGAAGCCTCAGGGAGAACGCACGCGAGCGGGGGGGGGTGCGCTTTTGCACCCGAACCAGAAGCTGCAACACAGCGGTACATTTCCTGTGCTTATTTAGCTTGTAGCTCGTTACCCGGCAGTGCAGTGGCCTGTGTACACAGCAGTACAGCACAGTAGCCTGCAGCCCAGTAGCCTGCAGCCCAGTAGCCTGCAGCCCAGTAGCCTCTAGCACACTCTATTACGGAGGACCATAGTAAATAGGACCAAATATTGTTAGTAAAATTAGGGAAATATATAGGTTTTCGTGTGTGCCGTAGGTCCTATTTACTATTGTTTACTACATTAGCCCACCCAGTAATAGTGGAGCACAGGTAGCTTTGCAGCACAAGCAGCAATAGCCTGTAGTGCAGCACAGCAGTAGCCCCGCATTACAGTAGTAGTCGTGGCGCGCCGTTCGTTGCCTGCAATTAATAAACCCCGGACCCTTCTCATCCGCGATAAAGCTGGTGGCCCCATCGTTTTGTTCACCCCTTTTTTTTGCCAAACACTGATCGTTGCGCAACCGCCTACTTTTGTGTGTTCTCCAACAGCGCGCGGCGGGCGGCAAGGTGAACTGGTATGTCCAGCCCGGTGGTCAGGATATGCAGACTGAGCGGAGCGAGGAGGGCGGTCGCATCATCTGGAAGGTACCCGCAGAGTCCCTCTACCAGAAGGTGGGTAGCACGCAGCCAGCCGTGTTTCGTACCAGTGCCTACATATTTCCCCGGCGTTCCCGTTGGTTTGTATGCGGACCAACGTTAACGGCTCTTTCCGGGAATTCCCGTTGATTGCTATGCGGACCAGCATCAACGACTCTTTCTAGGCGTTCCCGTCGGTAAGAATGCAGACCGACTTCAACGCCTCTTTCCTGGCATTAAAGTGGGTTAGTATGCAGACCAACTTCAACGGCTCTTTCCCGGCGTTCCCGTCGGTTTGTATGCAGACCAACTTCAACGAATCTTTGCTGGCGTTGCCGTGGGTTTGTACGTCCACACACATATAATATATGCGCCCGACGTTTCTACGTCATTTCTGCTCTTAAGGCCTTTCTGGCCTGCGATGATGTGACACTGTGAAGACGACTATTAATATCACCGGCAAGCCACTCACCCCCCTTTCATCCGTCAAACCCCCTCTTTTTCGTTTCCCTTAGGGTCCTCCTTCTCCCCCGCTACCGCCGCCACGCCCACCAAAACAACGCCCCAGACTTATCCCGGCGCACATCATGCAACCAAAGGTCCAACCACGACTGTTACCATCCACCACCCACCCCCGTTCCTTTCGTGTGTTTGTGAAGGTGCCCGCGGAATACGGCGAGAGGTGTAACACATGCGGCAAGAAGGGGGGAGGACAGGTCAGCTGGAACCCGCACAAGACGGAGCACATCTGCGACTCCTGCGCGGATGCCCCCCGTCGCAACCTGCAACGCCACTACGATGCGCGTGACCTCGGCTTCGAGCGGGCCAGGGCTTGCGGCTGCCAGGTCTGGTGATCGCGTCAACTCAGATGGAGGTTTTCGGTCCGGATGGAGCCTTTTTGGATGTTG
>MEHQ01004195.1:41720-63527 GCA_008828725.1 Saccharina japonica | reverse complement strand
GTACGTAATGTGGTGGAGGGGGGGGGGGGGGGCGTACTCATTGTTGCTTGCCTTAGTCATTTGACCTTGACCACGCACCCTTTCGAGACGGGAGCACCGTTCCTTACTCCTATAGAGACCCTCCAAAGTTGGGCGCTCATTACGTTGTTTCCATTATTACATGAAACTTTTTGCTATCTTATCCCCTTCCTGTTCGCCGCCTGTGGCCACCATCTCATCTCCTAAGATCAGCGATCGTTTTCTCGTACTATTAGTGTACCAAACTTTCGCATTTTTGCTGCAACTGGTGCTTCGGCTGCAAGCCGCTACGTACTCACACCCGATTTGTACGAGACGAGAACTCTTCAAGAAAGAGGCAACAAAAAAAGCAACAAAACAGGAACAACACCAGCAACACCAACAACACCGCCACCACCACCACCACCACTACTACCACCACCACGACCACCACCACCACCACCACGGCCAACAACAAGTCACGCCCAACTGCTCCGCGGACAGTACACCACTCTACCGCAACAACTCCTCACTCAAACCAGCCCAGCCGACCAGGCCCTCTCCCTCCCCCCTCCCCCACCCCCCCCTCACCTCGGCGCTTCCTCCGCCGCTGCCGCCGTGAGAACATCGCTACCGCTTCTCCTTCGCGAAGACAGCCCGTTCGTGCCCCGACCACCCCCACCCCCACCAGCACCCCCCTTCCCGCCGTCTTGCTGCCCACGCCCCGCGGGGGGCAGGTGGTTGCGCTCGAAGGCTCTGGTGAGGGCTCCCGTCCGACGAATGAAAGGTTCCACATCCTGAGGATAGAAGGCAAGGGTGGTCGTGCGGTAGTGTCCGGGAGGGGGGGGGTGTACTTCGTTTTCATGCATGGCCGAGGGGGGGGGGGGGGCGTACTCTTTTGTTGCTTGCCTTAGTCATTTGACCATTGACCACGCATCCCTTTCGAGACGGAGCACCGTTCCTACTCCTAATAGAGACACCTCCAACACTCGGGCGCTCATTACGTTGTTTCCATATATTACAAAGAAACTTTTTGCTAATCTTATCCCCTCTTCCTGTTTCGCCGCCTGTGGCCACCATCTATCTCCTAAGATAGCGATCGTTTTCTCGCTACTATTTGGTGCGCCAAACTGCTCCATGTCACACTCGTCTATTTTTATCATCTCCTCTAACACATCCCTTTCCTCCTTGTACCTATCACATTCTCCCACCATGTGAATTCTACTCTCTATGGCCTTGCCACATGGGCACATCTGTGCATCTACTTCCTCCTCCTCCCAGCTACTGGTATACCTCCTTCTTTCCGGCATGGCCGAGGGGGGGGGCGTACTCATTTGATGCCTGCCTTAGTCATTTGGCCCCGTACTCATTCGTTGCTTGCCTTGGTCACGTGGCCATTGACCACGCATCTCTTTTTCGAGACGGAGCACCGTGCCTACTGACACACCTCCAACATTTGGGCGCTCATTACGTGTGATCCATGCATTACATATGTTCAGACCCGCTTGCTAATCTTTATCCTCTTCCTGTTTCGCCGCCTGTGGCCACCATCAATCTCCTAGGGGGGGGGGGGGGGGGTGTACTCATGTCGTGCACGGCCGTAGTCATATGACCATAGACCCTCGCATCCCTACAATGCCGGGACGGAGCACGTTGGGTTTTCACCAACCAGGCAGACATTGCTTGCACCAAGCGCGAAGCGCCGTGAGGTATTGGGCGAGTCGCATGGAGGGTGAGCTGCATCCTGCTAAGAACCGCCTCTGAGGCGGACTTGCATATGGACGACAGCTTCAATGAGTTAATTTAATTTCTGGTGTGGCCACTTCCGGAGACAGCAATGGGTTTTACTATGTAACTGCCTCGCGGATGCCTTACCATATTAACACTACGTGATACGACCATTCCCCTTGTGCGGAGCAAAGGTTCTCCACCCCGCACAAATGATCTACTCGACCGCCAGCTTTGGTGACCGCCAAAAAAAAAAAAAAACGGCACCCTGGTTGTCTAGCTCACGCAGCGAGTGGCGTGTTTTACAGCGTCGTTGCCAACCGACGCCAACCCAACCTATAATATATCACATATTTATAGGGGGGGGTGTCGTGGGTTGAGCGTGGATGGCTGGGGGCGCGGGGGGGGGGGGGGGGGTTACTGCCGCTTGTTGCCTGTGAGTCGCCATGTGTCGTGAGGAAACCTGCTCTCTGGAGTCAGCAACGAAATTTATAAGATTAGCTACTCCTAGCCTCTTGATATTTGCTCCAGACATGGAAGGTTTCAGTGACAATGAGGCGTTTCTGTTGAGAGGATCGGGTCAAAATCCAAGGCAGATTTTTGCAAAAATGCGACAACAGTAGTACGTGCGCCGGGACACGGGGCGCGAACACGGCCGAGGGCACCCCTGGCGGAGTCGGGAGAGGCGAGCAGGATCAAGCACCACGAGGAAACAGCGCACCGAGACGTGGGCCTCATCGCCAGGAAACTCGAAAAAGGCTCGAATCCTGGTCCATCATATATAACACCAACATCTCGAGCTCTCAGCGCACACCTCAACATATTCGTATATATACACTATATATATATACACAGCAGTAGTGGTCCCTCCACAGTGTCGGTATGCGCCAGCCGACAATACCGGCACTATAGCAGCGGCAACCGGACCGGACACTACTCCGCACACTGCCACACTGGTTAATCCGTATGCGCCAAACGATTTCACCGGCGCTATAACGGGTAACCGGCACTATAGAGGGACCACAACCGGCACTATAGAGGGACACCACTACTGAAGACGTAAACAAAGGTTAAGGCTACGGGTTGGAGCAAGCAACTCTTGAATTATAGTCCCGATTAGTGTTTTCATCTTTTCTGAAATTTCCTCCGATTTTAAGCTGATAATCGAGTCTCGGATTTTCCGAAAGAAAAGGCCTTTTTGTCCAATTTCCCCCACACATGCGGTCAAAATCAGCGCTTTCAGACATACCAGCAGAAATCGGGTTTGGTGTTAGGAGCGAGATAACGCCGCATCCGAGAAAATTCTGCATGTTCCCCGCATAGCGGCTTGTCTCTTGCGATCTGCAGGTGTGATGAGATTACGGTAAGGACACAGAGTACCCCTTGCCAGCAGGTAAGCCTATTGAACAGGTACCTCGTTGGTACCAGGTACTCACGTGTTGTTTGCTTAGGAGATAGAAGAAGAGCAGCTGTATTCCTTTTCCCACGACGAACGACTGAAAGGCTGTAAGCTCGGTTGCCTCGCTCTGGATTAAACCACCTGGTTTCCATCTAAGATACGTACGCCTTCCAAGTACTACCAATACGATTATTATACGTACGAGTACCTGTTGCAGGTATATATGTACCGGCGTTTCCACATCATTCCAGCAATACCATAACACAGGTCTCTCCGATGGGCGTATCGGGGAACCCAGACATTTTTTTTCTTCTCGTTGCTGCAGTCAGCTTTCTGTGGGACGATAGTCCCGCGGCAGGTAATCTCTTTTTTGAGGTTATGTGTGGAGACACATCGAGGTGGGTTGTGTGGCATTACAACACTCTCGGGGGTCAGCAACAAGAGAGGTAGTCCCAAGAGTGCCCTCGAGGAGCCAGGATGGCCTTGAAGGATTACAGAGATATTGAGGCGTTACGTTACGACCTAGGGGGTATAGGACCTGGTGTCCACATTTCTGGCAATGAAAAATACGAACCGCCACACACCAAAAGAGCGATTGGACCCTTTCTGCCTGACGACCACAGGCGACTAGAGCGTAGGACACCTACGTATCACACATCACATAGAGAGGGTGGTTGCTCTTTCTCGCAGCTTTTGGTCGCTGTTGTGGCTCTCTCGGGCAAGCCATCCTTGGCCTCAGGTTGTTTTGAACAGGCTTGTGTTTTGGTACTGTTCACTTTCTCGGACTGCAAAGCATCGACCTTGAGGCGCGCAGCTCTACTGTTGTCGTTCACTATTAATAGCCGCTAGGGGGGAAAGTCCCGCACGTCCCATACCGCAGAGCAATGTTCCACACCTCCTGTATTAAAAAAACTCCGCAGGAGTCGGGGTTCTTTCGTCCGACTCTTCAACATACGAAGTATATCGCAACAAACGAGGGGATGGGGACAAAAACGTCCGACTCGCGGCCTTCAAGGGTACAAGGAACACTCACGTGTCGTATGTACCAGGTATACGTGAACATATTTAAGGAGAAAATATTTTTTCCGTTGACTTTCGGACGAAGCGTATTTTTTTTCAACACTTGACAATGGCAACTCTGGATGGATGCGAATATAAGGATCGTTTGGTATTAACTTCAATACATCAGCGGTGCTCACATTTCCGTCCACACCGGTATTTTTCAGTTTTGAAAACAAAATACGAAGTATGGTTCGTCCAAAAGTCGAGAAAAATATATATTACGTGTATCTTCGAATTTCGAATTTCGAATTTCGTACCAGGTAAGTGTTACGTACTGCTGTCCCATATGGTACAGAGTGAATAACCAGCGGATACTGATATTATACTATTACGGGGGACCATAGTAAATACTAGTAAATAGAACCTACGGTACACACATATATATATATATATATATATTTCCATATTTTTACTAACAAAATTTGGTCTACTAAGGTCCTCGGTAATATCTATTTATATTATTCCGAGCGAACGCAGGTTGCTAATTTTGACCGCCCCAAAAACTAGGGAACCCTTTCGAAATCTCTGAAAAAAACAGTCGTGGGTCCCGATATAGCGGTGCCGTGAATAGCGAAATGCCCTGGATAGCGGTTCCAAAACATCTTGTCACCACTTCGACCCGATACATATGGCGAGATCACTCCGCCATGTCGGATCCTTCCCACAATGGCGGTTCTGGCGGGCGGAATAGCGGTGGAATAGCGGCGGATAGGCCTTACCACTTCCCAGGCGATAATACGAAGGCAAAGACAATTGTAGAAACCCTTCTGTGTGAGCACGAGGAAGAAACCGCAGTCTCCAGCAAAACACCTTCGCTAGGCCGAGGGTCGCAGCCACCACCTACCTGGTAACACATGCTGTACACAACTCAACTTGCTGTACGTGTATACGGAGTATTTGTGGTTGTTTGCTGGTTCGGCCCATTGCCTTTCTGATTTACGATACAGTAGTAGTATATGACACTTGGTGCAGCACTGCGGCAGCAGTGCAATGCACACCAGTGGTATAAAGTGTCACTCGTGTACCGTAGTGGGGGAGGTACTGTAGGAGAAGAGCCTACTTAACGACCCCGGATCTGAGTTACGACTAAACAGGGAGAGAGAAGAGGAGGGCGAAGATAATAAATGGGATGGAGAACCAAAAAAATAAATAAATAACCACAACATCATATTACGGGGGAACGTAGTTAACAGGACCAAATATACTTACTAAAAATAGTGGAATATATAGGTTTTTGTATACCAGATGGGTCCTGCTTACTATGGCCCCCCGTCATCACATATGATGCTGTTTTTTTTCCGCAGTCTTGCTTTTCAATTGCACACACGCGCTGTACGGGTGAATTGACACTCCTGCACTGTGTGTCATAACCTACGATGATATAACAGTAGCACTACATCATTCGTACTGTCCAACAACACTGTATTCGTATTAATAGCTGACATGACACTATCAAGAGTAGTACTACTGCTGTAGTTTGATGACAATAACTTCTGATCTGCAGTCAGCGCTTTTCTCGATATAGCAGGACTTTCGTCGGTCAGCAGTCAGCGCTTTTCCCGGTATACTTGAGTATATAGCGGGTGACATATGCTTTCGAGGCTCTAAATGGCGGGGTTGCCCTCTATATCGGAACAGCGGGGGTGCCCTGAATAGCGGCGCCAATTTTTCTTGACACTACGGACCGCTATATCGGGACCACGACTGTAACATATACTTACAACGGGGGACCATAGTAAATAGGACCTACGGTACACATAAAAACCTATATATTCACCTATTTTTACTAACAATATTTGGTCCTATTTACTGTATGGTCCCCTGTAATAGTGTCTATATACACACAATCGCGATGGTCTCACTGCGATGATCTCTGAAAATATCGCATATGATAGCATCACAGCATCACGCATCGTAGAGCCATCAAAGATATTTCTCGTTCACAGCAGCAGTTGGTTGTTGATCGCATCACATCAGCACGGACAGAGAGCACAGCCGTACCCGTCCACACAAGAGAGGACCACCGCCGCCGCCGCCGCCGCCGCTGAGGCTGTGCAGACCCCGTGTTTCAGATGGGGACGGCTCGCCGGTCTATCATACCTGCTGTTGCTTATGCTGGCCTCTCGTGTGCTTTCTGTTGTGCGATCTCTTCTACAGCAACTCCTACTGTACCCCCGAACTCACTGTACACTTGGGGCACTCAAGAGCAACGCTACGTACTGCTATACAGTAGTGGTTCCTCTATAGTGCCGGTTGCCCGCTATAGTGCCTGTGAAATCGCTTGGCACAGATGGTATTCACCAGTGTGGTACGTAGTGTGCGGAGTATTTAGTGCCGGTTGCCGCTATATATGTATAATGCCGGTATTGTTGCCTGGCGCATACCGGCACTATCTATAGAGGGATCACTACTGCTGTAAAGTGAAGGAGGTTTTGGGAGGCGTAGCGGGTCGAGAATGGCAAAGCAGCAGCAGTACGCCGAAGCGCAGGACGGCTACGTAGGGGCGACCGCTCACCGACGGGCGGGGTGGCGGGGAGTTCAAAGGTGGCCAGGGGGGGGGTGTACTTCATTTTCATGCATGGCCGTAGTCGTATGACCATAGACCCTCGCATCCCTACAATGCCGGGACGGAGCATGTCGGGTTTTTACCGACCAGGCAGACTTTGCTAGCACCAATAAGCGCGAAGCGAAACGTGAGGTGTTGGGCGAGTCGCATGAAGAGTGAGCTGCATCCTACTAAGAACCACATGTGAGGCAGACTTGCATATGGATGACAGCTTCAATGAGTTACTTTAATTTCCGGTGTGTGTGTATGTGGGGGGGGGGGTGTACTCATGTCGTGCATGGCCGTAGTCGTATGACAATAGAGACCCTCGCATGCCAGGGGGGGTAATTTGGTCAGCTGCGGGAAGGTCAACGGTGGCTGGTGGGGTGTGGTGTGGTCAGCGGACACGTACAAAGTTGTTGCAATGTTCTTCTTTTCGTATCCAGTACGACGTTTGATACATTTGTTGATTTTCTTCTTCGTTTTTCATCATCGAACGCACACCACGCACAAGTTGGTGACGTTTGTAAATTTCCTGATGCGCGAATTCCGATTAATCGCGACAGCTTTTATCTCAGAAAGGGTATCATACGTACCAAGACTACGAGTAGCGTAGACACAGCGAAGACAGCAGCACCAACAACAGCAACCAAACAAACCAGGCAGGCAGTTTAGTTGTTTATG
Organism: Saccharina japonica; assembly: GCA_008828725.1. Classification (NCBI taxonomy): domain Eukaryota; class Phaeophyceae; order Laminariales; family Laminariaceae; genus Saccharina; species Saccharina japonica. The sequence continues at coordinate 56,112 of MEHQ01004195.1, read as the reverse complement.
TCGTGCACATAGGTTCGGAAATGTAACGAACGTTTACTCATTCACATGTATACCCAAATGGTCCTTAAAATTTCCGGACAAATAGTAACATCATTATTACGCACATATTCGTAGATGTGCAGAGTAACCCGTGGGCCGTTGCTTCCTTCCTGCGAGACAGCACGTAACACTACTGCTGTAACTACACACACAGGGTGTAAGTAAGGGTATACCTGGTATACTGCTGTAGACGAAACAACAAGGCGGCATGTATGCAGAACACGTATTTGCAGCCCTACAGAGTAGAACTACGAGTACTCGTGAGGAAATGGGCCGGGCGTACGCCCTCCCGTGTTTTTCGGTGAACGCGTCTGATGCCTTTGTGGGTCAGAATTCGTATGACATGCCTGTTGAATATACAGGCACTCGTAATCTATACTCATAGTACCACTACGTTTCGAAATATAAGGACCGTTTGTATATTCGTATGTAATCCAAGCGGTCCTTATATTTTGGTGCAGGGAGGTATGTACCAGGTGTACGACGATGATGAACATAGCGTAGGGCAGTACGAGTAGTACTGCTGTACAAGTGCAGCAGCAGCAGCACAGAATTAATTGATTTATTTGTACTCGTACGTATAACATAATGCGTAGCAGCAGCGTCACAGCAATAGTACTGGCGGAAAGGAGAGAAAAGTTGCGCAGTATGAAATGCTCGCAGGAGGCCAGCAGTAGACTTCAGCAACAGAACTGATGAGCTGCGAACCCAGGTTGGACAGATATGCACCAGGTACCACGTGATTGCGATGCCTCTCTATCCATACGGTCCCTTGTACTGGTTGCTGTACGTACGTTGAGAGCGTATGTACACAGCAGCAGTGCAATGCGAGAGCATATTTGGCATATTTCACCTGCGGCGTGATCTCTCTCAGCCCGTGCGGCACGTTGGCCCTGACGACTTCCAAGTCGGGCAGCGGAAGCTCCGCCTCGAACGCAGCCTCGTAAAGCGAGTCCATGAACGTCTCCCTGGGGTTGTTCAGCACCGACGTTAGGTTGTGTCCGCTCAGCTCCAGCTCTTCCCGAACGTCCTGAAAGTGGAGCAGTGTTAGCTCCTCCTCCTCCGCCTCCGCGATCCGGTCGCCTTGCTGCGTCCCCCGGGCTCCCCCGGTAGGAGACCCATGCGCAGCCTTTCTTCGAAGGGCCTCCATCTCCTCCGCCAGCGAAGACGCCCGCCGACGAGGGTCGGCCCTGGAAGCCCCCGTGGGCAGCGATCCCCGCCTCCAAGACATGGGCCTCCGAACACCCAGCATAGCAGCAGAAGCGCCACCAGTAGTAGCAGCAGAAGAAGAAGCAGCGGCAGCAGCAGCAGATGGGCCCGAGGAAAGCTCTTGTTCCACTAAGGGTTCGGCTTCTTCTTGTGATCTTGCCGCGGAAGGGGCCACCGCTGGGCGAGACTGCGGGCCTGCTTTTGCGTCTGCATCCGCAGCAGGCGGCGCAGCGAGTGTCCGTTCCATGTTCCGCAGCTTCCTTGGAGGCCCACGCCGGCCGTGCGTGTTTCACCCAGAATGTACACTCCCATTGACAGGGTTTCATCCAGAGGAGTTCGACATTTTATTGTGGGATGTGCAAACAGGGCTTAGGGGGATTTCTCGCAAGTGCGAAGCAATTTTTTTTTTTTTTTTTTTTTTTGTCCATCCCATTTATTATCTTCGCCCTTCCTTTCTCTCTCCTCCCTAGTCGTAACTCAGATCCGGGGTCACAAAGTAGGCTCCTCTCCCTCCTCCCCCACTACGGTTCTTGCCTTGCATTTTTATCGCGAGAAGACTTCAGCCTTTCCTTCCCTCGTCGACTCGCATCGAATTGTGCCTACCCACGCTACTATTAATTGGCGCTCTCAGCAGTTGATTCCGTTTTTTTATTTATTTTTGCAAATAAACTCAAAAGTCCGACCCAAGTGAGATTCGAACTCCAGACATCAACGTTCAGAAGCGTTCGAGGTTACCTCTAGACCATCGGGGCGACCTCAATGAGGATGAATAAAGGAAATCCTCATTGATTGGTGCGAAGTGGCGCAAGAAGCAGTGTACAGCAGCAGTGTATGCGCGCTGCTACTGCTCGTGTCTTGTTGCTGTTGCTGCTGCTTTTGCTGGTGCTGGTGCTACTACTGTTGCACGTGTAGATAGTCCCCATGACACCTACCAGCTGATTTCGAAATAAAGCGGGGGGTTCGTGATTTAGAGCTGCTACGAGTATGTATTAGTATAAGTGATAATTGCGTGCACGACCTTCATATCCCCACACACTAAACATTATTTTCGCCTTTAATTCCAAGTTATTTGGTAGTTGTACCCCAGAACGTGAATGCAGTATACAATTACACACATCATCGGACAAATCACCGATCCCCGCTTTAAGCTCTACAACAACAGCAGTACGACGTCGTGCGAGTAGGAGATCTTTCCGAGCGGGCAGATATATTTATTTCTGATCTGTACGATTTAGCTCATCATCATGTTGCCGGGCGAGAGTCGTACAATCTGCATGGATTTGGATGGATGGATGGTTCGATCTGTACCGTACAGTAGTACCAAATCCTGTTCGTATGTAAGACATCAACATATTCATATAGCGGCAGCGTGGGGTCCAGTTAGATGATCGACAACAGCAGCAGACGGCAGATTGGAATCCAGTGTCTAGGCGTAACGTACTGTACGTAATATTGCTACATTGTTGGTACGAGTACGATATTAATAGTGATTGATCTGTCCTCTGTGTGACCGGTTAGCAGCAGCAGTGACCGCACGACACAACCACCGCGCATGCATAGGTAACCGATTTTTAGGCCTCTCGATCCACCTTTACTACTGCCATAATAGTATATATAACGGAAAGAGATCGAGAGAAGACGCGCAAGCAAGCGAAAGAGCGCAACAGTCAAGTCTTTGTAATCGTAATATTGATTAGTGGGGGTGGGAGTGGGATGCGGGTTGAGGGGGTGGGAGGAGGGGTGGGGTGGGGGTGCGGAGTGGTTGGGCGGGGTGGAGGGGGGGGGGCGGGGGAATAGGCATCCAGTTTCCACTGAAATTTTCCACCATTATTATAAAATCGATAGATGATGTAGATAGCTAGGGAGGGAGAAAGCAGTATAGGGGGGGTGATGGAGTGTGAGGTGGTCAACGATATGCTTCTGAAGTCAGAGGAAAGAGACCGTCCCCTCTCTACGATCCTGAAGTCGGCTCGCGAGTAATAATGCTCTAGAAGAAGAAGAGAGCCACGGAGCAGTTTAGGGGTGGCCTAATAGACGGTATGAAGACAACATCATACATATACCAGAGGCACACAGGTGGCCGGGACCCCCCCCCCTTGCGCAACGTAGGCGAAAAAATGTCCTTGTTGTAGAGACATTGAACAATGTATGTATGTGTCTGTGTAGCAAACCACAGACACATAAATACATTATTCAATGTGTCCACAGCATTTTTTCCGCCAACATTGTGCATAGGTGGGGTCGCGACCACCCGTGAAAGACCGTAGTACTGTAGTAGTAGTAGTAGTAGTAGTAGTAGTAGTAGTAGTAGTAGTAGTAGTAGTAGTAGTAGTAGTAGTAGTAGTAGTAGTAGTAGTAAGTGTATATAGTAGTAGTAGATAGTAGTAGTAGGTAGACTTCTCAGATTGATTAAGGACGGCGATAATCGATATACAAATGTAGCTTGCAGACGCTAAAAAATGGGAAGAGTGGAGAGACCAGCGGCTGTTTAGGTGGTCCTGTTTCGTCGTCCCGTAAGGCGTTGTGCCTTTGCTCGAAAATAATGAATTGTGGTATCGATAATTGGTCAGCTTTTAATTCTGAATTGTAATAATGACCCTGCAGCATTGTCGGAAGGCAAATAATAAATAATAAAATCAAGGATCAACAATAATCGTATGACCATCTGAGAAAGAAACGGACAATCGGCTATTTATAAGTTGCCTCTACTCAAAGCTCTACCAATGGCGTTAATTGTTAAACTGCAAAAAAATGTATACCACTCTACCTAGTTCATAGTGTGTGCAATCCCGCCAAACAATCGGCGGTACGATACTTGTAGCATGCTGAGGCACGATAAAATGGTTGGTGATGCTCGCGAACATGTAAAAAAAAATGCAAGTCTTTGTCCGGCGTTTTTCCCGCGGGCTCAGGGGTAGTTCCTCGTTGTCTTCAATGTTGCACAGATAGATGCTCCGAGTACCTTGGAGGAAAGTAAGGAGTACAAGAGCTCCGCTGCGCGGGCGGCTAACGCCGCCCGCTACACTCGCGGAAGGAAGAATAGAACCAAATGTGAAAAGCGTAAAAGAGGAACATGTAATGTTTTTGCAACTGGCGACTTGATAATGCCAAGAGCTCCACATGTATGACGGCAAATACAGGACAGAAACAATACTGGTGATTTTTTTTATCTTCCAACACGAAAAAACATCGCGAAGAAAGCAAAGCTTCGCTCCGAGGGACAGCCGCCCGCTACGCTCGCGCAACTTAAGAAAAGGGGCAGAAGAGGTCCACGATGTGTAAAGACCAACTTGAAAAGGCCAAAGAGATTCATGGTGCGATGCAGCGAAATACTTACTGTTGTACGCAACTGAACGTACAGCAGTACCCGTCTACCGCTGTATTGTGATGCAGGAGTACTGGTATGTGGCATATATTCTGTGGCAAATCAAGTATCATACCTGTGTACGGCGACAGCAGTACGACACAAAAAAAAACACACACACAAAGAACCAACAAACGTATAGGCGACTTGCAAATGCATACAGCAGTACTCGTAGTAGATCAAGAGCAGATAGATAATAGTTTTTCGACAAATAACGCACCGCTTGAACTTGGCTTGAATGTTCTTTTATTACAGACTAAAAAATCCTTATAATTTCGGACATACATACTGGATTCATTGCAGCAGCAGCAATAGTGAGGACCTTCATGTTCCCCTCGTGTCTCGGTGGACACGCCACGCCTAGCCACGAAAAAAACGACCGCGCTCCTTCTGACCCCCCCCTCTACTGGCCAGCGCCCTCCCATATACCCGCGGTGGTGCCTGGCTCGCACGCGCTGTCGTGCTCACTGGGTACACGCACGAACCCAAAACCGGAAATGTTTAAAAAAAACCAAGTACGTCGTATCAAAAAATGTTTTGTAAAAAGGTTGAAATTACAATTTTAGAAATAAAAACACAGAAACTCCGGAAAGCAAATAACTTTTGCTTCGGCAATTAGAGGCTGAGAGTGGCTGTGAGGTGCCAAGATATGCCGAGGAAAGCTTCCGAACCAAAGAAGATAAAGCTATGTATTGATAAACTCTTGAGAACATAAAAAAAAAAAATGTTGAACGGTACGTAAAAAAATTATAACAGAGACATCAACCTTTTCGGCAGACACACATTGCCAACAAAAAACAACACATACCACTGCTGCTGCGGTGCGAGATTGAAGGTTTATCGCACACACACGCAAAACAAAAAACGGCCTGTCTGCCCCCGAAATCATCGCGCACAAATACTGCAGTGGCGTCCACGTGGTTGGGCGCCATTGTGGTCCTCCCACCACACGAAAAAAAAAAAAAAAAAGTACGTAGAAAACCCGTGTTTTCGTTCTGTCGGAGAACCCCGAAACCGTCGTTTAAAAAATTGTAAAGATATCTCCTTGGCTTCGAACGTTTCCCCCCCCCCCCGCAATCCCGATTTCTTTTTTTAAATACCACCTCGCCAATCGACTCCGCTTGGCCGATTCAGGGAAGGGTAGAGCCACTCAGAAAGTTGCTCAGGGTATAACTCAGCTGGGGAGATGAATTATAAAATGTTGGAAAAATCGAAGATCCTAAGGAAAATGGCCTTTTACTCACAGCTGTATATCTAATGGATATACCGAGCTAACACCTTGTTTTTGCACATACGCCATCCCCACCGCAAAGGTACGCTACCCTGAAAGATTCAGCCCTTACGGTCAGGAATAGAGCAGTGTAAGAGGGGGGGATTGATATTTGCCATCCCCGTTTTCTCGTGTTTTTGGACAGCTGTAACTCAGTCGCATGGACCAACTCGCCAATTTCAACGACGGATTCGTCAACCCCATTCCACAACTACCATACCCTGAAATACTTCAGCTCGATCTGGCGTTATTCAAACCCGGGGATTTTTTCAGCCCATCCCCGCCTTTGGCGTTTCGCTGGATACATCCCGTAAGGATTCCGTTAAACCGACTGAAAGCCGGCACTACATAATGATGCTTTTAGTTTTTTTTCTCTTCGACTCTTCGAGTACATAAAACTCACACACCAAGTAGGTTGTGAGCTTTTTTTCAGACCTTAAGCCGGGGATTTTTCACCATCCTCCCTCCCTCCCCGCCTCAAAATTCCATGACGCCTAACCGCGGAAGGCGCCCATACACAATACGTACGTATGTTACAGCCGTGGGTATCCCTAGTTAAGAGCACGCCGTGACAATCGAAAACAGGAGCCCTGACTCGGCCCTGACTCGCGCTACACGGTAGGGGGGGGTACCCTCGTTTCCACAACGGCGTTTACGCCACCCAGGCAAACACACATTTCGTTGTGGCAGAGTAGGAAATAATCCCATGGCGGCGCCTATCGCGAATATCAAAAAGCTTGGGAAGACTCTCTCAAGACTATATACCCAGAAATATGGTGGTGACTCGGCCGAGTGGCTCTCACCGGCTGAAAGCTTTGGACCTAGAAGCGACCCCACCGACCCCCCATGAAAATGAAGTACACTCCCCCTCCCCCCCCCCCCCCGCCAACTTAGCACCGTGGGCAACATGCAGCTTTTTTAGGGATAGGCGGGACATAATGCCGACTCGACCGCTCTTAAGCCCCGAATGCTCTTTTATCTTGGGTGCTCTTAATTCGGGGTATACCCGTTGTAAAGAAATACACATTACTGTAAACAATAACGATCCCTTCCAGACGAAAGGACGCCAGCGGTCCTTCCCAAATAACCTTCTTTTTGGGGACCGTCCGAAACCTTGATAGCCCCACGTCGCTTAACTGCCTCGTCAAAAAGATCGAGCTCCACAGAACTTGACGGCTCATAACCAACAAATAAACAATACTTCTAGACTGCATAGATAAAATGTCCCCAACCCCTCCCCTATATCTGGGGGGTACAGCACTACTGTAGTACACGCAGGTTTCCAACGAGCGGCAGCCCAGCCAGAACTTAAAAATATATCAACATACACCGAGGCATCCAACTTATCGCCAGCACAACATGCCCCACAAAACGCTTAATACTCTTCTAGTAAATCCCGCAGCAGTTACGTGGGTTAAACGACCATATTGTTCGCACTTGTATCTTGCCATCGACACAGGTGAGCTATGGGCGCAGCACCAAAACAGAGCAAAAACCAAAAAAAAACACACACACACACACACACACAAAAACACCGCCGTGTGTGGTGGACCTATGTAGCAGAAATACACGCCGGTTTTGCATGCGACACACGGGCTTGCCCGCCTACTATCCTCGACCCAGCAACGGCACAAATTACAGTAGACGAAAAATACGTTACGAGCACAGCGCCAAAATGATGAAACACAAAACGATGGAAAACCACCGCCGTGTGTTGAGCCTATAACAGAAAGACACATCCGGATGTGCATTCGGCACACGGGGATAGCCGCCCGAAATCCCCGACCCAATACGTGGACACCCGCCCCGACATCCCCGACCCAACCACACAAGGGCGAGACGCGCGAGAACATCTACCATCAAAAAGGGAGTCGCTTTGCTTACGTCAGCACGAAGCTGCGCTTGCTATGCACACGACTGAAAATACTAAAATGTAGCGCCATGATAGGCACCCTAGTGCAACATGCCTATCGAGGACGAAGAAAAACCGTGCAGTGGCCGGTGCGCCGGAACGAAACCCGGGGACGCAGCAAGTAAAGACGCCTATACGAGGAGACCACGGTTTGGCCCCTTCGCTGACCGCCCCATACACTAAAACTATTAATAGTATGTTGACCCATTCAGAACTGAAAAAAATGTCCCACACTAATTCCAAGTAGTTTGTCCCCAATTTCGTGGGACCAGTTCTTAAGGAGTTAAGGAAAACAAGAGAGAGACCTTGAGGCGCCAAAAAAAAAAACGGGTCTCCTACGTACATACTTCTCTGGACGGAAATTTAAGGAGTGTTGTGGTATCCATGCGACAACAAAACGCTCCTTACTTTTTCGACCAGGGTGGCAGCATCGTTGGTGGCCAGGGGTCAGTCAGTGGCCGATTGCGAGGTCTCGATCAGGCCCGCAAGACGAGACAAGACACCCTACATACGAAATTACATGCCACATGGCCTGCGTTGTTACGCGCACACACACGCACTACAGGAAATGCCACTCATCAAAAGACGAAACGCAGGAGGGTCGTGCACTATAAGCACTACCAGTAACCGTCGCTATACTGCAGCACTTCGTGGGCGAGAAAGAGGCAAGCAGGGCAAACGCGGACTACACAGGAGATGGGTGCTTGCGTGGGCGGAATCGCGGAGACACCGTATCAGTGGTGCCCTCCAGGGAAACGACCGCACGCCTCTAACTGGCGGTTCACAGCAACAACAGCGCGAAAACACGAAGAAAAAAAAAAGTAGAAGTTGGAACTCCTTCGTTCTATAAAAACGGCTGTCCACGGAAACGGCTCGCTGAGAGCAGGCCGCGGACTGCGCCACGCCACCGCATCGCCGAGAAAAAAAACGTCACCCAAAAACTATTTATTTACTGCGGCAGTTACAAAACTGTAGGTAGAAGTATAATAGCGGCGCGACTTCTTACAAGACACTAGTAGTAGTACTAGCTTCTATCAAGCGCCTGTTGACATGTGTCGGGCTATTCGTTGACACTAGCAGTTTAGCAGCTTCCACATAGCGCGGCTTGTTGCGAGACACCACCAATAGCAGCAGTAGCTTCTATACAGCGCGGCTTGTTGCTACTACAACAGTAGTAGTAGTAGTAGTAGTAGTAGTAGTAGTAGTAGTAGCAATAGCTTCTTTTATAAAGCGCGGGTTCTAACCATGCACCATTCAACAACAACAGTAGCATCAACAGCAGCAAGCAGCATCAATACATTAGCTCCCACAGCAACAGCAACAACAACAACAACAACAACAACAACAAAAGCGAGGCGTCTCGCCCCGCGTATACATACGAAGCTATCTCACGCCGCAAGCCCGTACATCCTCAGCTGCCTCTCATGGACGGCCACGGCGTGCTCGTAGAGCAGCAGGTCCAGCTGGAGATACTTCTTGATCTTGACGTCGGTCATCACCTTCTCGACCGCCACCTCGATATCGCCCTTGAACAGCTTATCTTCGTTCGCCGTCCCTTGATCACCGTAGGCCGAAACCCAATCGAAGTCGGGCATGTTCAGCGCCGCAGTGAACAGGTGGAGCGTGGCGTTGTAATCTTCCAATATCCCCACCGCGGCGTACTTGCTTCCGAGGAGCGCCTGCACGGGCTCCAGCATTTCGCGCATACCCGCGTCTGGATGCGGGTGTCCCCCTGCGGCGGGCCCGTGCCTCACTTCGTCGAGGTAGGCCTTCAGGATAAACCTGGTCGCCGTGCGGGCGAAAACGGGGAGTTCGTCATGAAAAAAAGGCGGTTTTTCGTTTTGTAACTGCGCCCACGTTTATTAATAGGGGGGACAAACTCTATTTTTGGGTTTAGTGTGGGAAAATTATTGCGGTTTACAAAAGGGGTAACTTGACCCATTTACGAGTGAAAATGCCGATCCAGGGGAACCAGGTTTTAGGACTACGCTCGCACATGTTTCTGTGCAGCAGTGCAGTAGTAAAACGACAAAAAACACCACACTATACTGCTGCTGCCAAACAATAATATGTCAACGGGGGCAATGGGGGGTGGCTTTTTCAACTGAAAAGTAATTAACTGTTTTGTATATAGATCTATATACCGGTACTTTAACAACATAGATCCAGACCAGATAACGTTTTGATAGACTGCCATATCATAGCGTGCGTGTCCTCGGCCGGAAACCTGCTTGTAGTACGAGCTGGTCCAGCTGTAATCGCGAGGCAGTACTCGCCGGCGTTTTCCCAACTCAGTTTTGCGAATTTCGAACTGAAATTTTGTGTGGGGCTTCCTATGAGTATAACGAAGCGATTGCCTGGGGCTCCATTTTGTTTCGTCGAAGACGGGCAAAATTATGGCCGTTTCAAGAAAACTCTGGTCGGCGTTTTGGCAAAAAAGTACCGGAAAAAAAAGTAGAACCAAAATGGAGCCCCAGGTAGCGTGTCGACAAGAGCGATGCGAATCACGTGAACAAAAACTCAGACAAAAAATCGATAAATTCAGCTGGGAAATCGGGATTTTGGGTCGTTCGTCGTAATATCTTAACTTTGTATGGCGGATCATGTGCACCTCATATCTCTTGGTAGACAACGAATTAGAACATGGGGAGGATATCGATCGTTTCTCCGTGCCTCAAGGAATGTTCACACCGTGAATCAGCGTCATCCGCCATACAGTTTTTTCGGTGATTCGTATGGACCGCAGTATGGAGATATCCCCGTACGCGACGGGATTTATTCGATATGGCATTTCTCGACGATTTTTTCTCGGGTTCAAAAAAGTATAGCATGTGCAAACGCGCTGTAAGCTCAGAAACCATGGTGCAAAATTAGGGGCTGAACTATGCTAAAATGAGTGCAAACCGTCCGATCGAATGAATATGTGTTTTATGGCTGGACCAGCTCGTAGTCATCGAAGATGCTACAGTACATAGGAAACCCCGGTTTGGCCCCTTGACTGACCGCCCTCTACACTACAACCAGTATAGCAAGGCCTTGACGCGCCCAAAAAGACCGGTTTCCTACACCACTCCGACCAAGGGTACACGAAAAAATAAAAAATAAATCGAACCCCCTTGCTTTATTTTTTGAGTCCCAGAAGGGGGGGGGGGGGGGGGAAAATCAAGAAAAAAAAAAAAAAAAAAAAAATTTCTGACAAAAATCCTGCTACGAGTGAGTACGTACTCGTCGTTTGTTTTCAATTCCGACATAGTAGCGAGTGTATGCTCCGTTTTCTCTTTCATTTTTTTCTTCGGTTACCTCTGCTCCGACCGGAAATATAATCCTCTGTTGGACTCTGATATAAAGACTAAACGGTGCTTTTGTTACCGGCCAGATTGGTATAGCATACCGATATATATCATAGGTACTTGTACTATACCAGGTATTTGGTTATAAGGGCTGTGAATCGGAGCGAAAGTGCGACTGAATGTAAGTCGGATCCGGCGTAAATACCGACTATTATTAATAGTACTAATCGATTTTGAAAATAAATCGGCTCGCCCGAATTTCAAGGGAGAATCGAACGGGCGAAGCGAGAGCCCCAATCATTATCTACCCCCCCCCGCCGGCTGGTGAGGGGCCCACTATAGCCGGTAAAAAACGTTATGACTACGTACATCGAATAACAAATCGCCACCATTTTTGCGATTTCGATATCCATTGAATCGGATGATTGGATAGGACAAATCGGCTGCGATTGTACAGCCCTAAAATATTCCGTTCAACGTGTAAACGACTGTCTTTTGAAGCGGTGGTTGACGATTCTGCATCCACCCATAGACTATTAATAAACGCCAATTTGTGGTAGGCTACTTACATTGGCAAGTCTATAACTACACGGGACAGAAAACGCCAGCCATCTACCAATCAAATCGCTTTATTAACGGGAGCCACGGCAGCTATCTACCAATCAAATCGCTGTATTAACGGGAGCCACGCCAGCCAGATGGCGAAATCACGCCGCACACCAACAAGCCCACAGCACGAAAACACCGCATCACTCACGCGACAGCCATGCGACGATTGACCTTCGATCTCCACAAATACTCAACCCACGAATAGCCCACTTCGTACCGGGCAAGGCCAGTGAGTATACATAAGGATCTCGAAGGTATCATTGCGATCCGTAGTCTAGGAGGAGAGAGGTTGCCTGCCACGTCATATGATCTTCGTCTAAACCTTCAAAAAGTGCTGTTTTTGGCCATCGGAGACGAATCGAGAGTTTTTTCGTCTGTTTCCAACACATTGGCTGCCAAATACATTTTTATCAGACGCCTGGCCGGCGCCCGCCACATACCATCCACCGAGAGGGGAGCACTGTAACACTAGGGTGGGTCGGAGCCTCTAACCAGTGCGATCCGTTCAGATTCCATGACGCAGTCGCTGGATTTGTCGATCGATGTCAAACATGAAAAACGGTATATTTCTTGCGATCAGCGAGATATCAATTTTTGGTGTCGTCTGTTTTCTACACACCAGCGGTCGAATGATTTTTTACCAGATGCCTGACCGGCCCGCGCCACGTTTCACCGATCAAGGCATGAGCACTGTAACACTAGGGTGGGTCGGAGCCATTAACCAGCGTGATCCGTTCAGAGCTCATGACGGGGTCGTTGGGTTTGTCGATCGATGTCTACCGAGGATTCTCATAAAAAATCTGTCTCCAGAACCTGCCAGAACAGGAGTTTCATGAGTATTGCGCGGGCTTCGCCCGCGTAATTAAAGTCCCCGCGAGCTGTCCCGTGACGTTAAAAATTTGCCACTTACATTCACTTCGTCATACTTGCTGTATAGAGATCACATCCATACGTACGGTATTTGTATTTATGGATCTACCTCCTCCGTGCTTTTATTCACGCTGCCATCCTATTAGTAGATGTATAATATGCATTCCTCTGGATTTTAGAAGCACCCGCACAGCAGTACAGCAGAGGTACAGCAGAAGCAGCAAGCAGGGGTATTTAGCACTAGCGAACCTCACATAGGCTCATAAACATATCATGCATACGTAGGTACGCCTATTCGCCCTTGTCAACTTGCGACACCCCCGGGATTTCAGGTCGACCACATCCCGGAGGGGAACCTTGCAATATGTGTACTGCTGAGCATATACAAATATCGGAGGACACTACATAGTACTCGTGCAGCAACAAGAGAGTACCAGGAGGCATGGATGTTTACACCTCGTGCTTTAGTATCATACCCCTCCCCCAAAAATAACTAAATAATAAAATAAAATAACAGAAGCATATCGAAAACAATGCGCAGAAAGAAGCGCGGGCTTGAGACGAGTCTCTGTCCTGCCCGGTATCAACGGGGAAAACCCCTAAAACAAACAATTCGCTTACTCGTATGGGTATATACGAGTATATCTGTACTTCGTATATCTGTTTGGTGGTTTTGTGACCACAGAGCTTGTATATATCTACGAAGTATCTCTCTAGGAAGAAGAATCGTCGCGGACACTGGGTGTGCCGAATGTCGACGGGTAGAAAGCACGGTTCAATGTGAAGAACAAACGCACAAACATGAACATGACATGACATGACATGGGTACCGCACCCTCGGTGCCCCGTCTCTCACCAGCCAGGACACTGCGGACACAGCTGCCCCATCCTCGAGCTCATCACGGTCTCCGGCAGGACGAACGCGCTGGCGAACTGCCTCAGGCCGAAGTTCGTCCAGTGCCTGGCGAACGTCAGCAGGTCCGCCTCCTCCGCCCTCAAAACCCCCGCCGCGCACAGCGGGTCCCGGAACTTCGAGTGGCAGAAGTAGTACGCCGACACGAGACGGCTCACGGGATGCCGAAACACGGTAAACCACTTACAATGGGGTCTCACTCCGTGCGGCCGCAGCCCTTCGGTGTATGCCCCCCACGTAACCGTGTACCGGTTCTCCAGGAACTCCCGCGCCAACTCCGTCCCGTTTTTCCACTGATCAGTGTCGTACAGCCCCAGCGACAAGTCATTACTTTCGATCCACGGGTTCAGGAGCGCCTTGACCGTCTGACCGCCGGATTTATTCATGTGGGTGAAAACCCAGCAGTGTTTCTTGTGCGCGCTCTCGTGGACGTCGAGTCCGGGCAGGCGACGGGGGGGCGGGCCATAGTCGTCGCTGCCGCCAACCGCGCCGGCGGCGCCGCCGCCACCGCCGCCGCCGCCGCCGCCCCAGCGGCCTGGAGACGCGCCTATCCACGCGACCCACACCGCCAAGGCCCTGGACAAGGGCATTGAATGCTGTTAGTGTGTGTGCGTGTGTGTGTGGACAACCGCCCGTGTGATCCCGAAAACGACAAAAAAAGAAAGAAAAAAAGACAAAAGAAAGCGTCCGCCAGAGGGAGGGAGTGAGGGAGGGAGGGAGGGAGGGAGGGAGGGCGGGTATACATGAGTCGGACGCACACGAGCTTTTCTTCACGGTAGAGGGTTCTCACAACACAAGCAGGCTTGTTCCATCCCTAACAAACAAGAGGGAAGGACATAATCACTCAGGACCACGAAACGACAGCGGCAGCTACCACGGCCAACATCGCAAGCCTACCTGCCCCTGCCCAACATCC
>MEHQ01004195.1:7675-41709 GCA_008828725.1 Saccharina japonica | reverse complement strand
TAATAATGATGGCGGGGGCGAGAGAAAAAGGGAGAAAGATATATGAATTGTGCGAGGGAGGGAGGGAGGGAGGGAGGGAGGGAGGGAGGGAGGGACGAGAGGAGAGCAGAGTCGAAGGTCAGTATAACAACAAGGTGTGGGTAAAATGAAGCCACAGCTCAACCATCGTGCTATTCATACCAATGTCTCTGTAAATAATTTACGTATTATATACTACTTGTATATGTATACACGGTATATATCATACGTACCTGGTTTTATTTTGCCGTGGTCGCTTTTGCCTTTGTTTTTTCTTGTCCTTCCGTACGTACGTATATACAAATATCGGTTCAACTCTCTGGGACTTCAGAGAGGAGAAATTGAACATAAAAGGTCACGGTTACAACGACGGCCATATTTAGCGTGATTAGAGCATGATATACACAAACCGGCGTCGGGATTACAGGCAGTGCGGGGAGTCATACGGGACGGGCGCAACATGGTCCTATATGCCCTTACTTACTGCTGGGCGATCACGCTGCTCACACGTAGATGGCTGATAAAGCAGTTGCCTCAAAAGGTGCTGTTCTTGTTGTGCTCCCGTTTCCCTGTCCTTTCTTTTCGCGTGCTTACTTAGGGCCCGTATTAACGGAAGATTTGTTTGTTGAATACTTTCGAAAACGTGTTTTTCGTTCGATTTTATTTGATTTGCATCTGATTTGGTCGAAGTAAAAAAGTGAGTCACCAATCAGGCATTTTCGAGTGAAATTGAATCAACACGGAATTCCAAAGGAAGCGTTTTTGGGATTTCTTTCCCTCTTCGTGTTCTTCAATTTGGGGAGTTTGTCCAACTCGACGTGGCCTGTCCCATGAAACCGAAGCAAGCCACGCAAACTTGAGCCGTGTCGACGACTGCTTCTGAGGCGAGATCTGTAATTCCCGAGAGGCAGGCCCCCCGGAGCAGCCGCAGAGCGAGATCCAACGGCCCCTAGCACAGAGTAGACCACCCGCGGCGCCTAAAAAAATCACAAGACCGTCGCAAACCCAGTTTTCCATCCCTCTTCGCCTCCCAAACCACGCGAGCACCGACCAGGTCACGACTTCGCTCAGAAGCTCGATCGCTGCATCCCCGTTGCGGCTGCCCGCGTGCGCCTTCGGGGCTGCGCCAGCCACCCCAGACACGACAAGAGCGATAGCCTCCTAGCCGGTGCCGGCAGGCATAATCTTCCTTCCGCTCGCCGCGGCGCCCCGGGGAGGACGCGGACCAAAGCTCGCCTCGTTGGTTGCCCACGGGTGTTCGTTGACCTTTGTGCGTTATTCGTTTTTTTGAACACAATGTACCATTCCTCGATAGGATCCAAAGTCACTTTTTTGACGAAATTTTAATTTTATTCAATTTTATTCATTCTATTCAAATACGAAAGTTTTTGCCTGTCGGTGATACGGGCCGGTAGTCTCACTCTGTTTATATTGTTGTTGCTTGGTTGTTGTATTGTTTTTTTTTAATAATATTTTGTCGTAGTTTTTTTACAGAGTTTGCAGGGATTATTATTTTCCGGTATTTAGCGGTAACTATCCGAAATTAATAGAGCTACGTAGGGGTAATATTTATTTTCAGTGGAAGTTGTCCACGTCCCCTATCTCCGGGGGCTAATAACGCCTCCACATAGAATGGAAACCCGTGCCGAAGAAAAAATACGCTGCCCATCTTGTTGCGTATATACGTATGTGACGTTTTACTGCGAACACCACACACCATATTATACGATGGAGATTGATTTGGAAGTTATGGCGAGAGGAGGCCACCCGGGGATGATATATTTTGTCCCCCCCCAAAAAAGACGCATTTTCCCCTGGAATGAGGAAACAGGGGAACAACATTTAGTTGGGAAAAGCTGAAAAAGGCTGTATCCCGGAAAAAAATGGAGGGGTGGACAAAGGGTGATAGTGGATCTTTAAAATGGGGGTATTTGTCTTGGTAGTAGTAATGTTGACCCTCAGATCGAACCCTAACCCTAACCCTAACCCGAACCCTATGCCAGTGGTCAGTGCTTGCTTGGCCAATCAGAGTGCCTAATTAGCTACCTTAGGAAGATCCACTAACAGGGTCTGTCCACTACTGAAAAAATGGGTTCCGGGTGGGGAATACGCATCCCTGAGAGTTTGTATCTCTCTACTCTACGAAGGCAAGGATGAATAATCGGCAAGGACACCGGGTGTGCTGGATGTCGACGGGTAGAAAGGACGTTTTAACGTTAGCCCCTTTGGGACCCTTTTACCCCCTTAAGAACTGGTCCCACGAATTTGGGGACAAAATACTTGGAATTAGTGTGGGACATTTTTTTTCGGTTCTGAATGGGTTAAGGGACCCCTTTTAAGGGATATAAGGGATAGCGACCAAAACAATGATAGCTTTACGTAGTGTTATCAACCGTCTACGAGCAGCGTGAGCGCCAAGCAGCAGTACAACGGGTAGGGTCGTGTTGCGCCCGTGCCGTATGACTCCTTGCATTTGTAACTCGGATACCAGTTTGTACGTATCATATGCATAGCATCCCACAATCACGCAGTGGCCGTCGCTGTAATCAATCGTTACTTTCCCCCGTCATGTTTACCCTCTACACTCTACATACTATAATCAAGTTAATCAAGTCCGAAGAGGGGGTTGTAAAGATGTAAGCCAGTCGCCCCGGTAGACTACTGGTAGTGGTCAGCTTCAAAGACTACTGGCATTGGTACCCAAGTTCGAATCCCACCGTGGTGAGATTCTTACTTCATTTGAAAAAATATAAAGGAACCAATTGCTGAGAGCGCCTTCGTGGTGGGCGTGGGTAGGCGGAATCCGACGCAAGTCGACGAGGGAAGAAAGTGCTGAAATCTTCTCGCGATAAAAATGCAAGGCAAGAACCGTAGTGGGGGAGGAGGGAGAAGAGCCTACTTTTTGACCCCGGATCTGAGTTACGACTAAAGAGGGAGAGAAAAGAAAGGCGAAGATAATACGCTCGTGCAGTAAGGGTCGATCTTAGGGTCGATCTTAACGAGGGGTGAATTTCGGGTTTTTCCAGAAATTTCTGGGGGTTTTTTGGTTTTTTCTGGTTTCACCAGAAAAACTTCATCCCCGAAAAAACTGGCCTCCAAGTTTTTCTGG
This sequence comes from Saccharina japonica, assembly GCA_008828725.1. Classification (NCBI taxonomy): domain Eukaryota; class Phaeophyceae; order Laminariales; family Laminariaceae; genus Saccharina; species Saccharina japonica. The sequence continues at coordinate 38,582 of MEHQ01004195.1, read as the reverse complement.
TAATCCCGTAAATTTCTGGTTTTTATGGGTACGATCGGGCAGCCCCACCGTGCCAGCCGTGCCACCCCTCACGAACACACAGGGCTGGCCAGGGTTGTCCCCGAGGTCCTCCACAGGCCATAGCCGAGCGCAGAAGGCGCAAAAGCTTTCTGAGCTCTCACAATCGAGTTGACACAGTGACCGCACCGAGGTGCCCGACCGACCGAGCTCGCGGAGGGCTGTAGCTCAAGCCTTTGTAGCGTTGGGCGTCGTAGCGCGACGAGTTGGTGATGGATTCCACTCTCCGAGGCACCGATACCTGCCTACGAGCCAGGCCGACCGCAGTGGGACAACCACACGGATGGTTACCGAGAGCGCTGCTGCTGTAGTGACGGTTTTGTGCCTGGTGGATGATTATTAGCGAGGCAACTGAAGCTCGTACTCGTTTAGAACCCATTTTAGTAAACACCGAAATTTCAGGGGGAAAAAACGAAAGAGTACGTATCGTTAAGATCGACCCTAAATGGGATGAACCAAAAAAAAAACACGTTCATCCGTCGACATCGTATGATATGTATAAGATAAAGCTATTAATACGTACTCGCACCGACCTCATCTGCCACCACAATCCAACGTATGCAATGATCCTCCTGGCTGTAAACCAAGACCTCCCGGCGCAGCAGGCCAAACAAACTACTACTATAATAGACTAGTGTTGTTGCTGTAGTCCTGGTCGTGGTAATTCGCCACCTGCTGGGGGTCGGTCGCATGCTGTCGTCGTGCTCTCGATCAAGTAAAGGTATGTACGTGAGCACGTGAGCACATGTATCATACGCCTAAAGATGGTCTCTGAAAAATACTAAATACCAGCCGTACCAGGTACCAGGTATATCATACCACAGGTACGAGTACGTCTCAGGGAGTCAGAATGTGCGATACCATGGTCGTGTAAACTGGGGGAATACTCGGAGAACTGACACTTCGCGTGCTGGTGTTGTTGTGGTCCGACCAAAGCGTAGGGGCTGGTACCGGGTTTTTCTGGACCGAAGGTTCACGTAGCCTTGCTGCGTGCTGCTGCCGTGTGGTTGTCCCCGGTAGTCATCGAGAGCATACCGACATACTGACCCAGCACAGCAGTCAGTACTGGTCGGTATGCAGCAGCAGCAGCAGCAGCAGTGCCGAGGTTGAATGAGAGTTGTCGTCGTTACACAATCGCCCAAGCTATGCATGGAATGACAGCAGTAGTAGCCCCCAACTGGAGTCAGGTTTACCCCCAACACACAGCACTCAGCTTCTCAGCAACTGCAACAGCAGTAGTAGGGGCAGCACTCTCAGCAACCGCAATACAGCCGTAGGAGGAATGGCAACCTGGCTGACCGCGCACCTAATCGAGAACTCTACGCGACTACGGGCAGAGCTCTCACCGGGTCCCTGTCGCAAGAAACCGTCCAAGGCCAAGAGCAAGTGGTCGGAGGATGTGAGGATGTGTGGCCGGGCGAGTCTACCATTTCATCTGTCATGTTCCACCCGGGGAGTTCCACAAGTTCCGGAAGCGTTCTTTTTCTTCATTTTTAATATTTCTTCCCCCCTCTCAAAACACCAGTCACACATGGTCAACCAACAACTACAGCACACGGCACGGACAGAGGGGAGGCGGATCGAGGCGGGATCAAACAGCTGTCCTGCTTCTCAACTTTTTCGTCAGCGCTTCTGGAGTGGTGAGCAGAAAGCGTGGGCCTTGAGCATGCTCAGGCCGGACAGCAGTAGAAATGCAGTGGAGTAATCCTGTAACCTGGTGCCAGGGAATGTGCTTGAATGATTGAGTATATCGTCGTCGTCGTGCATCATGGTACCTGAGATGATGGGCTATGACGCTATGACGCTATGAACTCACGCCTGTGGTACAGCAGCAGTATGTACATACCTGGTACGTGGTAGATCATAGGAGGGTGATGGTGGATCTCGCGGAATTTCCAGTTTCGAAGATCGCGCAGAGCTGAGAGGGTAGACGCTGTCGTATCTATGATATAATAGAGCGATGTGGAATGTGGACTGTCTTGGCCTGAGTTGCCTCTTTCGGGCTTTCGTCTTCTGTAGTTACGGTAATATGTTCATCATGTAGCGACCTGATCGTGTATATGCCTCTGCTGCTGTAGCAACAACAGCCACCTCTACAGCAGTCGTACCGGTACATGTACCATTCATTGTCGCTTATCCATATGTCCATACTACTCGTACATGTTGTCGCTGTTGTTGTTGTTGTTGTTCTCACATAACTCTTGCAAACGTTCAAGGGAGTCCGTGGTCACACAAAGGGGCTGGAGCCTGGAGCCCAACAGGAGACTCGAAAACCCTTTAAAACAAAAACAAAATTCGGCCGGAAAGCACGCTTGCCCACCTAATAAATAAAACACATTTCGTACGAAGAAGGAGCACAAATTGACACTTTTCGCACGTATTTACACATATTTAACGATATACCTTTGGGTACTCGTAGAAAGAACGGGTGTAATGTGAAGACAACACACACCGCCGTATGATACCAGGTACCAGGTATATACCAGGTACCAGGTATATGACAGCGTATATCACACCCATTTTACGTTGTTGTTCTCAAAAAAGATTGTCCGTGGTCACACACAGGACAAGCAGGCTCCAAACTAAAAACATTCTGGAGTGGAAGAATACCTCAGGGAAAAATAATACACAACATATGAAGTACAACTCAGGAGCACGATATACCTGGTACATCAGTGGGTAAGCAAAATTCGACGAGAGTTGGCGAGGGAAGAAAGTGCTGAAATATTCCGCGATAAAAATGCAAAGCAAGAACCGTAGTGGGGGAGGAGGGAGAGGAGCCTACTTTGTGACCCCGGATCTGAGTTACGACTAGGGAGGGAGAAAGGCGGAAGTGCGAAGATAATGAATGGGATGGGAAAAAAAAAAAAAAAAAAAAAATCATAACTGTTTGTTGTGGCACATCGTACACCTAACCTCAGTCGAGAGAAAATGAAGTCAATCCAAAGGAAAAAGGCAAGAAGGAAAGAGGAAAAGGGAAAAAAAAGGGAAAAGGGGACAAAACGAGGAAAGTGACGACGCACAAAGCAAAATAAAAGCCAGGACCGAGATCCATCAACAAGGAGAGCCACGTATATATCAATACTTCGTATCTATTTTATCGTTCGTGTGTTCAAGACGAGCAAGAAATAAAACAAAAAAACAAGAGGGGCGAAAGACCTATTAATACTATATACGAAGCAGGAACAGGAGAGAGAGAAAGAGAAAAAAAAAAGAAGAAAAAAAAAAAAAAGGGCGAGAAGGGAAGAAGGGGAAAAGGAAAAACGGAGAAGGGGAAAGCGAAAGAAAAACAAAACACGTACGTACTACATACGATACTGCTGTCGTACTGCTGTTGTACCACACCCCCAGAGCAGTTCGTACTACTATTAATACTGCTGGTACGAGTACATATACACAAGGCTGCGCTCTGCGGACGGCTATTCGCCGCACGCTACGCTCGCTCAGGGAAGTAGATCAGACGAAAGTGTAGTCTGATAGAAGACGTTGTTGAATTGGTGCAGTGCGACTTGCAAATGCCAAGCGGTCTTGCGTGCACGAAGAAGGAAGTAGCCCAGACCGAAGTATAGACAGGTATATAGAAGACGTTGTTGAATTGGTGCAGTGCGACTTGCAAATACCCAAGAGCTCGTGCGTGCAGGAAGAAGGACGTCTCGGCATGCACCATGCACGTACTTACGTACTTCGCATAAACGGGACAACAAACACAAAAACAAAAAGGTTGGAAGAAAAAAATGCGTTTTTTTTTCTATATATGTATTTGCACGGCAGAATGTACACGGCACACGGGACAACAAACACAAAACAAGAGTTTGAAAAAAAACGAAACATAAATAGGTGAGGCTGTCGCGTTTCGGGCGAGAGGTCCAGACACAGCAGGTGATCAGCGTCTTTTAGCCTTGTCAACTGTCAACCACCCACTCTCAGAGCAATCAATGATGAATACCTGAATTGCTAGCAGGGTAGGTCTTGCCTGTCATATATGGCATTGCATTGTCTTGTTCTCCTCCCCGGCCTGCCTCCCTGCTGAGGTAGGCCGAGGCCCGTAAGTGGACTTAAACCTCGAAAGACCACCCAACCCAGACGGATACACGGTCCCTAGCACCGTTCACAGGGGGATCCTGAGTCTGGCAGTCGGGAGTTACCGCTATCGTGAGATCAGGGTAACTCGTGACGCAGCCAGCTCGGGTGGCTGCAGATGGGGTTAAACCCTAACGCCCCGGCTTGGACACCGGGGCCATGCAGCAGCAGAGAGCACGGAGAGGGTGGCGGAGTGACCGCACACCGTGTGGGTATGCACCAGAGAGAGGAAGGAGGAGAATCCAGAGCTGGAGGGTCGAGCCGCTCCGGGATGAGGCGTATCTCTGGTACAACAGACACGCACCGGGTTAACTTTTTTTACTATACCCCGAGAGTGCGCAAAGCAACAGAAAAAAAACAGATAAAAAGGGCACGAAGGAGGAAAAGGAGGGGACGGGCGAAGCGTAGGCTGGCTAGGAAGGCACCACGCATCGCCCGGGAGAGGCAGCAGAGTACACTTGTTAGGATAGCAACCTGGAATGTGCGGACTCTGGCTGTAAAAGGGGCTAACGGCTATGGGAGAGCCTGCAGCATCCTGTACGAGGCAGCGAGACAAAACGTTTCGGTGTTAGGGCTACAGGAGACAAGGAGGGCAGGCCGAACGGAATTCGCAGCAGCAGGGTTTCGGGTGTTCTGCTGTGGCACGGAGACAGGTGGAACACACGGTGTGGGAATAGCCGTTAAAGAGTCAATGTGCAGGAACTCTGCGTACACCACCGAATATATCGATGAACGCCTTATGGCCATGAGGTTTGAGATAACGGGCAACCGCGGAGCGGTCAACTTCGTAGCTGCGTACGCCCCAACAGAGGTCGCAACCGCCGACAGCAAGCATAGGTTCTGGGAAAAACTTGACAGCCTCGTGCGGGGGATCCCTGCCAAGGAGTGTGTCTACGTACTGATGGACGCCAATGCGCGGACGGGAGAGAGGGTGGATGGAGAGGACGAACGTATCATGGGCGAGCACGGGCGTGATAAGCTGAACGACAATGGCAGGCTACTGCTGACCTTCGCAACGGACAACAGACTAGCAATCACGAACACCTTCTTCCCCACACGTAAGGGTGGGATATGGCACACATACAACGGCGTATCGGGGGACGAATGCCGGCGCATCGATTACATCCTCACGCGACAGGCACACCGCGGCCGAGTGTCCAACGTAGTCGTCGTTCCCCAACCGGTACGCCCAGTAAAGGCGGACTCAGACCACAACATGGTGGTAGCCACCGTCGACCTCGGTGGCAGACTCGCCCACAACCGAGCAGTGCGGACCAAACCGAAACAGCAGCAGTTCAGCCGACAGGAATTGCAGGTCGAAACAGCACGACGGGCGGTGAGCGAGCGGTTCATCCACAACCTCGATCAACAACCAGGTGAGCCAGCGACCACCACAGCGGGGATGGCGACGTTGTTTACCAATGCCCTCCTCGACGCGGCGCAGACAGTACTACCCGAGGAACCGCGGAGACGACGCACGCAGGAGTGGTGTGAGACCCCAGCGACGAGAGCAGCTTTGGAGGAGGCCCTTGCCAAGCGGCGGGAAGCGCGCCGCGCGATGAGGGGCAATTGGACCACAGCGACATGGAGGACCCTCAAAGCAGCATGTAAGGGAGTGACCGCAGCAGTCGAAACGGGCATTTATGCCCACCTCGATAAGTACGTGGCGGAGCTCGAAGCGGTCTACAAGGACCGCGACATGAGAGGGCTGTACAAACACCTTAAGAGATCAGTGGGCCTCAGCGGGAGACAAGCGGGGGGACAGCAGTTCGTCACGGACGAGAAAGGCGTGCTGCTCCGGAACAAGGAAGACATCCTCCAGCGGTGGGCGGGATTCTTCGGCACCCTCCTCAACACCAAGTCCCCCACCCTGAACCCAGACATCGCCGAAAAAGTGACGCACGAAACGACTAGCGACGCGAGCACCCGACCGGTTGGGAGCCGGCGCCAGACCTCGCAAGGAGGGTTGGAACGGGCAACGAAAGGGCCTGCCAGAACTAATGGCACCCGGCCATGACTCCCTACCTGCCGAGATTGCTCAGATCGATGACGACGAACCCGTCGTCCTGGAGCGCCTCAATTACATCCTTGTCGGACGTGTGGAACGGAGGAGAGATCCCGCAAGAGTGAAAGGACTCAACCATCAAAAGTGCTGTACAAGCGCGACCGGTCCAACTGCAAACAAACTTCAGGGGGATCTCGCTTATATCGCACGTAGGCCAAGTCCCGCCAAACTCATTCACCAACCGCTAAGCGCTCTGCAAAGCGACAACATCCTTCGGAGGAACAGTGCGGCTCCGACCTGGTCGTATCCACAGTATGCATGCTGTTTCGTCGTGCGCCATCAGCGAAACTGGCGGAGAGTGAAGAATACCGATCTACATTGTGCTTCGGTCGACCTACAGAAGTCCATGACTCGGTGGACGACGAGTTGCCTTATGGAAGGTTGCTGGCCAGGGCCGGGGTTCCTGCGGAGATTGGTCGCGTCTATCCGCCAATTCCACGACGTGATGCGGGCCCGGGTGCGCATGGGACGATGGAGAACTTTTCGTCGACTCGGTTCTTGTTCACGCATGGCTTGCGACAAGGGTGTGTGCGTGTCCCCACTGCTGTTTCAACGTTTTTTAGCCGCGGCCCTAGAGGTCGTTATCGTACGATTCAGCGAGGACTGATGCGTATCATGCTAGAACCTAGTGTTCCTGAAGAGGAGACGGGAGCGGGGACGGGAGACACCACTCGCCGCGCTACGGAGGGCGCGTGTGGTGGATGTGTATGCGATGACGCCGCAATCTATCGATTAGTCGCCGACGGATGGCCCGAGGATGATGACCTTATCGTGAGTTGATTTGGGAGTTTCGGGCTGACGTTGGTCGGGAAGAAGACGGAGATTCTCCTGAATGCGGTAAAGAGATAGCAGCCAACACCGCCCGCCGCCGCCTTGATAAATCCGAAGCAGCGGGCAGAAATACACCCAAACCCTCGAGTTCCGCGTTACCTGGCGGCCTCGTTTTCAACCGAACATTGTGCGACCTCACCCGGGAGATCAACTTCAGGACACGAGCATCGTCGGCTTGTGCGTCATGGAGGTAGTGGCCCGGAGCTTTTCGATAGGCCGGGGCGCAAACGTTTCGCACTCAATGCCCGCTGCTGCAAGCGGAGGCGATGGAGGGCACTTGCTGTACGCGGTTGCATGACATGGGCCCACGTTCGCGACACTACCGACTGCTGCGGGACGATACACCACCGGCTGCTGCTGCGAGTTTATTGGTACCAGCGCAAGCAAGGCACTACCCGGCAGCTGGTCCTACGCCACAGGCCTGAGAGGGTCGGGTGCCAGAGCGTTGGAAAGCCACTGATCGGCCAGCGGCGCTACTGTTCGGGGGGCGTGGCAAAGGCAGCCAGACGGGGCGACTCCGAAAACGACTGATGTTCGGGGAGCTGGTGGGGGGGAAGGACCCGGGCGCGGGGTGCCCGGAGCGGAACTGGCAGACGTGCCTGAAGGACGACTTCAAAGCGTTCGGAGCTACGCACGGCTCTACGGACGACCAGAGACGTGTCTTCGGAATCCCGAATTCAGTTTGGGCGGAAGTAGAAATATTCAATATCCACTGCTGTTTGGAATCAAGGTGATACGACGTACATCCAACATAGAGTATCATCTTGTTGCTATGGGACAATATTGTTGCCACAACCTTCAGGATGACCCAACTGAGTTCAGGAGCAGCTTTGCTACAGTACGTCCAATATCATCATAGGTGATGTCCCAGTCAAATCCAAGGTGACGATGTATTGTTGTAGTGCTGGGTTCATCAACACTTGTTGTTTTGGTGCCCGTTATATCCCCTTCACATGGGAAGATAAGGACAAAGATCCAATATCCACTGTTGTTGGCAATCCGAGAGATAAATCCACGATTACAACCCGGCGTATTCCGTTGTGACAACCCAGTGGCCGAAGCCTATGCGGTAACTACGCTAGGCTCAGGGGCAGCCGTGCTACATGCGATATCCTTATACGCGATGACCAAGTCAAATACAAGGTGAGGATGTATTGCTCGCTCAAACATAATTAAATAAAATTATTATAAATACGTCAGCATGATTGTTCAGTGCCCGTTATACCCCTGCACGTTTAAAGATCCAATATCAACCACTCACTGCTGCTGGCAATCTGAGGGATAACATCAAGATTAAAACCCGTCGTAGTCCTTTGTGACAACCCAGCGGCCGAAGCCTATGGGATAACTACACTGAGCTCAGGGACAGCTGTGCTACATGCGATATTATTATACGCGATGGCCCAGACATGTACAAGGTGAGCATACAATACTCGCTCGAACATAATGTCATGGTGCCCGTTATACAACTGCGCGTTGTAATATCCAATATCAACCACTGCTGTTCTGCTGCTGGCAATCTGAGGGGAAAATCCAAGATAAACACCCGTCGTGTTTCTTTGTGACAACCCAGTGGCCGAAGCCTACAGGATAACTACACTGGGCTCAGGGGCAGCTGTGCTACATGTAATATCCGTATACGTGGTGACCCAGACAGATACAAGGTGAGGGTGTAATACTCGCTCATTCACAATTTCGTGGTGCCCGACATATACCCCTGCGCGTTGAAAGATGCATTATGCCTCATCGCTGTTGGCAATCTGAGGGATAAATCCACGATTGTGACAAGATTGTGCTCAGAGCCTATCTATAGGCTGACCCTACTGAGCTCAGGGGAGCTGTGCTACATCGAATATCAACATCATGGTGGCGACTGACGACCCAGCCATACACAACGTGACGACCTAATGCTCGCTTCAGAAGCATCCGTGTGATGGTGCCCGTTATACCTCTGCACGTGGAAAGATCCAATATCCAATGATGTTGAGAAGCCGACGGATGGATCCGAAAGGAAGACCTGTTCGTGATATAATATAATTGTGTCTAAATCCTACAGGATGATCGCACTGTGAGCTCAGGGGCAGCTCTGTTACCGGTATGCTGTAGATCAAGTATCATCATAGCTGGTGGCCCAGTCAGGTACGAAGAAATGGTTTGGTGCTGGGTTCATAAACAAACTAGTAGGGTCCCGTGATAGCCCTGCACGTGGAAATATCCCATACCCGCTACTCTGTTGCGAAGCCGAGGGATAGATCCAAGCTGAAGACCCAGCTTCATCCTTTGTAACAATTTATTATTATTATGACCAAAGCTTACAGGGTGGTAACACTGAGCCCAGGGGCGGCTTTGCTTCATACAGTGTCATCCTTGGTGATGACCGAGTCAGACACGAGGTGATTCGTCCACATTATTATGATGGTGCCCGTTATAATACGCCTTGCACGTGGAAAAGTCCGATACCCACTGCTGTTGGGACAAACCGAGGGATGCATCCAACATGAACACACCAGCTGTTTCGTTTGTGGCAAGATTGTGGCGAACGCCTACAGAATGTCGATACTGACCCCATGCAGGGGAAGCTTTGCTGCATCTGGTATTAGCGGTCACGCAGATACAACTTGAGGGTCTAGCGCTCTCTTCAGCAAACCATATTTTGGTGTCCGTTACACCCCCCTGCACGTAGAAAGATCCAACATCCACTCACTGCTGTTCGGAATCAGTGTACAGCAGTACATCCAACATACAGGCCCAGCTTGTTCTTATGGGACAAGATTGCAGTCACAACCCTCAGGATAACCACACTAAGATCAGGGGCAGCTTTGCTAGAGTACATCCGATATCATCATAGGTGATGTTCCAGTCAATGCAAGGTGAGGGTGTACCGTAGTGCTGGGTTCATCGACACTATTTGTTTCGGTGCCTGTTATATCCCTTGACATGGAACAACGAGGACAAATATCCAATATTTACTGCTGTTCGCAATCCGAGAGATAAGTAAAAGCGCGGCGTGGTCCTTCGTGCCAACCCAGTGGCCAAAGCCTGCAGGACAACTACACTGGGCTCAGGGGCAGACACTGGGCTCAGAGGCAGCTGTGCTACATGCGATATCCTTGTACGTGATGACCCAGACAGATACAAGGTGAGGATGTAATGCTCGCTCAAACATAGTTTTACGGTGCCCGTTATACCTCTGCGTGTTGAAAGATCCAATCACGCGTGCAATATCCACCCACTGCTGCTGGCAAGCTGAGGGGTAAATCCAACATTACAACCTGTCGTATTCCTTTGTCACAACCCAGTGGCCGAAGCCTATAAGATACCCACACTGGGCTCAGAGGCAGCTGTGCTACATGCGATATCCTTGTACGTGATGACCCAGACAGATACAAGGTGAGGATGTAACGTTCGCTGAAACATAATTTCACGGTGCCCGATATACCCCTGCGCGTTGAAAGATCAAATATCCACAATTGCTGCCGTCGGCAATCTGAGTGATAAATCAACGATGAATGCTCATCGTAATTCTTTGTGACAAGATTTTGGCCAGAGCCTACAGTCCGACCACACTGAGCTCAGGGGCAGCTGTGCTAAATCGAATATCCTCATGGTGACGACCCAGTTGTACACAAGATGAAGAAATAATGCTTGCTCCAGAAACATTCGTATGATGGTGCCCGTTATACCCCTGCATGTGGAAAGATCCAATCCCCACTGCTGCGGAGAAGCCGACGGATGGGTCCCAAAAGAAGACCCAGCTTTAAGTTTTTGTGATAAGAGTATGTCTAAATCCTACAGGATGACCGCACTGGGAACTCAGGGGCAACTTTGTTATGCTGTAGATCCAGTATCATTATAGATGATGCCCCAGTCAGATACGATTTGGTGCTGGGTTCATGAATAATATACTGTACTATGGCGACCGTGATACCCCTGCACGTGGAAATATCCTATCCCCGCTGCTGTTGCGAAGCCAACGGGTGGATCCAAGCTGAAGACCCAGCTTCATCCTTTGTAACAGTATTGTGAATGTGACTAAAGCTTGTAGGGTGTCAACACTGAGCCCAGGGGCAGCTTTGCTACGTCCAGTATTATCCTCGGTGTCGATCAAGTAAGATACGAGGTGATTCATCAAGATGTTTATGGTGCCGGTCATACCCCCTGCACGTGGGAAACTCCAACATACCCCCCACTGCTGTTGGGGAGCCGAGGGATGCATCCAACATGAACACACCAGCTGTTTCGTTTGGGACGAGGTCGTGGTTAAAGCCTGCAGGATGTCCATACTGAGCCCATGCGAAGCTTTGCGGCATCCAGTATCGTCGTAGATGATTCTTCAGTCACACAGATACAACTTGAGAGTCAAGCGCTCTCTTCAGCAAACCGTTATACCCCCTGCACGTAGAAATATCCAATACCCACTGCTGTTCGGAATCCATGTAGAGTACATACATCCAACATGAAGACCCAGCTTGCTCGCATGGGACAATATTGTTGCCACAACCTTCAGCATGACCACACTTAGTTCAGGGGCAGCTTTGCTTCAGTACATCCACTATCAGCATCGGTTGTCACCCAGTCAGTGTTGGGTTCGGCAACATTGCTATCGTGACTGTTATGACCCCCTGCAGGTGGAAATGTCATATACTCGCTGCTGGTGGGAGGCCGAGGGGTGGATCTAAGATGAAGCCCTGGCGTAAACCGTTATCCGTTGTGAAAAGATTGTAGTCAAAACCTGTACGATAGGATCACCACACTGAGCTCAGGGGGAGCTTTGCTACATCGAGTATCAGTACAGGTGGTGACCCAGTCAGATACCAGGTGAGGATCTTTAATACTCGCTTCAGAAACATTAGTATCGTTTCCGTTATACCCCTGCACGTGGGAATATCCAATACCCGCTGCTGTTGGGAAGCCGAGGGATGGATCAAAGATGAAAACCCAGCTCAATCCTTTGTAACAAGAAGGTGGCCAAAGCCTACAGGGTGGCCGCACTGAGACCAGGGGCAGCTTCACTGCTGTACATCCAATATCATCATATATATATATGTATCTGATAGTCCAGTCAGATACGAAGCGATGATTTAGTTCGGGGTTTAACGACATTAAAATTATGTTCGTTTCACCGCTCCCCCGGCCTGCCTCCCTGCTGAGGTAGGCCGAGGTCCGCAGATGGACTTAAACCTCGAAAGACCACCCAACCCAGACGGATACATGGTCCCTAGCACCGTTCAGAGGGGGATCCTGAGTCTGGCAGTCGGGAGTTACCGCTATCGTGAGATCAGGGTAACTCGTGACGCAGCCAGCTCGGGTGGCTGCAGATAGGGTTAAACCCTAACGCCCCGGCTTGGACACCGGGGCCATGAGCAGCAGAGAGCACAGAGAGGGTGGCGGAGTGACCACACACCGTGTGGGTATGCACCAGAGAGAGGAAGGAGGGAAATCCAGAGCTGGAGGATCGAGCCCCTCCGGGATGAGGCGTATCTCTGGTACAACAGACAAGCACCGGGACAACTTTACTATACCCCGGTGGAACACATGGTGTGGGAATAGCCGTTAAATAATCAATGTGCAAGAACTCTGGATACACCACCGAGTATATCGATGAACGCCTTATGGCCGTGAGGTTTGAGATAGCGGGCCACCGCGGAGCGGTCAACTTCGTAGCTGCGTACGCCCCAACAGAGGTCACCACCGCCAACAGCAAGCATAGGTTCTGGAAAAAACTTGACAGTCTCGTGCGGGGGATCCTGCCAAGGAGTGCGTGTATGTACTGATGGACGCCAATGCGCGGACGGGAGAGAAGGGTGGGTGGAGAGGACGAACGTGTCATAGGCGAGCACGGGCGTGATAAGCTGAACGACAATCACAGGCTGCTGCTGACCTTCGCAACGGACAACAGACTAGCAATCACGAACACCTTATTCCCCACACGTAAGGGTGAGATATGGCACACACACAACGGTGTGTCGGGGGACGAATGCCGGCGCATCGACTACATCCTCACGCGGCAGGCACACCGCGGCCGAGTGTCCAACGTAGTCGTCCTTCCCCAACCGGTACGCCCAGTAAAGGCGGACTCAGACCACAACATGGTGGTAGCCACCGTCAACCTCGGTGGCAAACTTGCCCACAACCGAGCAGTGCGGACCAAACCGAAACAGCAGCAGTTCAGCCGACAGGAGTTGCAGGTCGAAACAGCACGACGGACGGTGAGCGAGTGGTTCATCCACAACCTCGACCAACAACCGGGTGAGCTAGCGACCACCACAGCGGGGATGGCGACGATGTTTACCAATGCCCTCCTCGACGCGGCGCAGACGGTACTACCCGAGGAACCGCGGAGACGACGCACGCAGGAGTGGTGTGAGACCCCAGTGACGAGAGCAGCTTTGGAGGAGGCCCTTGCCAAGCGGCGGGAAGCGCGCCGCGCGATGAGGGGCAATTGGACCACAGCGACATGGAGGACCCTCAAAGCAGCATGTCAGGGAGTGACTGCAGCAGTCGAAACGGGCATCTCTGCCCACCTCGACAGGTACGTGGCGGAGCTCGAAGTGGTCTACAAGGACCGCGACATGAGAGGGCTGTACAAACACCTTAAGAGATCAGTGGGTCTCAGCGGGAGACAAGCGGGGGGGAAGCAGTTCGTCACGGACGAGAATGGCGTGCTGCTCCGGAGCAAGGAAGACGTCCTSCAGCGGTGGGCGGGATTCTTCGGCACCCTCCTCAACACCAAGTCCCCCACCCTGAACCCAGACATCTCCGAAAAAGTGACGCAACGACCAGCGACGCGAGCCACCCGACGGTTGGGAGCGGCGCCAGACCTCGAGGAGGTGGAACGGGCAACGGAAGGCCTGCAGAACTGGAAGGCACCCGGCCATGACTCCCTCCCTGCCGAGTTGCTCAAGATCGATGACGACGAACCCGTCGTCCTGGAGCGCCTGCATGCCATCCTCTCGACGTGTGGAACGGAGGAGAGATCCCGCAAGAGTGGAAGGATGCAACCATCAAAGTGCTGTACAAGAAGGGCGACCGGTCCAACTGCAACAACTTCAGGGGGATCTCGCTACTATCGCACGTAGGCAAAGGTCCCCGCCAAACTCATCACCAACCGCCTAAGCGCCTTCTGCAAAGCCAGCAACATCCTCCCGGAGGAACAGTGCGGCTTCCGACCTGGATCGATCCACAGTATGCATGCTGTTCGTTCGTGCGCCGACTCCAGGAACTAGGGCGGAGAAGGAGAATACCGCTCTACATGTGCTTCGTCGACCTACAGAAGGCCTATGACTCGGTGGACCGAGAGCTGCTTGGAAGTTGCGCCAGGGCCGGGATTCCTGCGGAGATGGTCGCCGTCATCCGCCAATTCCACGACGGAATGCGGGCCCGGGTGCGCATGGACGATGGAGAACTGTCGAACTGGTTCTTGGTCACGCAGGGCTTGCGACAAGGGTGTGGCTGTCCCCACTGCTGTTCAACGTTTTCTTCGCCGCGGCCCTAGAGGCGTTGATCGTACGATTCAGCGAGGACGATGGTATCATGCAGAACTAGTGTTCCTGAAGGAGGAGACGGGAGCGGGGACGTGAGACACCACTCGACCGCGTACGGAGGGCGGTGTGGGGGATGCCGTATGCCGATGACGCCGGCGTTGTATCGAGGTCCGCCGACGGACTGGCGAGGATGACGACCATTATCGTGCAGGTGTTTGGGGAGTTCGGGCTGACGGTGTCGGAGAAGAAGACGGAGACTCTCCTGATGCGCGTAAAGGACGAAGCAGCCAACACCGCCCCCGCCGACCGCTGATCATCGAAGCAGCGGGGCAGAAATACACCCAAACCCTCGAGTTCCGGTACCTGGGCGGCCTCGTCAACGAACATGGCGATCTCACCCGGGAGATCAACTTCAGGAGCAGAGCAGCGTCGGCGCGTGTCGGGAGTTATGGCCCGGAGCTCTTCGATAGGCCGGGAGCACCGTTTCGACTCAAGGCCCGCCTGCTTTAAGCGAAGGCGATGGAGGCACTGCTGTACGGTTGCATGACATGGGCCCCACGTCGCGACCACTACCGACTGCTGCGGACGATACACCACCGGCTGCTGCTGCGAGTTATTGGGTACCAGCGCAAGCAAGGCACCTACCGGCAGCTGTCCTACGCCCAGGCCCTGAAGAGGGTCGGGTGCCAGAGCGTGGAAGCCACTGTCCGGCAGCGGCGCCTGCTGTTCGCGGGGGCCGTGGCAAGGCAGCCAGACGGGCGACTCCCGAAACGACTGATGTTCGGGGAGCTGGTGGGGGGGAAGGACCCGGGCGCGGGGTGCCCGGAGCAGAACTGGCAGACGTGCCTGAAGGACGACTTCAAGGCGTTCGGAGCTACGCACGGCCCTACGGACGACCAGAGACGTGTCTTCGGAGTCCCGAATTCAGTTTGGGCGGAAGCAGCGAAGGTGAAGGGAGGAAGGCAGTGGTACAAGGGAGTGCTGCAGGGAGCTGAGAGGTTTATGACCTCCTGGCACAAGGACGAAGAGGAGGCTAGCCGAAAACGAGCGACCAAGCGAGACAAAGAGTGCAGCAATAATAAAGAGACGCCAAGAACCAACGGGACGGGAGGGGTGCGGAAGAAGGGCGAATCGGCGAGGGAAGAAAACAAGCGAGAAATGGCGGACCGAGTGGCGCGATATGTGCCGGATTGACTCTCCTGGACTGTTTGTGTGTTTGTTTGTTTGTTTTTTTTTTTTCCCCCTCCCCCCACCGCCGCACCATTGCACCACCCCCTCGGGATGACGTGTCTGTGCTGTCTCTGTGTTCTTGTTTGTTTGAGTGTTTGCCTGTACTTTTGACTTGTCTCTTTGCCTTTGTCTTTGCCTTTGTCTTTTTCCCTTCGTTGTTTTTGACCTTTTGACCTTTTGCAGTTACACTGCTCGCAGGCCGGGGGTACATCAGTCGCACGGGACCATAGTCCCCTTCCCCCGTACCATGTCTGCGTTTTATAATCGGGGTGGAGGACTCAATTTTGTTTGCCTGACCGGCGTGAACCCGGCACGGAACACCCCGGCATTATAGGGGCACCAAGATAGAATTAGGGGGCGTATACCCCCGATTGGTGATGTTGACCTTTCCAGATTTATTTTTACCTTCACATAGCGTGTAGAGGGGAGCGGAGGGCTCCAGACTATTTGTTTTTGACTGGCTTTGATCGCTTTGCGGACCCTTCGGGTTCCACTTTTATTTCAGTATACCTTTTTTTGGGTAAGTTAGCCTGTGACCACGGGAATCGACCGCGTCAAGTGTTGGATTAGTACGGACAGATGGAGGTACTGGATAGAGAGACCGGCACGGTTTTTAATGTAAAGACAACAACAACACAATTGTCTGCTCTGCTTACTGCACTTAGCGTAGTATCTCTGTGTCGTAGTTTTGTGACCACAGAACTGGTACCTTTTTAGGAGGATGAATCGGCACGGACACTGGGTGTGCTGGATGTCGACGGGTAGAAAGGAAGGTTTAATGTGAAGAACACACACACACACACACACAGCCTCGGAGATTCGATTTAGATTTGGTACCATCTCGTTCCGTGTCCCGTATTAAATAACGAAAGAAAGTTGCAAATCGAATCGTTTTCAAATCGTTTTTTTTTATGAATCGACGCGGACAATCATCGGATTGGTCAAAGCATGAAATCACCGGAAAGACATTTGTACTTTGTTGTTGTAGTGTTGTATTAATAGTTGTTGTCTTCACATTAAAAGCCGTGCCGGTCTCTCTATCCAGTACCTCCATCTGTCCGTACTAATCCAACACTTGCACCAGCCGTATAATTGCACGTACGTGCTGTGGGCTGTTAGAACTGCACGTACTTTTGCACCATCATTTTTGCACCATCTTTACCCTTGCTCCCACCCGGACCTGATCCCACCCGGATCTGATCCCATTTGGCACCCTGCTCCCACCCACAAGGTGCAGAAATATAATCAGCCCTCCGCAGGAGCCGCCGGAGGCCCACCTGGCACCTCGATCCCATTTGGTACCGATGTAGGCCATACATATCTACAACAACCAACAACTCTTGCTATACATATAACCGTATTGAACGTAAGTGCAGATTCGTTAGACTCGCACGCACGTGCAAGTTCTCCGGAGCCGCAACACTTTACGCGGTCGATTCCCGTGGTCACAGGCTAACTTACCCAAAAAAGGTATACTGAAATAAAAGTGGAACCCGAAGGGTCTGCAAAGCGATCAAAGTCAGTCAAAAACAGATAGTCTGGAGCCCTCCGCTCCCCTTTACACGCTATGTGAAGGTAAAAATAAATCTGGAAAGGTCAACATCACCAATCGGGGGTATACGCCCCCTGATTCTACCTTGGTGTCGTATAATGCCGGGGTGTTCCGTGCCGGGTTCACGCCGGTCAGGCAAACAAATCGAGTCCTCCACCCCGATTATAAACGCAGACATGATACGGGGGAAGGGAACTATGGTCCCGTGCTACTGATGTACCCCCGGCCTGCGAGCATTGTAACTGCAAAAGGTCAAGAACAGCGAAGGGAAAAAGACAAAGACAAAGACAGAGACAAAGAGACAAGCCGAAAGTACAAACAAACAACTACTCAAACAAACAAGACCACAAAGATAGCACAGACACGTCATCCCGAGGGGGGGTGGTGCAATGGTGCAGCGATGGGGAGAGGAAAAAAAACAAAAATAGTCCAGGAGAGTCAATCCGGCACGTATCGCGCCACTCGGTCCGCCATTTCTCGCTTGTTTTCTCCCCTCGCCGATTCGTCCTTCTTCCGCACCCTTCCCGTCCCGTTGGTTTTCGTCGTCTCTATATGATTGCTAGGCTCATTGTCTCGCTTGGTCGCTCGTTTTCAGCTAGTCTCCTCTTCGTCCTTGTGCCAGGAGGTCATAAACCTCTCAGCTCCCTGCAGCACTCCCTTATACCACTGCCTTCCCCCCTTCACCTTCGCTGCTTACGTCCAAAGTGGATTCGGGACTCCGAAGACACATCTCTCGTCGTCCGTAGAGCCGTGCGTAGCTCCGAACGCCTTGAAGTCGTCCTTCAGGCAAGTCTGCCAGTTCCGCTCCGGGCACCCCGCGCCCGGGTCCTTCCCCCCCACCAGCTCCCCGAACATCAGTCGTTTCGGGAGTCGCCCGTCTGGCTGCCTTGCCACGGCCCCCGCGAACAGCAGGCGCCGCTGCCGGACAGTGGCTTCCACGCTCTGGCACCCGACCCTCTTCAGGGCCTGGGCGTAGGACAGCTGCCGGTAGGTGCCTTGCTTGCGCTGGTACCCAATAACTCGCAGCAGCAGCCGGTGGTGTATCGTCCGCAGCAGTCGGTAGTGGTCGCGACGTGGGGCCCACGTCATGCAACCGTACAGCAGTGCCTCCATCGCCTCCGCTTGAAACAGGCGGGTCTTGAGTCGAAACGGTGCTCCCGGCCTATCGAAGAGCTCCGGGCCATACCTTGGGGCATGAAAAAATCGATTAGATCGGATGTGAAAAGAAGTCCCAAAATACTTTATTTTTTGCGAATCGAATCGAATCGATTCGAATCGATTCGAATCGATTGGAGTTTATCCAACATGCATGGCATGTTCCTACTGGGTGAACGTCCCCGAGGCGATCCCTCGCTGTTTGGGCTGTTCTCGACAACCACCAACGAGGCGATAAATCGTTAACCTCAAGAGTGGCGACCGGAGCAATAGCCGCGCCCACGGCTACAGACCATACATAGCACAACGTGGCCCGGCGGTGGCTCCTCAAAAAAAATCATGGCGGTCGCAAGCCCAATTTTTCCACCAGCTCGATCGGCCAAGCCCGACGAGAACCAAGCGATCGACCCAAAACACGGAGGAAAAACTCAAGACTTCGATAGCTACATCGCTGTCGCTGTCCGGTGTGTGGCGTTTGAGGGCTTCCTTCGTCCACCCAAGCGAAGCTGAGAGTAACAGCTTCCTAGGCTGGGCCTTAAAAATAAAAACAGAGGCTGTAGGTGGCGTGCACGTGACGATGCACGCCGTCGCTCTCAGCTTCTCTCCTCGGTACTTGTCAGCCGGGCGTTCTGTGGGATGTCGCGTTATTCCGATCTCAATCACATTTCAAGAACATACGGAACATACGTGATTTCAGCCGATAGGACGCAAAGCCGTATTTTCACTTCAAATCGGAAAAAAAATCGATTCGATTCATAAAAAAAAAATCGATTTGAAATCGATTCGATTTGAAAATTGCCTTCGTTAATTCGCACCCTAAATAAGGCGAGTTATTATCGGCCGCGCATGATGCTGCGCAAAGCACCCCTCTTTTTTTTGGATGAATCGAAGAAAAAAATAACATTTTTTTTTTCCAGGACCGATCCCGAGGAAATATTTTTCCCTTCGGCATTCTTTATTAGAGCCATGATTTTCCATAATTTCCAATATTTTTTTCGCGCAATTTTCTGTATTTTCATTTTTTCCATTTTTTTTCTTCCATTTATGTGGAACGCGAAGAAGCCTTCCAAACATTTTGCCCTCTGAAGAATTTCAAAACTTTGGAAATGTTTCCTCTTTTCCCTCTTTTTCCTCTTTTTTTTTTGGAAAAAAATATTGGAAATTATTTAAAAACAAAATGCGCGATAAGAATGGCCCTGAGAGCTGAGAGTAGGCTGAGAGGCCAGGGATGTGTCAAGTGTCAAGGCTGGCCTTCCGAAGTCGGGGAGACAAACGTATCAACCCCTTAAGAACTGGTCCCACATATTCGGGGAAAAACTACTTGAAATTTGTCTGGGATTTTTTTTTTTTCAGTTCTGAATGGGTTAACCCCTTAAGAACTGGTCCCTCGTATTTGGGGAAAAACTACTTGGAATTTGTGTAGGATTTCTTTTTTTCAGTTCTGAATGGGTCAAGGCCTACTGCTGTATATACCACCCGGGTGGCCATTAACCTTTAAATTCCTAAACGACCACCCGAGTTATCACCCGGGGTACGGCGGTTTTTTACCACCCCCCCCCCCCCGAGGTAATGCCTCATATTCAGCAGACGGGCCGGCTCCTGAGTACTGAGTACGCGACAGATGTTAAGAATATCTTACTTTTGGCCAGACTGGAATTATCATGTAAGACTGGGTGTGCTTCCACACTATTTTCAGTAAAAAGAGGTCGCATTCTTATTTTTTCCCCAAAATGTCAGTCTCAAATTCTTAATTATCGGATTCTTAACATCTGTCGCGTACTGCTGTACAAGTCCATCGCCGCCGTTGTGGTTGTGGTGCGGTGCGTTCCCAGACCAGGTTTCCACTCAACTCGTGTTGGCATGTTTGCATGGGGCGTCCTTGAAGAGTTCATAGAGCCCGAGAAGGGTGAAGAGTTTTGTGTGATGTACGTAACACTGGCTTGTTTCGGTGGCTCGCTTTGGCGAGAAAGCAGTTTACGGGAGTCGTGTGTTGGTAAGCGCGAAGACACAGACGCATGCTACGGTAAGAGGTGACCCATGTTTTTTTTTGCCTCATAAGGGTTGTCACCTGAGGATCGCTCTATATACCTACCTCGCCCTAAAGCTGACTTTGGAGGGGAAACTAAAAGTGCTCGCCGACGAACATTCATTCCCCTACGTATATAGCTTCAGTGTAAGGGCCCGTTTTAACGAAGAAAAAAAAAACAATTTGGAGAAAAAAAAATCAAATCCGCTTTCCATTGGTCAACACACGCACCAGCCCAAATATTAGGATCTTGGGGCATAAAAATTGGTGCTGGTGCGTGTGTTGACCAATGAAAAGCGAATTTGATTTTTTTTTTTTCCAAAATTGAATTTTTTTCTTCTTCGTTAAAAAGGGCCCGTTTTAACGAAGAAGAAAAAAAATCAATTTGGATTTTTTTTTATTCAAATCCGCTTTTAATTGGTCAACACACGCACCAGCACCAAATATTAGGATCTTGGGGCATAAAAATTGGTGCTGGTGCGTGTGTTGACCAATGAAAAGCGAATTTGATTTTTTTTTTTTCCAAAATTGAATTTATTTTTTACTCGTTAATATATATGGGCCCTAAAATGAAAAAATTGGCAACGCAAAAACGAAAAATCCGACGATTTCGGGTTAAGGAGCCTCCCGTCATTCAGAAACCGTTTTAGCCAAAAAAAGGTATACCTCTATCGTAGCTCGCGTCTACAGCAGCAGTATTATGTGTTTTGATGGCTCGCTCTGAGCGAGAAGGCGGTTTACGAGAAGGGTCGTGTGTAGTTAGGTGTGTGTGAAGTCACAGCATATTTTCGTGCCTCGTTTTGGCGATAAATCGTTTTTTTTTTGGGGGGGGGGGGGAATCGCCTGTGGGTCAGAGCAAAGTCATACGTAGGCATAGTCAGTGTTGTGGTGGCTCGCTTTTGCGCGAGAAGGCGTTTTACGGGAGGGGTCGCGCCATGTAGGGTGTGTGCGAAGTCACAAGAGTGTTGTGTTTGTCGTGGCTCGCTTTGGATTATTCGATTTGCAATGAAAATTGATTTCGAGTTTTGAAAGAAATTAAATCAATTTTTCGATTTACAATGAAAATTGATTTCGAGTTTTGAAAGAAATTAAATCAATTTTGATTTGATTTCATGAAAAATACCAGCACGATTTTTCGTGTGCCCGAACTCGGAAAATAAACGATCAGCTCTAATTCTTATTGGAGACAGATTCCTGACACATAAACACGTAAAAACTGCACGATCTACTCAACAGTCAGTACATCAGTTTGCACCGGTTGGAATCTGAATGGCACGGCTATTTTAATAGTTTAATAGTTTGGATCCCCTATCCCCAGTGACGTTACGGACGAGTTACTGGGTCACTAACTGTCACTGGGAGCTGTCACGCAAAGATGTCGGTTGTCAGACTTTGAACCCCTTGACAGACAACAATTCACCAAACACCTTGACAGACAGCCTTGACAAGAAAAAGCAGGGGACATGAAAAAAAATCCCCGGTTTTCAAAAACGCCGTACAAACTCACTGAAAACTTTAATGTTTTTATGTTTTTCTACACAACACTGCAGGTCAATCTGATTTTCTTCTAGAAAAACGAGGGGTTTCCACATGAGTTCTGGAGGAATTATTATACCGGGGATAGGGGATGTTTTGACTTGACAACGCCTAAGGCCTTGACAGACAACCTTGACGCTTGACAAACTTGACGCTTGACCGTCAACCGACATCTTTGCTGTCACGACAGCAGTTATTAGTGGTTTGTACGTATCCCCAAACCCCCTGGCGTTCATTCGATTGCTCGTCATCCCCCTCGCTAAAAACTTCGAACAGAATAAACATGTGCGGTCAATCAGTCGTCGATTCGATGTTTGACATGATACCAATATGTACCTTAACCCTTTTAGGACTGCAGTCCCAATTTGGGGACAAACCACTCTAATTCTAAGTAATTTGTCCCCAAAACGGGACTCCAGTCGTATATGTAGGGGTTAATATAAGAATCGTTTGAATTACATATTACTATACAAGCGATTCTTCTATTTAGGGACCAGAGTGGTATGACATATCTGGTACAGAATTTGACTCTAAAAGGCTCCCACCGACATTTTTGAGATAATAATGTCGCCCCTCAGTCACCGATTCGATCCAGCAGTACGATAGACGATACCTGGTACCAGGTACCAGTCGTTGTTGTTTCAATACAACCTGATCGCGAAAAAGTTAGTCCGCGATCACAGGACAGAGGACAGGCTCCAAAAAAAAAAATCTGGAGTGGAGGAATACCTCAGGGAAACATAATGCACAGAATACAAAGTACAACGCAGTACGTACGTATATACGACATACCTGGTATGGGATATATACATCGTAACTGCTGCTGTGGCACATCGTACACCTCAACCAAGAGAAAATGAAACCAATCCAAAGGAAAAACGAAAAATGGAAAAAGGAAGGAGAAAGGAATAAACGAAAAAAAGACAAAGGAAAAAAAGGAAGCAAATTGGAAAAAAGGAAAAAAGGGACATAAAATAGAGGAGAATGACGACCCACACAGTAAACCAAAAACCAAAAACCAAGAACCAGGACCCAGAACCCAAAAAAAAGAAGCAAAGGCAATCAACCAACCAACGGGAAGAGCTAGCTATCTAAGCGCACGCGCATTCAAGATAAGCAGGAACAAAAAAGGAGCGAACGAGCTACGAAGCAGAAACAAGAGAGAGAAAAAGACACAAAAAGAAAGAAAAATGTGAAAGCAAGAAGGAAAAAGGGAAAAAGGGAAAAAGAGTGAAGCAAAAAAACGAAAAAAAACAACAATAATAACAGGCAAGGGAGGCATACAGAAGGCGAGTACGGGCGTCCCTACGCTAGCTACTTCGGTACTGGACAGGCACGCATCACGACGGTGATGGCGATATCCAGTCAATACCCAGTCGTCAGGCTTCTGGGCAACCCCGCCACCCCCCGCCCCCCGCTCCCACCCCCCCCCCCCTGGGCGCATTGGTGTCAATGGTCCGTTTCGCATTTGCATTTTCATCCGCAGCCGCCGCATGCCGCTTTGCTGCATCACTCCTCTCCGCGTCATGCCATGTCCGCATAAAAAAAACTTCCGTCCCATCCTCGACCACTCGAAACCACACCGGCCGGCCTTCTGTGCTGCCTCGCGAGACCCTTCTGGCCTGGTGCCGAACGCCTTGAGGTCCTCCTCGAGGCGCCCCATCCAATCTTCCTCCTGCCCAAATCAGCAGTAGCCCTTACCACCGACCGTCTCCCCCTACGTACATCATCTTCCTCGGCAGTTGTTCCCCTCCCATGCGTGCCTCGAGACCAGCGAACAATGTCCTCCGTCTGCGCACCGTCGCCTCAATGCTCTCGGGTGTCTGTCTTGACAAGCGCGTGGGCGTAGGATAGGGTGTGGTTTTCACGCTTCCGTTTCCGCCAGCCGAGGCATCGAAGGAGCGTACTCTGTGATGGAACTTCCGTAGCCTGACGTAATCAGCAGCTGGTTTCGGGGTCCACGTGACGCACCCGTACAGCGGTATCGTCTGGAGTAGTACCTCAGCTTTCAGCAGCCCCGCACCTTCAACAGTAGGCGCTCGCTCACCCGGGCGGTCATAGATTTCCATCTGATGCACCGCAAGAAGCACGCCCCTTCCCTCTGAAGTCGACGCGTTACCTCGACACTGTGTAGAGATCCCGGCTCGCGCTGATGGCCCCACCCACGTACACAGACTCGTCCCGTGTGTTTGTATATAGCGGCAACCGGCACTAACTAATCCGCACACTATATGTACCACGCTGGTGAACCCCGACTGCGCCAAGCGATTCCACCGGCACTATAGCGGGCAACCGGCACTATAGAGGGACCACTACTGTTTTTTTAGAGAGATACAACACGCCTTGTTTTTTTTCCGTTTCCCGCCCTCCCCCTGCTCCGTCTCGAAAGAGATGCATGCGTGGTCAATGGTCAAATGACTAAGGCAAGCAACAACTGAGTACGCCCCCCCCCACCCCCCCCTGCCTGGTCGGTGAAAACCCGACATGCTCCGTCCCGGCATTGTAGGGATGCGAGGGTCTATGGTCATACGACTACGGCCATGCATGACAATGAAGTACCCCCCCCCCCTCCCCCCTTTGCTCCGCCTCGAAAGGGATGCGTGGGTCAATGCGTCAAATTATTAAGGCGAGCAAACTATGAGGTACCCCCCCCCCCCTCCCCCCCCCCCTCCCCTCCTCACGTTCTCGTTTCGTTTTTTTCATGTTGTGGTTTTAGGGCTTCTCCACCCCGACTCGGCTGTGGCTGGCCTTGGCCTTGAGCTTGAAAGGAACGCCTACTTGAGAGATATGCAGGGGAGGGGGGGGGGGGCGGGGCGAAGGGTTTCCTTTTATTTTCTTGGCGTTCGTTATAGGAAGAGAAGGAGGAGAGGCGCCAGAAAGGGTTTCCTTTTATTTTATCGGCGTACGTTTGTAGAAGGGGGAGGGGGAGAGGGGAGGCGAGAGGGCGAAGAGTTTCGTTTTTTTTTGGAGCGTTCGCTTGTAGGAGGAGGGGGAGAAGAAGGAAGCGGTCGAAGCCTTTCCTTGATAAGTTTCGTGACGTAAGAGGAAGAGGGGGCGAAGGGTTTCCCCTTTTTTTTCTCGGCGTTCGTTGTGTGTTTTTGCGGCGACATTCCGCCGCGATTTGCACTGCGTTGCGCCCCGCGTTGCGATGGCAAGACCTCGACGAAGGAGAGGAGGCGTGCGGCCGGGGAGAACAAGGGTCCTGCCGCGGTGGCTGTCGTTCGCTGCCCTGGGGGTCGCTTGCGCCGGCGCCTTCTCGGAGTGTTACGCGGTGAGTTTTTTTTTTTCATGTATGTGCTGGGTGTTGGCGGTGTTGGGGGTGTTTTCGGTGCTATCTATAAATGGGTGCTGTTGTGTGTTTCGTGCGTCGTGTGTTGTGTTAGGTTGTGTCTGTGTTGTGTTGTTTTGTTTTTGTGTGCTGTGCTTTTTGCACTGCTCTTGACATGGTACCGTTTTTTTGTTTTGTGTATATACCCAAAAGGACATGCGGCGCACCCACCAACCTATATACGTATCATACGGTATTCTTACGTATACACCCTAAATGTGTCAACTACAGCATAACCGGACGTCTGAAACGGGGATACCGACCCCCGGCTAAATCGGGGGGGACATAAGTAGTAATCAGGACCAACTATGGTTTTACTATGGCCCCCTACTAGACGTATTATTTGTGATAAAAGAGACACTCATTTTAGGACGCCAGTCGCTTTCCCCGTTTCTTTTAACTCTTGACGAACCCCCACAGTAACTTTCGTATATGTACGGTGTACGCGCTTCTTATGCGGAAGCCAGTGATTACCCCCGATTTTTTCAGGGCTGTTCACGGGTCAGGAGGTTTTGAAATCTCACGGGTCGGGTCAGGCCGGGCCGGGCCGGGCCGGGCCGGGGCTGGGTCGGGTCGGGTGAGGTCGGGTCAGGAGATGTAAAAAAATCACGGGTCGGATCGGGTCGCCCTGACCCGACCCAACGACCCGACCCAACCCGACCCGACCCGCGAGGGGGGTCGTCCTGGCCCGTGAGCAGCCGTGGATGTTTTAACCCTTCAACTAACCCATCCCTTTGAGAACTACGCTCGAGTTTTTGGGACAACCTGCTTGGAATTGCTGTAGTGTGGAATCATTTTGGCATTCGCAGCGGTTGAAAAGGGGTTGGTACGAAATAAACCGTGTGCGTGCTTGTTTTTGTTGTATGCATGGTTCATGGTTCATGGTTCGTGGTTCATGGTTCAGCTCTTCACGTCCAGCACGGAGGACGGCCCGCCAAAGTACTGCACGGTTTTCACGTACATGGCGAAGAGCGGGGGTTCAAGCGTCAAGCAGCAACTGGTCAAGACCAGCAGGCTCGAACACGCGAAGAACCCAGGTACTGTACTTGGAAGTACATATATACGAAGTATTTTTTTTTTTTTCAACGAAAAAAAAAACACTTTATAGCTGTGAGATCGGAAAATTTTCCTCGGAATTCATCTTTGCAAACTGCGTGTGATACTTCGAGACCAAGTATGACACTGCTGTATCGTACAGACAGACTGTGTAAGATACTGGGTGGTTCGTCAGTTAGAAATGTTTCACACTTGGGACAGATCATCTACAGATAGATCATGTAGACCATACAGATCATCTAGGCCCTCGACTGCCGTTATGATACGCTGTGCAGGATCTGTGTAGTACAGATCCAACTCAGGAAACGTGCGCTACAAGTAGATCATTCAGATTGTATGCATGTTTGTACGGCTCCCAGCCAGCGCCCACCCGACAACATGAGCTACACCATGCCCAGCACAGATCAGGGGGTATATCTGTCCTTAGATGATCTAGATCAGGAAGTGGCGATCGGTGATGATCTGTCTGATGATAATAGTACACCCCCCCCCCCCCAGCTGACACGAAATAAATCGTCGTGATGATTTGACTTCCTTCAAGGTTTTTGCGAGTCTGATGGCCACTCTCCCGCGAGCGGCTGCATCGACGCGCTGTACAACTCGGCGGTTATTTTCGGGCACGGTGAATATTTAAGGTGAGAAAAGGCAAAAGAAGAAAAGGCAAAAGAAGAAAAGAACCGTTTGTTTCTGTTTTTTTTTTTTTTTTGGGGGGCCTATTATTGCATGGCGAGCTTTTTTTTCAGAGCTGTTCACGGGTCGGGTCATACCTCACGTGTCAGGCGGGTCGGGTCGAGTGAAGGGGGGCCCGACCCGTCCAGCGAGAGTTTGAGAAACATCGTGACTCGACCCGACCCGACCCGACCCGACCCGACCCGACCCGACCCGACCCCGTCCTTGCCTGTATTATTTCTCCTCCGCCGTGCGTGGGTTTATGTGGCACAACACGAACGACGACGGTGGAAACAATGACCGAAAACGTCATCAACACCAACACCACCAACACCAACACCGACACCGACACCAACACCACCACCACCACCAACACCAACACCACCAACAACAACAACACCGACACCAACACCAACACCGGTACCACCACCAACAACAACACCAACACTAACACTAACAACAACACCACCAACACCAACACCAACACCACCAACACCAACACCAACACCAACACCACCAACACCAACACCAACACCACCGACACAAACACCAACACCAACAACAACAACAACAACAACAACAACAACAACAACAACACCATCACCAACAACACCGACACCAACAACGACTACAAACACGATCGTGCACGACAACAGAATACCCGGGAGACACGTCGGTCGGCAGTGCGAGTACTTCACCATCATGAGGCACCCGATCGACCGCCTGGTGTCGGCTTTCTTTTCCTGCCCCGAGAGACGGAACGTTCTCTCAAGACCAGATAAGGTACGACTAAAGGGGGAAACAATGGCCTATGTACCACGGAGAGGTACAGGAGGTACTGACAGTAGTGTTTTACAGAGTCCTGCCACGTTAGAAGGGGTACATCTATACCTTCGTATGGTCAGGTTCCGGCCCGTACTGCTACGATGTAGACGTGCAGGTAGCACTTGTTTTGGCGAAAAAAAATATGACTGGCTTTTAGTATACTTGTTGTCTGAGCAACTATTATGCCCACAATCGTTGAAGTGCTGTTCATGTCTTGCTACGTTATTACACATCTCGGGAAGATCATGTACAGATAGATCATGATCTAGAACATCTACAGATAGATCGTGATCTAGACCGTCTACAGATAGATCATGATCTAGATCATCTACAGATAGATCGTGATCTAGATCGTCTACAGATAGATCATGATCTAGATCGTCTACAGATAGATCATGATGTAGATCATCTACAGATAGATCATGATCTAGATCATCTACACATATATCATGATCTAGATCATCTACAGACAGATCATAATCTAGATCATCTACAGATATATCACTATCTACAGTAGTAGATCATCTATTAATAGTAGTTGTGAGAGGTTGTGCAGGATCTGCCTACGAGTATGTACCATAGATCCAACCCAGGAGTCATGTGCCTACCTAGATCACGCAGGTTAATCTATGCGTCCCACCCGGCAACATGAGGTATTGCTGTAGATCATACTTCGTGCGTACGAAGTACAGATATAACCCCTCCCGGTCTATTCCGTGTTTTTCTTTCTTTCTTTCTTTCTCTCTGTCTTTTTTCCTTTTTTTTCTTTCCTCCTTTCTTTCTTTCTCTGTTCTTATTTTTTTTTAATGTTTTCTGTTTGTCTGTCTGTCTGTCTGTCTGTCTGTCTGTCTGTCTGTCTGTCTGTCTGTCTGTCTGTCTGTCATTCTTTCTTTCTTTCTTTCTCTCTTCCTGTCTGTCTGTCTCCTTTTGTCCTGTCTGTCTTTCAGTGGTGTGGCGACGTAGAAATGGAGGAACCGGCGTCCTCTCGGTTGCTGGGTTACGCCACGGAACGGTGGACAAACTTGGCGTTCCAGCAGATGATGCAGTCGTTCCTGTGCCCGATGTGGCTTCACCACCTTTGCGGTGACGACCCACAGGTGAGACCTTGCCCCCCCCCCCCCCCCCCCCACCGCCTGGTACAATCAATGCCTGCCTGGTGGTTGAAAACTCGACGTGCTCCGTCCCGGCATTGTAGCGGGTACGAGTGTCTATGTATGTCATACGACTACGGCGCATGGCATGACATTGCGGTAATGAGACAACCCCCCCCCCCCCCCGTCTCGAAAGGATGTGGTCAATGGTCAAATGACTAAGGCAAGCAACGACGAGATACGCCCCCCCCCCCCATCGACCCGCCTCTGTTATCTATATGCAGCCCGCCTCACAAGCGGTTCTTATTAGGATAAGCTCACCTTCATGCGATCGCCAGCACCTCACGGCGTCTTCGCGCTTGGTGCTAGCAATGTCTGCCTGCCGTCGTGTGAAAACCCGACAATGCTCCGTCCGCTTAGGGATGCAGGGTCTATCGTCCTACACTTACGACTGTCTGGCTATAGAGCCCGCCACGACATTAAATGGATTAGCCCAGAGCAGTTTTGGCGATTTATGAGTGAGAATTTGCATGGGCCCGCGAACCATAACAAAACGGTTCCAAGCGGAACCAAAAAAAAAGTCGATGAGGTAAACTTATGCATCGTTTGAGTGAACTATGCACCTAGAAATCGACCGAAATGTACGTTAAAAAAAATTTTTTTTCTTGGGTTCCCCTTGAACGCCTGACAAACCGCGCTAACGAATACGTGCAAAATTCAGGGTCAAAATCGTAAAACTGCGTTGCGCAAAACACTTTTGGTGTCTTTCATCGTAGTATCTTAAATTTGTATGAGGATCGTAAGTACGCAATATCTCTTGATCGAGCGCGAATTGAGCAGTGGCGATGGTATCGGTCGTTTCCCCTTGCCCTAAGGAACGCTCACACCAAGTATCAGAAACATCCACTAAACGTATTTTTCGTACTTTCGTATATACTTTAGTATCGATATATACTCGCACGTGATGGGATGGAATCGATACGGGATTTCTCGACGAGAATAACTCGGATTCTAAAAATTCCAACATCAACAAACGCACTACAGACCCAGGCACATCGTTGCCAAATATGAGGTCCTAATACTGCCAAACGATTGCGCAAACCTCATTTAAGTGCATTTTAGTTTTACAGCCTGACCAGCTCGTACGGCCATGCATGAAAATGAAGTACACCCCCCCCCTCCCGTGCTCCATGTCACCGAAGACGACGGACGGGTACCCCTAATTGCACACCACCACCTTGTACATAAACTCGTGCAACACATTTTGGTCAATTTCTGTCTTGCACGCCGGCCCAAACCCAACCCTATAACACTAACCCTGAGCCTTACCCTTTCGGAGGGCTCGAGGTCGGCAGGGGCAGGTGCAGCCAGTCGAGCGGCTCCGCCTCCTCCGCCGCGTGTTACATCGATGGCGTTTTTTTTTTCTTTAACGGCCGGTGGAAAGGCGGCTGAGTCTCGACCAATCACACAGCAAGTGGTTGTTGTTCTACTTACAGTACGTAGTTTAGTTTAAAGAGCTTGTTGTTTTGTGGGATGTGAAGGGCGTGGTGCGGGGCTGTCTGTTACGCGGAAGGGGGACGGTCTGTTTGCTGTTGCTGTTGCTGTTTACCGTTGCTGCTGCTGCTGCTGCTGCTGCTGCTGCTGCTGCTGCTGCTGCTGCTGCTGCTGCTGCTGCTGCTGCTGCCCCCGCCGCTTCCGCTAACGGCCTGTTGATGCTGTCCGTGTTCGATAAAAAGTGTTTGTAGGTTCGGGTGTTTCGATTGGAATTAGAGACTGCTCGAACAGCACGTATATACGTACGTAGAAAGGCTCGATTTTTGCAGACCATCGAAAATCAAAATCCTTAAGAAACGTAGTATCAATAGTTAACGTAGACGACAGGCTGGCTGTTCAGGGGGGGGGGGGGGGGGGGGGGGGTCTAG